>JAYKAV010000001.1:602017-641671 GCA_035582835.1 Phoebastria nigripes
AAATGTGCATTCAGTGGGTTTGTCAGCCAAAACAACAAAAAAAAAAAAAAAAAAAAAAAAAAAAAAAAAAAAAAAAAAAAAAAAAAAAAAAAAAAAAAAAAAAAAAAAAAAAAAAAAAAAAAAAGAAAATGACAAGTATCTTAGGAGGATCTCCTTCATGTGACATGGCAATGACCCTGCTGACAACTACTTCAGAATATGTGAATTAGCCATTTCTTAAAACACTTTGTGGGTGAATGGTAAGAAATTAGCCCTGCCTGTATAAAGATTCTCAAGCTACAGCATGGCAAGCAATTGAAGAAAAAGAGGCTTTAACAACATAATTTACAATCTTGGATTGCCTTGCCTGATAGAGTGTCACAGAATAAAGCAGTGGGCGACATCAATCTTGTGGCAACTGAACCATTGGTTACTGAATCAGGTTAAACTCTGGAATTTGCTACGACATCTTGATATCTCCCAAGTTTTACCATCTCTTTATCTGTAATCAAGTTGCAAAGTTCCAGCCAGGCTCCCCAGTGCAAAGGTAAGACGTGGGCAGCTTCAACGAACACATCTATTGCTTCTTTCACCAGGTCCAGCTTCCGCAGCACAACACCATACCTGTAAAGAAAAGTTATCAAGTTAATCAGAATCATAAAACTCTGCATATCCACACAAATACACATGAATACATTAGAAATACATGCAGCCACTTACAGATAAAGGCCAAATCCATCCAGTTCCCGTGCCTTGTGTTTCTTGCTGAGCTCAACTCTCAATTCTCGTAGAGCTTCATTTTTCACCTGTCCTTTTTCCAGAGGTCCTGCATGAAGAGAAAGTCAAACAGCTAGCTTTCAGTCAACATTCTTACCACAGTAATTTCAAAGTCTAGGGTATATTCAGAATCATCACTGACATGACCTGAAGGCTTCCCAGTCTGTGATTATTTTCCTCTTTTTAAAAGAAAATCACTTGGTCTGATCACCTGCTTTAACAGAAGAACTAACAGATGAAAATCTGTAACCTGTATTAAACCAATGAATTGAGAGAGAATGAAAGAAATCATGCTACAGCACACTATTATCCAAAAATTGAGGGGAAAGCCATAAAACCAAGATGATTTACATGAAGAGGCATTACTGGAAGCTTCATTATATTGCCTTGTGTTCCCTGACACCAGAGACTTACCCAAACTATCCACTGTCTCATCATCCTTCTTCTTTTCTCCTGACTGTGGAAAACAGAGGAAAACCAAGATTACATTACAATAGCGTATTCCTTATGTTTGCTGCCATGCTAGCAGCAGTATGCAAACAGAGTTTTCACAAACATCACAGTTCTAAAAAGAACACCACTATCTCCCTTCCCCCCAAACATATAATTTGGATTTCTATAGGCGGTCATTTGGAACAGAATAGGCAAAAAATAAGGTATGCCAGGGAGGGGTGGGAAGCAGAGGAGTTCAGTGCTAAAAGGCGACTTTTTCTTCTATCTTACCAGGTATCTAGAGTACATATACAAGAAGTAAGCTTTCTGACTCTTGCAGCCCCGTAGAAAATAGGCAGCCCTGTCATATTCCTTTAGATCAAAGTAAGACTTGGCTAACGTATAGGCATCCAGATCACGAGCATCCTCCTGCAGGGACACAGAAGAGTTTAAGACCTCAGAAGCTCTGACATGCTTTAGGAAAATCACCTAGTTACAAACATATCAATGAAACTGCTCTGAAAGCTAAAAATGTAGTTTATTCATCCTCAAAGATGGTTTGAGTACCATTAGAAAAGTCTCTCCATGCCCTCACATGTTCCGATTCCTAGTTCTCAAATAATGAGTACAGACTAATTAGAAACATTTAAAATAAACAGTGAGAGTCCAGAAAACAGGTTGTGGCAAGCTGCCAGAAGGCATGAATTAGCTGTTCAATGAGTATGTATGACCATAAATAAGAAACCTACTCAGGAATTCCATATCAAACAATGTTAACTCGCTAACTTAAATGCAAACATTTCCTTGGAAGCTATGCCTTGAAGTGCATTTATGACATGTTACACTGCTGTAATTTAACAAAACAGACACGTACGTAAAAGTCCTACTGTACACCTACAGAAGTGGGGATGGAGATACAACTTGTTTCTCTTGTGTCCTAAGGAGCACAAGTGTAATGGCACAACATAATTTGTATTACAATAAATTTTGGCCTTAGTAAAGACTAATAAAAATTAAAATTAAGTAGCATCATTTCAAATTTTGCTTACAGAGTATCTCATTTAGGGCACAGCAACATGTAAAATGGAATGCTTTCATCTGGGAAAGCACATTCAGCTCTGTCTGCCCCATTATATATAGAACGGAAGGGAACTTCACAGCATTATAAATCAATCCGCACTCAGCCTAGCCTCCTGCACCGATGTTTTTAAAGAGATCACCATCACGTTTTTCCCTTAATAGCCGTAGACAGGATTAAAAAGCAGCCCGCGATCCCTGCCAGCAGGAAGAACTACAGCACTTTCCTTTCGAGCCCACAACCGCTTCTACCCACGAGCACAAAACGGGCTCAGGCCCGCCCCGCCCCGCGCGCGGCTGCCCGTTAGCGGCGCGGCCGCGGGCCGCGGCGCCGCAGGTCGTCGGAGCCGCAGTGGGCCGGGCCTCCTCCTCCCCCCGGGCCGTACCTCCGTGAGCGCAGGGGGCGGCGGCAGCTCACTCAGCGGCAGCGGGTCCAAGGCAAAGGCCAGCTCGGAGGCCCTGCAAGGAGAGAGACCCGTTAGCACAAGGCCCGCCGGGCCGGGCCGGGCCGGGGCCCGCCCGCCCGCGGCGCTCACCACTTCCCGCTGTGCTGCAGCCCGCGCTCGCGGCTCCGCTCCGCCACGCTCAGCAGCTGCTTCTTGATCTCCCGCAGGTCTGAGAAGTCGCCGCTCGCCAGCCCCGCCGCCACTCCCGCGGCCGCCATCCCGCCGGCGCGCCTGCCGGCCAATCACAGCCCCGCACACTGAGCGCCCTTCGCTCTGTAGACGCAGCCTTCTCCTTGGGTGAGCTCGAGAGGCCTCGCTCCCAATCAAAGGAGGCGCGCTGAAGCCTTGACGTCTGATTGGCCATTTGTCGCGGAGACGCGTTCTCACGGCCTAGCGCTCCGCGCCGGCCGCCGTAGCGGGGGCCGCGGCGGGAGGGAGGGAGGGAGGGCGGGTTGGCCCGGCCCGGCTCGGCTCGGCTCGGCTCGGCTCGTAGGGGCGCGGGGCGCTCGGCGACCCCGCCTGCGTATCCACCCGCTCAGGGTGCGCGAGGTCCCGACGCGCCGCTGCCGCTCTGTGGTGCCGGGGCCGTTCTGTCCTACGGCTGCCGCTTCTCGCTCGCCGCACCGCACGGCGCGGCCTTTCTCGGGGCTGAGGCCGGCTTGTCCTGCTGAGCCCTGCGGCGTAGCCCGGGGGCTCTGGGTTGCTCTCGTGGCCCGTGCTGCGGTTCCCGGTGCCGCCACCCGAGCGTGGGTTACGGCCTGAGGAATGGGGAGCGGGCCCCGGCGTCCTGCCCCCGGGGTCCTGCCTGAGGAGCGGCCTCTCCTGGGGCTCCTTCGCCCCCTGCTCTCAGTCTGGTTGCCTGGGGGCCGGGGCCCTTGCTGGGAAGTATCTCCTTTTGGAGCAGGGAGGGGGAATTACAGCAAAACAAGATGCTTTGGGAAAGACTAAATATAAGGGTTCCAAATGCTCCTTTACTTTCTGGAGGTGTGGAACTGTTTATCCTAGTGCCATCCTTCCCTCCCCTTTTTCTGAGCTTTGCCTTTTTTTATTAAGTAGTTTGCACCTGCTTTTTGCATGCTATCTGAACATTATTAACTGTTTGTGCCTTTCTAAGGTAGATAATTTTCTTTAACAGATGTCTACACTGAGGTGCAGAAGCTAATGTTTTTTGAGGCTACAGAGTGAGGAGAAACAAGGACTAGAGAAATCTACAAGGCCTTTCAGAGAAGTCTGAGAGTTAGTACCGTAAGGAGACTTTATGGAGGGCCTTCACCCAGATAGCGGCAACTGAAAATCGTATTCACTGCTGACTTAGCGTTGCATTTATTTTGAATTTTCCCTCTCCTTCAATTAAAATTTATCCGGTTTGAGTCTTRGACGGGCAATGCCTGCTGTTGGATGAAAGCTGGTGACACAAGTCCAGTAACACTGAAGCATCATAATCATTCTGAGATCAAGAAACACCAGTCTGTCTTGTTTCTAGTTGATTAGTGCCTAGCTGATAGCAGAAATACTGCGTGCTACCTTGCCCTCTGGTTCTAGTCTTCAAGGTCATCTGATTGTTTCTTAATGGGGTATTTCAATTTGCCCTTGATTGATAACACCTCCTAACTTAGTATCATTAGAAAATTTTCATTCACATAACTGCTACTTCCTGTGCTAAAAATCGTAATTTAAAAACATTAAGTAGAATCAGTCCTAATACTGGTGTCTCAAGCCTGTACATTTAACCCAGTATTTTCTTTTTTGTTTCAGCCTGTTTATTTTCCTGTTGCATTTTTCCTGTGGTGCTCTGGGAACTTCACTGGAATTACACTAGAATGTAATTTAAGTCTGTATCTTTTTTATGGTGTTTGGTTCTAACAGTACAGAAATTCAAGCACTTGTTCTGGGATCATTGTGCTCCACAACTTTTTAAGCTTTTCCAGAAGGGTGATAATACACCTTTGTGCTCATTCCAGTATCAGAATGTTAGCTTTAACGCTCTCTTTTAAAAGAGAAATTAAGAAAGAATACTGTGAAAAATCATTTTTTATGTCATTTGCAGGTTACACTTTTTATTTTTCTCTTTTTCTGATGGTAAGGGCAGTATATTCTCTGTATCATGAAAATGTCCTTCATAATCACTTCTTTTATTACAGAAGTGACTTGAATCAGAGGACCCAGTGTTTGAATTGGCTGCAAGTTCACTGGTAATGAAAGGAGTGTAATTGATTAGGGTGGTGTCACCATACTTAATTCATTATTATCATAAGGAGAAAGACATTTTTTTKTGTGTGTGTGTGAGCCACTGAATGTCACTATTTCTTATTACACTGAATCCAGTTTAGATTCTAAGGCTACCACCAGCTTTCAGTTTGTTGATGATTACTGTGACAATTTCTAGATTGTGACTATGTTGATCTGGAACCATTTAATCTGGAACAGCCTGCTGAAATCAAGGTTGTTCTACAAAGGTTGACGGAAATAGGAATAGCCCAGTTTATTGTTTAAGTGGGAAATGATGGGTTATTTATAGTCTGTCTTGGTCTTTCAAATAGACAAAGCAAATTAGTCCATTGTTTGAAGTCTGATTTTTAATATTACATGGTTTTTTTCTCTCTTAATTTTAGCCAAATATGTTGCAAGTTTGGTTGTAGCTTTGAGAGAAAATACTTCTATTACTCTGCCAGCCTGTATGTCCAAGATGTAAATAAAAACTTCTTTGTTGCTCTTGTTATTACATAGATGGGTCTAGTCAACACAAAATGCCTGACTCAATTCTGATTCCCTCTCTCCTTGCCCCACCCCAAAACACAGATGAAAAGAGACTCGGGATTTTTTTTTTCTGAAGATAAATTTTTGTTGTCCTTACAGTCTCTTTTGTGTTCTCTGTATCTGGGGATCAGCTGTTAGAGTGGGCTGTTCTGTACTCCTAAATTTTGTATTTGATATTTGTTTGCTAATTACATTCGTTTTAATTGAAGGATGTTCAGTTTTTACAAGAATCCAACGGGTGATTTTGTGTGTGCGTGTGTGTGCGCGTGCGCACGCGTGGTCTGCAAAGTAATTTTATTGAAGTCTGTTTATCTTCAGTTTTGGGCCTACTGGGTTTTGCATGCTGTTTTCCTGGCTGGAAACTGTGACAATATGCTTGAGGTGCTCTATGAGATTTCAATAAGAAATAGGGAACCTTCTGCAAAAATGCACAAAGTGCTACTTGCTTGCTGAAATCTAGGCAAAATACCCTTTATGTCAGGTTCCTGATGTGTGCCGCTTGGGCAGCTATGCTCTAGCTGTTCATATGATTGCTCTTCTAGAAGAGCAGCAGTTCTGGCAGCTATGACATACTGAGCTGTTTAGTGCAAAAACACGTTTATTTTTTGGTACCTAACCAGATGGGTTTGAGTGTGTGAGTAGCTGTCACTGCAGCACCTCGCCAGCCGCCGAAATTGCTGTCTGTGGTTCCAGCTGTTCAGCAGAAGGTGGCGCTTTGGGCTCTCCCTTGAAGCAGCCAGAAGAGGATGAAAGGGTACTTCATGATGGCTGAGAGTTCAGTAATTCGATTGCTCAAGACTTGCTTCATGATGAGAACTCATAATTCTTCCTGTCATTCCATTGTGTAATAGATGCGTCTGTTAAGTGACACCCAGGGCTGGCTTTTAGAGCAGGGGACTAATTAAATCCTCTGTGCATGAAAACAGTCAATGTCTTAGGGAGATACAGATTAACTTAGCTGTACTAACTGGGTGCTGTTGGAAGAGCAGGAGTTGTTCACCATGTCATTGCACAGCTACCCGGATGAGAGTGTCTCTAGTCCCTCACAGAAACATGGTAACAAAACCAATGAAGGTCAGTGTGTGGGGAGGGAGTTATGTCCATCATACAAATGGGTTGCGTAGTTACTTTAAAAGGATTTTTTTTTTTTCCCCCAAAGTTAAAATCTTCAAATGTACAGCTGATGCTCAATGAAATCCAATGTAAGTGGCCTTTACCAAGTCAAGTGTCTTGCCAATACAGGGAATTTCATCTCTTGACAGAGTTAGAGAAAATCCAGGCTTCTGCATTATCTGAATTGAACTTCTTTGTTACGATGCTATCCAACTGTACTTTTTAACTTGTTTAAAAATCAGCTATGATTACAGGTTCTTGTATAGTTTTACACTGAGCAATTTGATGTAATAAGAACTTCTTTTCTACTATTGGTTGTATTCTCTATTTAGCATAGTTAATGCAACTCCTACTTTTGCTTGTTGTACAGTCTGCCAGGACATCATTAAGGTTAGAGCTTGGAAACCATGTGACCCTAAGATGTGAGGGAAACCATTTATACTTGATTTACACCGAGACTGAAGAATAAATTCTCACAAACTGTGGATAGTTTCAAAAGGCAGGAGATCGCCTGTCAGAAGTGAAAAAGGTTACCTAGAAATTTGTATCAGCTCTGTGACCCGGTTATTGAGTTCCTGAGTGTGGAATTACTTTTATTTGTTTAAGGGGACTTTTGTCAAACTTCTAATCCCATGGAGACAAGCTTTTCTTTCCAATATGCTTTATATTTCTTCTTTCTAATAGTGTTCTTACTTCCAGAAATGAGAGTTATATTTCTGTCTGGACTGTATGTGTATGCTATGTTAAACCTCTTTAAGTGACCTTTGGTTAAAAAAAAAAAAACCTAGTATGAATCTTCTTAAACTGGCTATGCTATAATTGATTTTTGGATACTTGAATTGTACTATTTCAAGTGAAATTTGAAGGTAACTTCTTTAGAACTACAAACTTTGGTATATATGCATACATGTATATGTATATAAATATTCTGTCCATGTAGTGGTCAAGATGTTTCTCGTTCTTCAAGACGAAGACATAGGTTACCAGGTGATACCATTTCAAAGACTGCCCCTAACACTGATGAAAGATCTTTGAACAATTTCTGCCTCTTGAAAAATTATACCTAGGAAGGTCTTAGTGTGACAACAGCATGTTTTTAAAGAAAATTCTTTCTCTGCTAGAAAACGAGAACTTGGCAGGTACTTGCCATACTTTTGTAGCTGTTTTGGGCAGAGTTCAGAAGAGTTTGTTGATCTGACCTTCTAGGATGTATTCTGAACAGCATGTTCAATGAGCTGTTTAAACTGCATCATCCTCGTGTGAGATGGCACAAATAGGTACAATCTGTACAGTACCTATTGTAAGTACAGTATTAATATGTAGATTCTTGCAAGTGAGCTAGTCAGAGCAATAAATTGATGTGTGTGTGTGTAGCTTCATTAGAAAGTGACCAAAATATCTATTTATATTCTGATTTTCACTCTTTGCATTTGTAAAAGGTTCTTAATTGCAGATACACTCCTGGCCTGTAGAGTAGATGTATATAACCTTTGGTGTTAGTGGGAGGCCTTTTATTGTGATTTAACTGTAGCCAGATTATCAGTACAACTTGTAGCAGTTACAAAACTGCCAAATACTTGTCCCAAAACTGTATTTGATCTTTCCTTTGTGTTTTTTCTAAGTTGCAAGACTGAAGTCCACARGTAGGCAGCCAAACATTTATTCCTTTATAATGTTGGGTTTTTTCCTCCAATCAGAGAAAGAGTAAGATGGGAATATCTAAGACCAAAGTAAGTTCACTGGGAATAAAACTTGGCCCTTTTTTCTTCCCCCCTTTCCCCCTTTTTTTAATATGATTTTTCCATCTTCAATTTGTGATTTTTTTTTTCTCCCCATTATTTCTTCATGTATATACCAATTGTTAATCTTGTAAATCATATATGCTGCATAACAAAAACAGGGAGCCATTTATTAATTATGGGGAATTGACTGCAGGATATCTCATGTGACAAAGTTGCATTGTAGTCCACAGTCATAGCGCTGACCAATCTACAAGCGTACAATCTAAAATGTCTGATGCCCAGAGAGTGTGTTAACATGAGTAATGGAGCACAGAATATGATCTTTTTTCCCGGCTGTTTGATGCAGTGCTATCTACTCTTTGCCCTTAGGCAACAAACAGTGATAGGATAGACTGCAGGGGAAGTTTATAACTGCTCTGATTGAAAACAGACATGTCTTCATTACAGACATGATAAAATAATATCATTCACTGCAACAGTTGTTTACTCTTTTTCATCAGAATTTAAATGACAGGTACAGTGCAGATAGTCCTGGAAAGCACGTAGTCCTTGTCCACAAAATGGATAGCAAGGCAGCAAGCTTTCATACCTCACTTGTACATCCGTGTTTTGTGTTACAGGGATTACCTTTGCGTCCAAGAGGAGAACTTGGGGCTGTCATAGCCCATGGGTTTAATGTGGCTGTGGTAAAATCTGGTCCGCCCCCTTGAGACACTTCCATTGGTGGTAGACTAAGCAGCTAGGTTTCATATTGCAAAAGATGAGTTGTGGGTGCATGTTCTTTTCTGCTTGTCTGCTCTGCAAGGGCAAAATGAGTAGTTGAGGGACAGTGCTTTTTTAAACTGTCATTGGGCAAAAATCTCAAAATGAGATTGCCACGTTGCTCAGACTGCAGTTTCCTCATCCTTCTTCACCCACTCGAGGCTGCTTTATCCTAATGCCCCTGTTGTGCTGGTGGTAGCAATTATGCAGTCATAGAATCAGCTGGATTGGGAAACTGATCTGGTTTTAAACAAATTTTGGGTGAAAGAGTGCTTCAGCTTTCAGCTGAATCACCTTGTCCAGCTTGTGGGGAGACCATAGGACTACTCACTCGGATGGCAAAAAGGCTGCAAGGGTGTATGGGAAGGATGGGACTGTCCTTTGCAGCAGCAGTTTGGGCTTAGTTTGCATTCAGGTGGTTTGGAATCCATGTGTTTCATCTGCTGGTGAGAAGGCAGTGCTAGTTGTGAAGAGAGTTTTGTAATGTGGACATCACTCTGCTGGGGGCTTATGGACTAAAAGAGGTACCAGCTGGCAGTCAAGCTGAAACAGCTCCCTGCTGGAGTTGACCCAGTGGTTTGATATGAAAAACTCTATTTTTCTTCCTATGATTATTATTTGTAAAGATCTGTATAAGAACTGCAGAAATGTATGTGCTCTTGTATCCTGATCACATCAGGGTTATTTTAATTTTATTTGCAAGCACTGGTGCTATAATGCTGGATTGCTATAGACATTTTGAGCATCTGGTCCAAACACCATTAAGGCCTGGTTTTGTTAAGGTTACTCATTTTATGATTAATATATTTTACGTTTAAGGTAGTCTCTCTACTAATAAGAATTTCTCAGTGTTGTTAGAATCCTACAGGCCTTTGCATGTAGCTACAACAATCCTTGTGATTTGTCCTTTTGATCCATTATCACAGACTGCTAGCTTCATGCAACCAAAAAGTATTCCTGCTCCAAAGGAAGTACTGAATTTTCTTGTGTGGAATGCAGTGTAGCATAATGAAAAAAGTGTCTTAAAATAGTGTAACAGAGTACTGACGGTTATTTCCGTCGGTGCTGCTATGTAAAGGGTGGTGCTGGAACAGCAATGTCAGAACAAGTAGTGGCAGCTATGAGTTTACAGTAAATTGTTTTGGAAGTAAGGAGATAAAAGCCATGTTGTGACCCAGAAGCTACTGTGAGAGAGTTAGAATTATTGTATTCTTCGTTTGCAGTATGTGCAAAATTGAGATGGGGAACATTTCGAAGCTGAATAATGTGTTAAGGTGCAGTGCAGTTTGGAAAGCTTCTTTAACTTTCAGCAGTAATAATAACTTAATCGGCATCTGAAATAATTTCTCCTCTGATTCACAGCAGGTAGCTGTTCTTCTTTCTGTACTCCTTATCACCTGCTTTCCTGCTTCAAAACTGAATTCCAGGAAATCTGCCTATGACTCAAGTAATACAGCATTATGACATCAGAGTAGGCTTTTGTGTGTTGTCAGTAATGTCTTTTTTTCCTCTCTCTTGCTCAGATCTGAATTGCTTTCTTGGGAGGTTAATTGAGATGAAGTGACATAAAATGCCTCTGAGGACCCTGGAGTCATGCAGCAAAAGTGTTTACTGTGCCTGAATCACTTCTTTATATCTGAGAAATCCATTGACTCATGCCATATATTTTCTGTTTTGAAGAGATTTTATTTAATTGCAGCTTCTGATGAGCTTGAATGTAGTATCAGCTACGCATGCATAACTAGCCTAAGTGCTCTGAGGAAACCAGCATGCACCATTTGCTTAGCATATTGCCCACTAAGACCCCTAGATATCACAGTGAAACTGCAAAGAACCATGCAGGTTCTTAAGGATTCTGTTATTCAAGAACCTTCAGATTGTTGCTAAACTGCAGTTCCTGACTTAATGGAGAACAGACTTGCTCCCTTTTCAAGAGACCAAGACAATTGTTTTAACCAGTCTTCAAAAATTATGGTTAGGCTGAATTTAAGAACTAGATTAGTTTGATTGGATTGCATTTAGCATGCTGCTATGCATCCTAGAAGTCATTGAGGAGAAGAGAGACTGGAGACAATACATTGAGTGGTGGTCTTCATCTTGCAGGTGGGCAGTAGGAATCTCTGACTGATGAGCAGCCCAATCAATATTGAGATACTGCAGCCTGTGGTTCCACTGGCACTGTTATCTGACATAAGTCTGTGCTGTATGCTGAAAAGGTTAGTCCTATACCTTTCATCCTCGTTTTGATGCTAATGATTGTACACTTAGATGGTAATGAAAGAACTAATTGGGCTGAAAATCCATTGCTGTTTTTTCATGGGGCCACTGGAGTCAACATAAAAGTGAGGGAAGTGAATGTGGGAAGGCAGAACCGCCCCTTTCATGCTTGGTGAAAGTTTATGCTGGAAGAAGTAGAAGCTATTGATATGCAATGATTTTTTTTTTTTTTTCCCCCTCTCCCTGGGAACTGAGCATGGAAGTAAAATAGTGGTCAAAGCTGCTGGTAGTTTCCCTATGCGTCAGAGATTTGTTACTGAGCAAGTCAGTGCCGATGTCTGATGTCGGGAAACTTTTAAAAGTTCTTTCTGCAAATCCTTATTTATATTTGGTCTGTCCAGGCATTTTTTTTTTCCTTTTTCACTATACTTACTCTCCATTTGAGAAAAGAGGAGGATATTTTATGGTGATCAGCAACCCATTACTATGTTTTAAGGCAGCAGCGTTTTATACAAATWTCTATACAATAGCAATAATTTTGACCTTACAAAATAAATAAATGACCAGTACCCACAGCTCCTCCTGATTGTAAGAGGGACTTGTGGTTGCTCAGCGCATCACAAAATCAGAATGCTCAGTAGCATTTCTGTTTTGCATCTGTGTTACTGACAGGATATATTTAATAGGAAGGATGTCATCATCAACTTGATCTTTTTAAATAAAACACAGTATTTCTCTAATATTCTTTTGAACCTTAGTGTTGATTAATGTTTTCTGCATACTTCATCAGGAAAAAAACAGTTCTTTAAATAGGTGCTATAAAACCAACTTCTCTCCAGCAAAAGAACGTTGTGACTGTTTTCTGCATAACAGTTTCTGTGGGGCTAATGAAGGCATAGTGCAAAGTAGAGCCATATGTATTAAAGAACAAAAACAAGAGAGAGGTGGATAGTTGTCAAAAGGGTGTGATAGTTCCTAAGATGCCGAAGATGCTAGTACTCTGGATACCCTTGTAGAATTTATCTTGGAAAAAATAGCTTGTCTTGGCAGTTGTGGACAGCTTCTGAGAGTTGATGAGCATCATCACCGCTCAAGAGCAGAAATCTTAACTGTAGTATCTGAGCAAGACGGTAGAATGAAAAGACTCATCTAGGTTTGTTTTGGGTTTGGTTTTGGGGTTGGTTGGTTGGTTGGTTTTGGGTTTGTTTTGGTTTTTTTTTTTTTTTTTAATAGCCAGAGTAAATAAAAGTTCAGCAGGTAAGAAAATGGAGAATAGTCAAGGAGTTTATTAGAGTGGAACTTTTGGGTTGTGTGTTGTCCTTTACCCCTACAGGAAAAAAATAGAGTGAATGTGACAGGAAGAAACTTGTATAAAACATGGTACCTTAGAAGGCTCTTTGGACTACTAGGAAAACCTTCTTGATTTGTGAAATATTTCTGGTTCAGAAAAAGTCAAATAACAGTTAGGCTGGACGAGCAAAGCAGGAGTTGTGCAAGACATGTTACGGTGTGGTATTTTAGTAGTCTGTGACTTTTTTCTAGTAGACAACTCTTTGTAGTTGGAAGCAGTAAAGCTGTGTGATCCCTCATGTGGCTCAGACTGGACTGGACACAGGACATGAGTTTGGGTACTGCTTCTGTGCATCGTCTTGTTTGGATTTGCGTAAGTTGCTTAATTTATGCTGTGGTTGTAGATGTGCAAAATTCACAGAATCACACAGAATGGTTGAGGTTGGGAGGGACCTCTGGAGGTCATCTGGTCCAACTTCCCTGCTCAAGCAGGTCCACCTAGAGCCACTTTCCCAGGACCATGTCCTGATGGCTTTTGAATATCTCCGCGGTGGGAGACTCCACCACTTCTCTGGGCAACCTGTGCCAGTGCTCGGTCACCCTCACGGTAAAAAAGTGTTTCCTGATGTTCAGAGGGAACCTCCTGTGTTTGTGTCCATTGCCTCTTGTCCTGTCACTGGGCACTACTGAGAAGAGTCTGGTTCCATCCTCTTTGCACCCACCCTTCTGGTATTTGTACACATTGATAAGATCCCTGTTCGAGCCTTGTCTTCTCCAGGCTAAATAGTCCCAGATCTCTCAGCCTTTCCTCATAGGAGAGATGCTCTAGTCCTTTTGTCATCTTCGTGGCCCTTTGTGGGACTCTCTCCAGTATGTCTGTGTCCCTCCTGTACTGGGGCGCCCAGAACTGGACACAGCACTCCAGGCATGGCTTCACCAGTGCTGAGTAGAGGGGAAGGATCACCTCCCTCGACCTGCTGACAATGCTCTTCCTAATGCAGCCCAGGATACCATCAGCCTTCTGTGTGGCAAGGGCACACTGTTGGCTCATGTTCAGCTTGGTGTCCACCAGGACCCCCAGGTCCTTTTCTGCAAAGCAACTTTCCAGCTGGGTGGCCCCCAGCATATATTGGTGCATGTATTAAGAAAGTAATTTTCTTTGTGCTTCATAGGCCTGGTGTTAGAATGAAATTAAAAATGTTTTTAGCAGGTTAGGTTCTACTGTGGTGGTGATAAAATGAATTTTAATTAACTTTTCAGTATAGTTTTGATGACTCCTCAAATTTCACCAGTTCTTTTGGAACTTAATGATTTGTAAGCCTTGCTCACGTGAAGAATTTCTGAGGACATTGTGAATATCCAGGTAAACAGCAACGCCAGATTACAGGGCTTTTATTACCTGTGCTAATTAGATTAAAATTCCTAGCTTGTTAACTGAGCTGTACTGATTTGGATGGATGATAAAGTAGTGCACATGTAGACTTCTACCATGTTGATGAATTGCTGCAAAAGTGGTTTCTGCTGTCACTGGATCTGATACAAATGCAGAATTTACTTCCTTGATGTAACAGTGTATCATATTAGACATCCTGAGGAAAATGAAGTTAAATATTACTGAAGTATGTTCTGCACATAATTGACTTTATTTTCTTTAATTGAGAGTGATGCCGTTCTGAAACAGAATTTAGTACATCTAAATTGTCTAGTGCTAGCAGCATTATGATGGATTAGAAAGTCCAAGAAACCCAATAGTGACTTCTATGACATAGCTTGTTTCCAGTTAATTTTCCACAGGTCAACAGAAATTGGGGTATTAAGGACCTTCAATTTAACTGGTGGTTTAACTCCAACACTGATAAGTTGAGTGTTAACTCGAGCCATTGAAGTACTTAATTTAATAATTTCTGTAATCCATGCTTTTAAACTGTTTCTGGGAGAGTTTTGTGAATTTTGTCTAGATGCCCAGGTTGTTAAAGTATTTTAAACATATATACAGAATATGTCTCTTCTCCTCCCTTTTAAGAGCAAGAAATATAAAAACCCCACAAACCCCACTAGATTAATAAAATGGAGATGCAATATAAGGGAATTTGTAGGGATGTTTTTAATGAAAGGAGATTACTTTGTTTTTCTTATCATCATGAAAAGGTAGGATGACTCCTGATCATCATGGAGTGCATATTAAAATACAACATTATAAAAATTCCTGATAACAGTCTTGGTTCAGGAAAGGAAAATATCACTTTATATAGGTTTACTGCCAGTAGTATGTGATTTGCTGCTTATCCTCATTTTGTTTTATTAGGTGCTGACATGATCTGGAAGAACTTCTATGGCACTTGATGCCTTCTCTTCCCAGGTTGCATAGTGGCATTTGCTCAGATGACTGTTAATGATTAAGTTAATAGTGATTTAAACTATTACTACATCTCCTCTGAAAGATATCCCTTCGTCTGCTGAAGGTTGACAGTTGAACATACATTCTCCTTTCGTCTGTTCTAACTAAAAGTGAAACAGGTTAGCTTAAATCACTATGGTGTTTCAGTGGAATAGAAATGTTTAGCCATTTGAAGGATACACGTGTTTTAAAATTGCTCTAACTTGTCTGAAGTCATCTTCCCACACTGCTATTATGCTGTCAGGGTAGATAAGTAAGAACATTCTGTATTCAAAGGCAAAGAGGAGGCTTTTCATGCTCCCTGAACCAATGCTTTCTGCCTAATTGAAAACTGAAACTAAATCAAGTGCATGTATTCCTGCTTAGTAAATTGAATTTTTTCTAGTAGTTCCACTTCAAGGAATGTCGGTGTCCTGTCCTCCTTCAACCTCTTGGCCACTCTAAATAAGCGAGCTAAAAGGTCTGTTGGTACCTAGCTTGTATAATTAATTCAGTTCTACAGACATATCAAATTAATAACTAGCAAAGAAGGTCCCAAAGAGGACTGATTCTAAGAGTCTGGAGTTTTCTGTGAGTGACAGGTACAATAAGCAGGGATGATTGGACTGAATCCAGTCAGTTTATAAATGGAGAAGTCAGCACTGGTAGCATGTCACAAGAGTGTAAGCACAAGATTTATTCAAGGAACATTTAATTAAACTGGAAGGTAATGGAAGATACAGTGTGTAGCGCTTCCATTATAGAAAGTACTACATTGCTTAGAGGATTTATTACTGGGGAGAAGTAATGGCTTCATGTTTTTCCAGAACACAATATGAAAGTGCTATATAACATTTGAAAGCTACACAGATTACATTGATATAACCTTCAGAATTTTTATTACGCTGAGTTGGTGTTTGGACTGTACATCCAAAAGCAATAAATTCTGGTAGCCTGTGTGAAGAGTTGGGGTGTTATTTAAAAAGCACATTTGACAAATACTACAAAAGTCAGTAGTGGAGCCATAGGTTATAATCCGATTCCTTGCATCAGTGTGTGTTTTGTGAATTGATAGCCAGTTCTTGATAGGCATGACACTTCCTTAATATACTCGTGTCATAGTATGTTGTCTGTTAAAATACTTTATGGTTCCCTAGAAAGACCTGTCATTCTCCCCCCTCCCCCCCTGTGATTTGGGTTCTTTTGATGGAGAGAACTTGGGTGAATATGCTGCTTGTCATCTGGAGATGTACAGTGCTGCATATTTATGTTGTTGGGCAGTTGTGCACTTTGTATTCTATAGAAGTTGCATAAGGGGAAGCTGATCTTTGCAGTATATTTTTTCAGGGGCATAATTTTTAAAAACAGTAGTAGCTGGGGGTTAATTGAGCCATACCTTCAAGTTTACACAGCAATATGGTGCCGTGTGTCAGTTTTCTTCCTAGACTAGGCTGTCATTTTTTTCCAACTGAAAACTCCTTCTCCTGACAGTCACATTGTGCAGTGAGCACTGCTGATCCTTTACTTTAGGAACATTTTGCTTATTTAAAGAGATGCTGTTCTGTACACTGACTTCAAAAAGTCCAATAGAAAACAGCTCTTTCTGCTTTACATTACACAGTAATTCATATATTCTCTCCAGACCTTGAATGACCCTTCATACTTCCCATTTTCCATGCCCAATGCGGGCTTTCCTCATGAAACCTTTCTGCTGTTTTTTTGACCATGAAGTCACTCTTTCCATTTACTATGTTAACCCCACACATAAAATTAAGGCTGGTGAAAGATGATACTCTGTGAAAGAGCAAGTATTTTGAGATGACAGTCTTTTAGAAATAAAGTTATTAAGAACTGTGTAGGGGTGGGGCAATAGGACAGATTTTGGTAAAGTTTGGATAGACTGCAGTATCCAAAAATTTTGAGTGCAGTATATTAAAGCAACTAAGTGTGTAGTAGTTGTAATCCAAAGGTATAACTTTTACCACATGCAGATACTTACCTGTGCTGTAGTGTGAATACTTTTGCACAAGCAGTTACTGGTTTCAAGAAGCCTTTTGGTTGAAGACGCTGAAAAATAGAGGCTAACTTTGTGTCCTGTTTTAAGCATGAAAGAATGGAGACTTAGTATGAGAAAAGGGGAGGGAAGAGTTGAACTTCTTGCAGATGCATCCATTGATGTCAATTATCATCCTCCTTTTTATGCTTAAGTGAAATGTGAGAAAAAAACCTATATAATAAGGTCCTACAAGAAGCTTCTGGGAATGGGGGGGACTATAGGAGAAGTAAAGAGAGGCATATATTTTAAGAATATAGGTCTTGAAACACCCTTTAAACAATAAAAAGTTAACTAAAGCATTAAGGTTTAGTGAATTCTTAGGAGGAGGGTGTTTTGAGGGGGAGGATATGAAGACTTCATTAATTCAGGCTGTTTTTTTTTTTATTTAAATACTGTGACATGCAGTATTTGTAGAAAAGACATCATGTTCAAATCATTTGTCATGTTCACTTACATTTATTCTTAAGTCCTTTTCGGGACTGTCTGCTGTTAAGAATCCATTTCCTTTGTGACACTTGAGCTTCTCAAGGTACGCAAAATGGAGCAAAGAAACTTTGATCCGGACGGAAGGAAAATTTCAATCAAGGGGACAGATTATTACTTAGTTCTAGAGCATCAGAAGGCTTTTTGATCATTTCTTTTGACACAATGGTAGTATGTAGGTGGGCTGCCCCAGTGGAATCTCTTATAATCAGACCTGCAGTATCCAAATCACTGAGACAAAGCACTGTACTCTAAGCTGTCCTCCTGTTGTGCAGTGTCATGGACAGAAGGGAGATAGGACACCAGAACTGTGTTCATGTCTTTGTCTCCCCCAGAACTTTTAGAATTGGGTTGTAGAAGCCATACTGTCAAAACTGTTTTGCCCTCTATAGTGAAAGGGGCACCTATCAGAACTCCCTTCTTTCTGAAGGAATCTCTGCATCTGAGATGAGCAGAAGTTGACCGGGACATTGGGCACTTGTGCTTTGAATACACTTACTATTTCTCATGTGTAGTTAAAATTCCTGAGTTCACTTTTATTTCTGATTTTCGTAATCTGTAATATCTCTGATAATGTGTTTCTCAGTCTGCTATAGTGTTCCATGCTCTCATACTTACTCATCTAAATAGGAATAATGGAAATTCCATGTTACTGCTGTTTTCTGCCTTACAGATACTGGTCTCCCTTAGCACGTTGTGGATGTTGTAACCACTCTTGTGAGATTATAGTGCCTGTTCCTAGTTGGTTATGGAACTTAAATTTCTGTCAGAAAATATTTAAACTAAATATTCTGTGGCATTTAGATATCGTTAATGTTTGCTTCTATTCTGTYTGAAATGTCAAACCCCTAGGTTGTACGCATCCGTGTAATGTGAAGATGATCCTTGTTTCTTTTAGTACTGTCCTCTTACAGATCTACTTGTTTCTTATCTTGTTAAATAAAACATTTCAGAGGAAAGATTTGGCCTTGTTTGTAGCATCCACTCTGTTGAGCAGGAAATTTGTAATGTAGCTGCTGTGTGCTACCTTTAAAACAAAGGTAAAATTCAATACAGTAAAAATAACTTCCTGGTTAGGTGTTAAGACGGTATTGCAGTTTTACTTAGGGAATATACAGAATGGAAAGTGTTTTAAATTTTTGTCATGAAAAGTGTACGCTGCTACATATAATATTGTCGTGTCAAAWTTCGTACCAGTTACGGGAGTTGTCAATTGAGTATTTTACACTTGCTGATTTCAATATTGATTAGTGTTCTCTGCAGAGGTTATAAATTCAGGGTAAAAACTGTCAGTTTAGTGTGACTGACAGGTTCTTGATTAATGAARCCTAGGACTGAAATTGCAAAAAGGGGTGGATCTGCTGTTGCTGGTATGGAGATGGCTGAGTTTTACAGGAGGGAGCATCTATATGTAAAGATGCTTTTCAGTCACTCTTTCTTAAGATAACTGTGAAAATAGTACTATTAATACATGTTGGAAAGCCAGTGAGGTTTTAATAGAAGTAAATGTGGCTTCTCCAGACTGTGGGCTGCCAGTCCCATTTGGGAAGGCTTCTACATTAATCTGACATCTTGTTTAGCACTGATAACACTAGAGAGTCCAATTAAAGTATTTCAAGAAGACATCCCCATACAAGACTACATTGATTGTCCGCTAATGTGTATTGAATTTTAGCTAAATACAGCCCCGGGTGCTGTGCTGGAAAGCAGGGGAGCTTGCTGTCCGAGCTCTTAATTCCTTTTATATTGATTTGGCTGCTAATGATACAACCTTCTACTCTAATTAACTGACATCTGCATTAGGCTGAACAAGAGCCCCCTGCTTCAAGCTGTCCACTTGGTTGTGTTACGAAATGTGTCCTCCTTTTATGGTAGATTTTGTCCAGATTAGCTCAGTCTGTGCAAAATCGATCATCTAAAGGATTGACTTTTCTTTTAAATATCTTGCAAAGCAAGTTTGTCTTTCTGTTGTCTACATTCCTGCCTACGTGTCCAGGGCTTATGTTGCTGGTGAGCCTGGCCAGAGCTGGTTCACTGACTGGATGCTTTTCTGATCCTTCTCAATGGATATTTGCTCCTTTGACTGATTTGAGGCTGCCAAGAAAGGTGTAAATTTAGATAAAGATGGGGTATGAAGACCTGAGGATAAATGGGTCATTTTGTATGATTTAAGTCATGAAGCAACCATCAGATGTAAATGACTAAATCAAGCTAAAAACATTGCTAGATTGCAAGGGGTAATCTGCTTATGAAACCATATTGCCAGATCTACAGACTGCCAGTTCTCAGATTGGGAAATTTTGATTTCAGTACCTGAAAAATAAAATGCGTGTTTTTAGTGCAAAATTGTTTTTACAGCACTTAATAAGTTAAAGCCACTAGTTTGCAGAAGTTCATCACAAGCAGCTATTTTGTTTTGTTATGTGTGCTGTTGCCATGTATGTGTTTACACATTTGCTTTGGGAGAAGGTTGTGAGTCTCATTAGTAAAGATGATGTGAAGTCAGGATTCTGTTATATTTTTACCTCTGTAGAAGCTTCATACTCAGTGATAGGCACTGCAGGAAGCTGGTTTCTCTTGCTCTGTGTATAAAATGTTGTTGGGTTTTTTCCTTGAATACTATTTGAGCTGCTTGTTTTTCTATGTTGTTTGTAGGGTTAGACCATCTCCTAAGAAATAGAGGTATGTATGATTGCATTTCCAGTGTTCATTTGGCGGCTGTTCAGCCAAACTTGACAGCTAATAACTGTTTCAAGATTTCTGTGTCTGTGCGCTTCTGAAGCTAGTAGCTATGAGGAGAGATGAAAATTGGTGCTGAGAGGGAAAACTCTGACAGAACTCAGCTAGCAGCTACCAGCTTCTTCAGTCAGCACGTGCTTATGTCACTTAATGGTCAGCACATACATAATCCTGAAAGCGTTTACAGCGTTTTCCATTTCTTGCCTGATGGAGATATTGTTAGGAATACAGGCTTATTGGGGTGGTGGTGGTGTGTACACACACACATTCCTTTGCTTTGGGAGCAAGTTGTTTCCCATGTTATTCTAGTCATATAATGATAAAAAAAAATCTCTTACTCTAATCTGTGTGTAACAATAATTCTAGTTCTGGTTTAGTTATACTAAAATTATGTTCTCATTCCAGTTTCTGCTAAGAAAATGTACAGCTTTCAGTAATTTAAGTATTTATTCACAGCAATAGAATTTCTTTTTTCCTTATTGTACCATATTTGATAAGAACTAAYAAAATCATTTTTATATTATTTTGCTAGCGTGTATCTCAGGACATACTTAGAGAGGTAACTAGATGATGAAAGTGATAATTTTTCTCTACCCCAGTACTCTACAGATTCCAAGCCTTTCCTCTCCTTTCTCTTTGCTTCCTCTTTACTAATTAACTACCTTACTGTACAGTACGCATAGCCTTTCACAAAAGTTACTAGAGAAAAAATACAATCAGTACCTGAAGTTCAGTGTACTGATAATGTAAAAACAAGAAAATTCAGGTTAAGTAGGATGTAATGCATCAGTCTCGCTATTGTATTTTCACTTTACACAGACTGAGAATTACTGTATGTAACAACATAGCATTCCAGCTTCAGTGCTGGAAGTTTTTTTGTCTTCCAGAAAAATCTCAACAGAAGCTGAGTGGCTTGTACTTCATGAGTAGCTGAGGATCTGAAGGTCACCCTCTTGTCTGAGAACTTGAATTCTTTGATTAGAAAGCAGGCATTTTCCTTTCCAAGAGGAGGTGCCTTTTTTCCCCCCCTTGAGGCGTTAATGGAACAGTGCTTCAGTGCTGACAAACAAATACACAATGAGATTTCCGCTTGTTATTCAGTGTGGAGGGGTCAACTAGGACAGCTTTTAAATTATACTAATAACGAAGTATRTACCTAAGTATTGGTGAAAGAGGGCAGAAGTGAACTTCCTAGAGTCCTGGTTCTATTTCACTGGCAAGCAGAGCTCAGGAAACTGTGCTTAACACCTGGCCTACACGCCTTTTTATTTTTTAAGTCCTATTGATTCCTAGTTATGCTCTTAGGCATATATTGAGTAATTAATTTTACTTGAAGCAATGCAATCAGTCCTGATTTAATTCTTGATCCATCACTTTTGGTTTGCCAGAGACTTGCATGTGTAATTAGTGCTGTCACCTTCTGTTAATAGAAAGTGTGTACATGTCGTAGTCACAATGATGATATATTCTGCTAGGTCATGGCATTGCTTTTGCATAATCTGCTTTCTTTCCAGCCAGTAGCTGTGAGTGGCGAACAGAGGAATGAGGAAATAGCACAATCCAGAAAATAGAGGAATAGTAAACAATTTTTCAGTGTGGCAAAAGGGTAACGTGAGTGAGTCCCAAAAGGTGGGTTTATCAGCAATTTTAAAAGAAAGGTAATGGGCAAGGAGATGAGCAGTACCCAAAATTAGATAGGGTGCTTGAGATCCGTGGTCATCAAAGGGATCTAATGAAGCTGAAGGAGTAGGCAACATGATTACAGATGAAATTTGGTGTTGGCAGATGTTAGAGAATACATACAAGAAGGAATGATTGGAATACTCATGCTTATAGGGCTTTATATTGCTTATAACTGCTTAAAAAGATCCAGGTATCACTATGGCCAAGACGATAAAGACTTCTGCTCAGTGAGCAATAGTAGTGTTTAGAAGACAAATATCCATCTTAAGATTTTGGGTTAAAACATTGTTCTGGTGGTCCCAGCTCTGGGGCCTCTGAACAGCTAGGCCTCACTAAGTCTGCTTTGCCTTTCTCTTGGTAACTGTTCTATTCGGGGGTGAAGAGAAAACGCAAATCGGACATCAGTATTAAATTGCAAACGGAACAGGCCAGGGAAAGTGTCTGAGTTGGGGTTTCCATCTTTGTGTTCCTGGCTGATACTGGGCAGACCAGTGTACTGAATCCAGAAGCCAACTTGCAGTAGTTGGCACTGAGCAATTGGGAGGAAAAGACAGTCTTGTGGAGAATTTATGCAGTCTTCTGTTAGATAGAAAGCCCAGCCTCTGCTGGGGATGGGGACAGTTGGGTAGAGATGACACTGATGGCCTGAAAGGAGCACATCACAGAGTAATTGATGCAAATCCACAGTTCAGTTTGCCTTTTCTGCAAAAATCATTACTCTGTAATTCACATGTAGAGGGACGGATCTTTTCATTCCTCTCTCCTCCCTCAAGCATCTGGCTTTATTCAAGAGCTGGGAACAGAAGAATACAAGAGAGGCGTTTTATTGGAACGGAGTTTTGATCTGTTCCTTCAGGAAGCTTTGCTGCTTTTGCTGGGGAAGTGGCCTGACATACAAGAAAGTCTTGACACATTAAAGGCACTTCAGTTGATGCTGCTTCTACTTAAGTGGAGTTTGTACTTGAGGAATACTGAAGATTAGCCATACCCTGTTGCAGAAGGTTGTGTAACCTTTGACAGAACATGTTCCTTAGGTAGCCGAGTTCTATGATAGCAGGATGTGGTATGATTGAGCTTAGTTTGAAGTTATGTGTTTTGGGTGTGGTTTTTTTTTTTTCCCCCCAACATATCAGATTATGTGAACTTTATCTCAAAAGCAGAAGTGAATTATTGGATTAGCCAGTGTGCAAACCATTTTTACTTGTGTCGGCGTGGCATTGCTGATTGAGGACATAATCAGAACTAAAACATAAAAGACAAGAAGAAAAATTATTTGGGTCTTAAAACAGGGTGTTAGACTAAGTGTTGGAAATGTTATGCCTTAACATAGGCAACTGGATTCTGAATTGAAAAGTTCATGCTTGAAAATCTGAATTAAAATACAGACTTAGGGGGATACCTGAGTAATACTATGCTATCATGAGTAATAGTAGGATTCCTGGTGAGATCTGCTAACTGAGCTGAGATTGATCAAAAAGAAATTAATAATAATCTAGTAAATTGATCAACTCATCATCTTTTCCCTTTCCTTACCATTTTATTGTGCCTGATTTACCAGATGGAAGATGTAACTTGGTGGTGCTTGAGACCAGAGGCCAATCTTGAGCTTCTAGTGTTAGCATTTCAGCCCCGTAGAAGAAATGTATGTAGTATGAATAAAACAGCTGAGATTTTGTTCACAACTTTTTGGTAAATTCCTTCATGACAAGTCGTAATCTCTCTCTGCCTAAGGGCCTTTCTGTGTTGAAAATATATGTAAAACTTGTATTTGCACTGTGACTTGCAGTTCCATATTAGTGCCATTTGCACTGTGATTTGTATTTGCATATTAAGAATGAAGTGTTCAGTGCACTAAAAATGTGCTTCTGATGTGATACCACTGCAGCTCGAAGTTGGATGTAGAATAGCAATCAGTTGTGTAGTGTATTTGAGGACCTGGACTACTTGTGCATTAAAAATTTTGCACAAGGCTGGACTGAAATTGAGAAAAAAGATGGGAAATCTCTTAGCTAATTTCTGCTAGAACTGTCATAAAAGATGCACATTCTCTGATTTGGAATGATGTGAACGAAATCCAAAGAGCTTGAGGCTGGAAGAATTAGCTGCTAATCTCACATTTCTACAAGAAGACTGAACAATTCCTGTTTTATAGCCCTGAAAACATAATGGAGCCCTGGGGATTACTGACACAACAAGCTTCTGAGAGCCACTAGCACTTAGCAAAATTGACTTCAGTTAATCAAAAGATTCTTTAGGGAGAGGGGGAAAAAAAAAAAAGCTGCTGGTTTGGAAAGCTGCAGAACAAGTAACTGTGTGTAGATGGTTAAAGAAATGTCAGTTCCTTGCAGTGGGGCTCAGTGACCTATAATGACAGTATCTAATGGGCAAACTTAAATAGAAGGAAAAGTAATTTAAGTGCTAGACTGGTGGGGAAAAAAGTGAAAGGGAGGAGAGTACAGTGGCACTTTGCTCACCCTTTATTAAAACATTTCTTGAGCGAGTTGTGTATGAATCTGCAAGCACATAAGAGACTACAGCAATAATAGATGCATAGAGAACAGAATTGTCCAGTGTGCATCATCTGGAATATTAACATGCCCCATTATGAAGAAACCTTTGCCATTATTCTGACTGGTGCCATTTTCCTGTAGTCCTAGGTAAAAGGAAGCACTGAATTATAACTGATACCCCACAGTTCTTCAAAGCCCTTGGTATTTTTTTGAAGAGCCCATGGTGAAATCTCTGTTGCGAGATTCTAAACTGGCACGTAGGTTTGAAGTCAGCTTGGTTTTAATAGTGTCTTTTTCTTAGGAGAAAACACATTTTGTTATGTTCTGCTTATAACTGTTAAGTGCTAGATGTTTTAAAAGAAATCCTGGCGGGAATCACCCTTTCTATAGTCCATTGGAATGTCTGATACTATAAGAACAAAGCCAGAATAACTAAAATAGGACAAATGTTGCGGAAAACAGTTTTGAAAAGTTTCCATTTGCTTTGTTTAGGGACTTAAGACTGCAAGGAACCTCCTGTGTCATCAGGTCCAATCTCCTGTTATCAGTCATAAGTTCATACATATAATCTGTCACATAATACTTGTTTTTTTCTGAGAGCAAATGTGTTATGATTTGTATGTCTCACAATAACGGAATAAATGTTTTTATTTCAGTGGAGTTTAAATTAGTCACTTGTGGATGCCAGGGGAATTTATCTGCAACAGCAATTACAGCATTATAAAACAGCTTGCAGCTTTTTCTTGCTGAATATGTCACCGTAAAACAAAATTTTAATTTTGGCTCTCTGTATGTGTTGCAATGCAGATGTTTCTGTGTAATGTTGCTCCCTGACCAAATGCTAAAAAGTTAGGAGTAGGAATGGACACAGTTTAGAACAAGAAGCATCGTTATGGGAGGACACTTCTGTTTTCCTTACCCGAGCAGTATACTGGAAGGAGGAAGACAGGAATATAAAGATCAAAATCTTTAATTTAGTTTCGGATGTGAGTGTGGAATCCTAGATGGTTGTGGCAGGAGAAAGAAAACTGAAGTCTCATGCAACTGTTTTATTCTTGCACTATCTTTAAGGGGATGATATATGCAACAGAGTGTGTGTGTTGTGTAATGAAAGTGGAATAAAAATAGATATATAGATAGTTCCAGTTGCTCTCTGTTTAGTGCTTTTCTATAATTTTGCTTTTAATTTTGATCAGAGGTTGCTGAGATATAATTCAGTTGAAGACTAATTTACTAATTAATTTTAATTCAGTCAGATAATCAGTAGAACATTTCACAGTCTTTTTATCTACACACAGAGATAACTGTAATATTCTCCCGTGTTCTCAAGCTCACTAGCCATTCTTCTTGCAAAGTGCTTCTGGAGGCTCTCTTAGCTCTTCAAGCGTCTAGTGGTGTCCACACAATAAAAGGCAAAGATGATTTTCTCTCCATCAGGATAAGCTATTTGAATGTTGCTTAATAAATTTTGTCATCTGATGGGGGAGGGGAAGAACAGCTGAATCTCATGCCTTACAGGAAAACAGGTGGGACCARTAAGAAGAAAGATGAGCCAAAAATCACGCAATTATTTTGTGCTAGCTTAATGGCTGCCTTGTTCTGCCCAAAGGTAAAGGCATAGTTATCAGCACCATTTATCAGGTACACCATTTTAGTATAAACTTGTTTAAAACAGGGTAGAGCCCCTTTTTCATCTTAATTTAGACAGTAACCCATTGATTCCAAGTGGGCCTTCATTTTCTAATTATTTAGTACATAATATAATGTCATTAAACATCTTTGAGTGGACAGGATTGCTCTAAAAGCTTTCGCTCCAGAGCTCTAATATTAGGCTTCTGGCATTCATCCCTGTGTGTGAAAAGCAGTCAGTTTGTTTACCAGGAATTTAGATTCACATTACTGGGGGAATTAGCAGTGAGCTATTAGTCTGATTCAAGCACTTAACAATTGCTGATCATCTCCTCCTAGCTTGGGGATAATGGAGGTGATCAGCTGTAAATGGAAAGTGTGTGGGGCTATTTTCATGAAGGCACTTGGAGAAAGTGCTGCATCTCCTGACCTCTGCTAACCCTGGGGTTTGCAAGAAACCCAAACACCAAGTCACTTCCTGGAGGAGAGCTAATCACCTATAAGAAGAGCTTCCATTAGAGACTAAACCAAGTTCAGCCTCAGCCGACCCTCCCTCATCTGAAAAAAGGTTCAGCCACAAAATCCCTGAGGTAGAAGTGATTAGCCTCTGATTGTATTTACCAGTATCTGTTTCGAGGGGGGAAGCAACTGTAGAATAGCGGCTGGTTTTGATTGCATAGCAATGCTGAATGATCCTGTTGAGCTCTGTGGTGCTGGCTGGCTTCCTGCTTCTCCACTGTTGTCCCCAAAAGCTGTGTCTGGTTCATGGACACCTCAAAGATTACTTTGAAAGTTTTCCTTCTTGTTCTGGTGTAAAGTTGCCTACCATTTTAGCAAATAGAGTGACTTGTGATTTTTAGGATGTATTGAAAAAGATACTTTAATTCTTTATAGGTGCTGAAGCTGTAGTGTTGTCTATTCAACTTGAAGTTACCTTTTATTGTCAGCAGATTTTAAGAGGCATGCCAGGGATCTGTAGCCAGGAATTACTGTTTGAAGTAAAGCTTAGCTTTTCCTCATCTGTGATGCATATTGTGCCCCCCTTTACTGCAGTCACTTGATTCTTACTGAAACATATGCATTTGTTGGAGGCAGTGGGAATGATTTTAGTGAGGCAAGGACACAATAACTTTGGACTTCCAAATTCAAGGCTTATCTCTGGCATCACCTTATGACCTCGGGCAAGAAATGTGTATTGCTTCTCCCACTTGTCACACAAGAAACAACTTCTCTAATGCAGTGACTGAGCTTACTGCTTGAGAAGGACTATATGAATGCCCTTTGTAAATCGTACATTAGACCATGTTAAGGGATCTAAAGCTGTGTCAGAGTTCTGGAAGCCACGTCTGAAGTACCTGACAGTGAGCAATGTCTGTAAAAGTTGTTGTTAAGATTGCTTTGTAAGAGATGCTGTTTACCTCTGTTCTTCAAATTTCTTTCCCATAATGCCTCCAGCAGTAGGAGACGAGGAGTGTAGCTTCTATTAAATGCAAAGGAAGGCAGGAGACTTCTAGAGTTGCAAGATAAATTTTATTAGTGAGATTTGGCATTATTTTACACTTCTAAAAATAATCTACATTACAATAATTAGAAGGTTCTCTCCTTGTATATGCTTGCTGAGAGCTCAATGTTAAGGCTGTCGGGATAGAGAATTTTTATTAGATTATATTTGAATTATTTATAATTATTATATTTTGTTATATATTAGACCAAAAATACTCACGGGATGTTGTATTCCAGTTTCTCGGGAATAGAAGCTGAGGGGTTTTTGTAAATTGCCCTGTAGTATGGTTAGTAAGAACTGTTCTGAATGGGTTTAGGTAACTATGCCAGTCTTTGAACATCGGTGGTGCTAACAGAACTGAACTGATACTGATATTGGCATGACATTTCTAGTAGTAGTTATACTTGTGCATGCACGTATGCTGTGTAGTGGAATAACATGATATTTGGAGATCAGCTGTTACGAAAGTCTAAGTGAAAATGGGTTTGTACTCATAGCAGTGTGAGTACCTGTGAATGCAGGTGTATTTCGAGGTGAATTTTGTTTGGAGTTATTGATGAACAAGCCTAAGAGGCAGCCATGTATATAAAGGTGCATATGTACATGCGAAAGGGACATAGGAAACTTGGAGAAAAACCCAAACAACTGACACGTTTTGCTTTAATTTCAGTCTAGAGCAGGATTTCTCTTGAGTGTCAAGCATTTTCCTATGTAATCCAGGACATGACAGGAGGCTGCAATTGCAATCAATAACCTCCTTAGTAGGGGTAAGGGACTAAAGGTCCACAGTGCCCTGAATATGAACAACAAAATGCTAATACCTTTTGTCCATATCAACCTGTCTTAGAGCGCTAAAGTAGGGAAAGATCACAGTGCAGATAAGTGGAAGATGAATGCAGTACACTGTATGTGTGGTACAGATGGCTCAGGGAAATCTACTCCATTATTCTCACAAATATGCTCACTGATTTGTGGAATATTGGAAAGAACAACATTTTCTTCTTTCCTGTCACTCTCCACTAAATTCTGGAGATGACAGACGCTATTACACTACAGTCAAGAGTCTTGACACGTTTCTAGTCCCACCATATGGAGGATGGTCTAATGTGTCTACATTAGAATATGGTAACATGGACTCTGTTTTCATTAAAGAATGGTAGCAAAGATGTGGAAACAGTGCTGTCTCTTCATCCAAATAGCCATATTTCAGTAGGTAATTGGAAATACCAGCATTCGTACTCCTCTTTATTAAGAAGACATGATATTTGTTCCTACTGCATGGAAATAAGATGTTGCTTCTCTGTGCGACAGAGGAGATGGTTCTGCTCCATGCAGTGATTTCCTTGCCCTACCTGCCCACGAAGTAAAGAGAAGGCTGGAATTTGAAATGGAAATATTACCACTGCAGAAGGACAATTACTCTGATACACGCGACAATGTAAGATTCTGTAAGAAGGTGGTGTCTGACAGTGACAGGGAACCACAGCATATTACCTAGCTGGTACTTCCCTGGCAACAGATAAAGCAGAGGGTAAAAAGAAACACCTACCTGTTCTGCATCTATTCGGGATTGTAATATTGTTTGGCTATGTATAATATTGTTCAGATCTGTTGTATCTCATAGGATGAGCAAGGGGCACTATACATGCGCACGGAGGACCTGCTCTGAGCTGAGTTTCTAGCTATCCTGAAAGCGTAGGCTGGCTGATGAGGCAACTCTTGCACACAATTGATTGTGGACTATTAACCTATGCTCAGAAATCAATATTCACTTAACACCACATTTTAACAGGCAAATGCAGTACAAAATAACAGCAGTTACACAGTGCACACATTTACACTCAGAATAAACAGGTCATGAAATAGAGCTTGGCAGAGGAGGAGGAGATTGGGCAGGCAGCGTGGAAGGGGACAATGACAACTTGAATATGTGGAAAGGTACAAGGTAGTTGCAGCTCCCAGAGATTTATGCAACTGAATGTCCCAGGGGTTTTGTGGTCAATACAGCTTCAATGAGCTATATGCATTCTCTAAGCATTACTAAGAAGGTTTGTCCTGAGGGCAGGCAAGGTCATCCTTTGCTTGATAAGACTAAATTTACTGGGGTTGAGCACAGAAATCTGTCTTAACCCACAAAACCCAAGTCTGTTGCTAGCCGTGATAATGGATGATATATATATATGCTGCAAGCAGCAAAACAGAAAGGAGCAAGAATATAAACTGTAGTATAGTGTCCTTGATCTGGGATGGTATTTTTCATATACTTAAAAGAATGGATTTGAAAGCGGAACTGAACGTAATCCAGAACTGGTGTTTACCAGGGACTTTATGCGTATGTCCCATTTAATGAGCTTTACTTGCAACCCACCCTGGAGCGCGGACTTCTAGTCTTTAGGATGGTATGCTGTACTCTATGCCTTGACAGGCTTGAGGAGCAGGCCYACGTGAACCTCATGAAGTTCAACAAGGCCAAGTGCAAGGTCCTGCACCTGGGTTGGGACAATCCCCAGTATCAATACAGACTGGGGGATGAATGGATCGAGAGCAGTGCTGCAGAAAAGGACTTGGGGATACTGGTAGATGAAAAATTGGACATGAGCTGGTGATGTGCGCTTGCAGCCCAGAAAGCTGTATTGTATCCTGGGCTGCATAAAAAGAAGCGTGGCCAGCAGGTTGAGAGGCGATTCTCCCCCTCTACTCTACTCTACCCCCACCCCACCTGGAGTCCCATGTCCTGCTCTGGAGTGCCAAGACAGACATGGAGCTGTTCGAGTGGTTCCAGAGGAGGGCCATGAAAATGATGAGAGGGCTGGAACACCTGTCCTATGAAGAAAGGGTGAGACAGTTGGCGTGGTTCGGCCTGGAGAAGAGAAGGCTCCAGGGAGACCTTATTGTGGCCTTTCAATATATAAAGGGGGATCATAAGAAAGACGGCGCCTTTTTACCAGGGCCTGTAGTGACTGGACAAGGGACAACAGTTTTAAACTGAAAGAGGGTAGGTTTAGATTGGACATAAGGAAGAAATTTTTTACAGTGAGAGTGGTGAGGCACTGGCACAGGTTGCCCAGAGAAGTCTGGATGCCCTCCCCCTGGAAGTGTTCAAGGCCAGGTTGGATGAGGCTTTGAGCAACCTGATCTAGTTGAAGATGTCCCTGTCCATGGCAGGGGGGTTGGACTAGATGATCTTTAAAGGTTCCTTCCAACCCAAACCATTCTATGATTGTATGCCTGAGGAAGAGCTCCAGAAGGTGGGGTGGGAGGACACACTGTGTCAGGTCCCTCCCTGCAGTCAGAAACCAAACCCTGCACAAGTTCTGACAGAACTCAGGCCTTTGTTTTAAAATATTGTGCTGGAATATTAGTCTGACTGTTACTCAAAATGCTAACATGGCAGAAGCAATGGTGGGCACCATATCTGCAGAGCTCAGTGCAAACTGATTGGGGGAAAGTGGGGTGCAAGTTGGGGGGAGGTTTTCAGTGACTGCCATTCTGCGTTAAGGCTGTTCCATTCCTTTTTTCTGGAAGCCTTCTGTTTCCCAAAGGTAAATCAGTAGTGGGAGGTGCCTGGATATGGAATAAGATTAATAATATGGGAAGGAAAGATGCCATTTATGCCAAGTTAACGTGGGCTCAGCAACAGGGGCAGCAACAGAGCCAGAGACGGCCAAGAAATAGCAGCTCCAGAATATACAGAGGAGGCCATAGGCATACTGCTGTGTTCAGAGATGTCTCGCTGCATCTTCCCTTCAGCCACCTAGGAAATGAAAAGGAGGAATTAATCCCAGTTAGACACATTTATGCTCAAATGTCTGGCTGCAGAGCCTCCAGTTCCAAGCACTAATGTGAGACTATAGGAAACTCCTGTGGCCAGGCAGCACAGCCTCCTATTTCTGCTTGTCTGTGGAAGGAATAGCTCCAAGTAAAGTGGTCCAGGGTTCTGCATGCATATGGCATCCCTCGCTTTGATGTCCAAAATCACACATTTCCAGATCCAAGGTTTTTCAGCTACTGTCTCTAGGCCACTTGACTCACTGCTTTGTGAAGGCAACAAAGCAATGCATACCTGGGACATTTCTGAAGCAAGAGATGTGCTGGCACTGTCTCCTTGGAAGCTTAGGGAAGATGAATAAAATAAGTCTTCCCGTCTTTCTAGAGCTGTCTGCTTCAGGTGCATTTGAGACCAAATGGTATTTTCTGCAAACAGAAGTAAAGCAAGAGTCTTACTGTGCTTTTCTTGTGCACATCTTGGAGTCTAGTGAACAGAAATCTAGGGAAGCTATTTTAGGAAATGCACTCACAGGCTGTGTGGCTTCGATTTAGAAAATACATATTCTCTGTTCAGTGAATGGCCTGTTAGTTTGTGGGTTTACTTGTGAGGTTGAGCAGACTGCAAAGCCAATTTGCATGGTACTTGAGGGCCTTTGGGTCCCTCTGGGAGTTTCCCAGCTGTCTATTTTATAAGGGGCAGGTATGTAGTATCTCAGATGGGATGTTTAGATTGTAGGTGTATCTCTAGTGCTGGGTGTAAGGCTTTTCTATACAGCAGGAGATAGGTTTAAATATTAATCATTTATCTAATGATGCTGGTTTCTTTGATATCCTTTGGAAGCTTSTACAAACATAAAATATTTAAATCTTATTAAAGTCTGTTGCTAAAATGCTAGGGAGATAAAAGAAATACAGATTTAGGATTACATAGTTGCATGTAACAGCATTTTTGTAACTGCTATGCTGCTGAATCTAGTAACAGGGGTTGTGTCAGGTGCTACTTATCTTGACCAAGTAAGTGAGGGCCAAAGGTGAGCATAGGAAAGGAGGAGGAGGAGGGGAACCCAAACCCCATAATCCTGGTGCACTGATGTGGTTACTCAGCAACCTATGGATACAGCATGTCTGACCTCCCCTTGTGATTTTTTTGCAACCCCTTCATTTGAATGCTGTTTGGAAATAGCTTCATGGTGTTTGAGATGAACAGAAGTGTTGCCAAAAGATACAGAAACACTTCTGAGAGCAGATCCAGGCTGGTCCCATAGGTTGGATGGGAGATCATGGAGACACTGCAGAAGACAACAGAACTATACACAAGAGCAATGCAACGTAGGCTCTTGAAATCAAGAGGATTTGAATTTCCCTGTGCTGAGCTGTTTCTCTGATTCTGTGATATGATTGATGCTTACCAAGGCATTTGTTGCTCTCAAACATGCCAAGTATCTGGTCACACTTCTCCTTCTGGTTGCCGCTGCTCTCACATGTACACCACAGGGAGACCTCCACACTGGAGTTACTGACGTAGTTGGGTGTCATGGGCGTGCCTGTCCCAAACCCCCAGAAACTGGAATCAGGATTTACTTCACCAAATGAAAGAAGCATCATGAGTCCTGTTATACTAAAGGGAATGCTGCCCTGGAGGCAGAAGCCTTCCATTGTGATATGCATGTTATCGAGGAGAGGTCAGGAGCCCCTGCGAGGTGACCCAGGCCTGGTGACTCTACGGGAAGTCTGCTGGGCTGTGAGAAAGTGTGGAGATTGCTACCCCTGACTCAGGCGATCTGACGGTGAGGAATACTGATAACTGAAGCTGGTGCAAGCATTAGATTGAAGGATGTGAAGCAGGGACTCAACTGCAGTACTGGCATATGGTAGCAAAAAGCGCTCTTACTTCTTGTGTAGCTGGCAACACTGTGTGGCCAAATGCCTTTTGCCAAACAAATGGTGCACACCTGTAGTGTGCCATTCAGCCAGAGTTCATTTAGCACAAAAACAGCAAAGACATCTAGAAAACGGGAAGGTATAGTCTAGCTTCTGAGATACTGCTGCTCTTTACAGCTCCTCTTTTGAGCCACTCTGGAAAAGTATTAGCAGGTTGGCAGCGAATGCCTAAAACAAAAGACTACCTTCCTTCTAACAGCTGGTAGTGCCATGTTCTGGCTGGCTCTGAGAAGACAGCGTGTACAACACTAACAAACCATCAGGAGTCTAAAAGTCAGGCAGTGAGGGAATGTCACCTTTAATCACTGCTATGATGGGATCTAACTCCTGCAGCAGGAATGACTTAGTTCATACAGGCCCAGAGAGCCCTGTTGGTCAGGCATTTAGAGCACTTTGCACCAGCTGATGATGCAAACAGGTGTTCAAAAATCTTGGGCAAGTGCTGCCAATTTGACAGCAGAGGATGGGACAAAGTAGAACGATAAATGCCATGGAAGAGCTCTCTTTGGGCTGCATTTACCTCAGAAGCAAGAGGGAGCACTGGCATCAATTAGGCTAAGGCATATTCATTGGTATACTGAGCACTGTCTCCTGCAGGAGAGCAAGATGGTCCTTCACAGCATCAGAGCGTGCCTGCAAGTTTTTGGCCTGAAAGCATCCACCCTGTATGTTCCTGTGGATATCACTTACCAATCATCCCCATGTAAGCCTGCAGGCATGCAGCATGGTTGTGCTGAGAGCAACCATCTGGAGACATGTCTGCAGGTTGACAATTTTGTTGGAAGTCAGCCAGTCGGGATCTGCAGGAAGGAAAATGAGACTATCAGTGTCTATGCTGTTCTCTTCTCTTGGCTAATGTCCACTGCTGCTGGACCTACTTGCAGATATGGTCTTCTAAGCAGGAGTCCAGAAGCCAGAGGCAATTGGGTTTGGTGTTATACTGGAAGGAACAATCAGGAACAATAGTCTTCCGGCGTCGTTCTCCACAAAGTTCATCTTGACATGGACAGAATAGGATCCTTTTGGTGAAATCCTCAGGGACTTTCTCAAAGAAATTCCTTAGCCCTCTGTGGCATTTGCGACGGTCACACATGTCCTCGCTTCCTGCTCCCTTGGTGCAGATAGAGGCATAGTCTGTGCGCAGACGAACACATTTCTTGCTCAGATTACAGACGTGAGTTGCTTTCAGGCATGGATTTGTTGCATCTCCTGCTAACTGTGAGCCTATAAAGCCAAAAGAAACCCAGAAACAATGAAGCAAGTCTCCAGAAGATATTCTGTGTGGAAATAGGAGTAGCCCTTACTTGATGGTCAAATTGGGAACATCAAAAAGAACAAAGCAAATTAGTCCTGCTATGTGCCTGTAGTATGGCATTGCAGTTATACTAGTTACAAAATTGTATTTTTTTTATTGGTTCATGTTAGGGTGTTTGTTTCAGAGAATGCATCATTGTGGGTTATTCTCTGTTTCATGGGCCTGGATCTGTGCCTATATGTACACTTGGTCGGGGGGGACAAATTTAGGCAAGTATCCAGAGCAGGCGTTCCTCTGATTAAAGGGGCCATTATCCCAAATCATTGTTCTTAATAATTTTCAGCCTCTGAAATGATAAGAAAGGGCAGCATTATATCATGTAACCATTACAATCCTTACCTGATAACAGAGCTGCAAGTTTATTATAATCTGTCTTCCAGTGTTCTTCATTTGCTGGATTCTCATAGGGAGAGGTCTCCAAATTGAAATAACCTAGGCAAGATATAAGATATTTTATGCAGTGGGAGAAATGCTTTGTGACCAGCTTTTTTTTTTTTTTTTTTAAATTCATTTTTTTTCTTATTTGTGCCTGGCTGTTTCCTCAGGCTGGAGTTCAGAGATGCTCTGTCTTGCTCAAAGCCAAATGCCCAGAATGGTTCTGCTGGAGATGCAAAGGTTTTACTGTGTAAAAACAGCATTACATTTTGTCATCAGATTTCCTCTGGCTGGAATTTGGTATGAATGTTGTCATTTGGTATTTTCAGCCTGAGTACTAGTGAGGCGATGTGCAGCACAGGCGGTCTTTAGTGGGAGGCCAAGTAAAAGCATCCCACTAAAGCTGGAAAGAAGCAGCATGCTCAAGGATGCCATTACAGTGTGTGTCATAATCACACGTCTGTTTTCAGTGATGGACAGGCGTGACCATTTTGAGCTGATTTTCACAGCAGTCTCCCCTCACAGCACTAAATCTAACTGCCTCAGAGTAGGTCTCTTGGTCTCTTAGGGTCCCTGGTGTATTTGAAGGGCCGGTCCCAGACCAGATCAGTTTTCTCTGCTTATCAAACACAGCAGTAATGAATTCTCTTCACTAGGAGATGTGGTTCCAAAGTGATACCTGCAGTGCTGGGAAGTGGCCTTTCGCAGTTGTTTTCAGATGGGGGGCAGGGGTGAGCCTTACTAGTACCTTGTAAATTCGTATTATTTCATCTCACCGTCTGTCATGCTGGAGTGAACGGTCCAGAAAACACGTAAGCAGTGCTCCTGTCTCTTCATGCGCCGGTGACACTTGCAGTGCAGCAAAGAGCTGTTTCCGAGGTCTAGCTCTGCATTCAGACACCTGACCCTGCTATCATGATCCAGTGGAAGGAAGCGAGTCTTAGCCAGGGCACAGTTTTCCAGGATCCTGTAGGTGGCATTGCAGGTAGAGTCCGAGAGGCACAGCTGTTCTGCTGCTATGCAATCGCTCCTTGGCAGAGCCAGGAGGTCTCCTGGTCAAGTAGAGAAAAGATTGTTAGGATCACAGTCACGATGAATGCCACACAAGCACCTTGTCATTGTTCTGTAGGCATCCTATGTTCAGTAAGGACTCCTCTCAAGAGGCAGAACTGGTTGGGGTCTTTCGTATGGAGTAGCAAGGAACAAGAGCTGTCTCCATTTAGAAACAAAAGGATGAGTATTAATGTATGAAAGAGGGAACAAAAGGTTAAAGAAAAGTCTCAAAAATAATTTTGTTTAATAAAACCTTTTTAAATCACCCTTAACTCTTTTAACTTGGCCAGGATCAGGGATGACTCTCTATTTTATGGAGTAGTAAATCCCTGTGGAAACCTTGGGGTTGCTGAGGCCTGCTTTGAAGCAGCTCTTCTATCTGGGTAATGAAAACCGCAGTGCAATAAGCACATAGTAACACCATACTGTGTGCTGTCAGTGCTGCTGCCATTGCTGAAGTATATACTGGTCATTAAGAGATGTACTGAGAAAGCCATTTGTAGGGTATAAAAACAACTACTCTACTGAGCTTGGAAACTTAAGGATGCATACTTTTTGCACAACAGAATAAATCCTTAACATAAGATGCAAGTAGCTTCATATAGAAGTGCTGATATGCAATCAATTTAAGTATATAGAACCCAGTCTCTGAAATCCCTGCCAAAAATGCTGGGATGCAAGCTTGGCCTGCCAGCTTTCATCTGTTGGTTGATTGTGAACTCTGACTATATCTGTGTGTGTGTGTGTGTATTTGCATAACACATGCATTGATTTTATATATATATATATAAAAAAAAATATATATATACACACACGCATGTACCACCTTATGTGGAAGTATTAAATAAGGTCAATTTAACAATATAATCTTTAAAATTAGACTTTCTTTTTCAGCTTTTAAAATTTTTTATATGGACTGTTGTCTCCTAAGGGTAATACTGGTGTGATACCGAGCATTATGTTGTCACAGGTAGCTGAATTCAGTCCATAATTGTTCTTCATTTCTGTAGTATATGAATCTGTGTTTACAGTACAAGTACAATGAAGACCTGGAACAAGATTGTTTGCTAATAAAATTTATATATAGGCTAGTATGTTTCTTCCCTTCAGGACAATATTGCTTGGCTGGTTTTAGGAAATGACTGTGCTGAGCCTTACATCTACCTTTAATGTTCTTTGGGTACATGATCTTACCTATCATTCTCTTGTTCAGCAGGTTCAGTAGTACTATCTCAGTCTGCCTTCACTACGATTTAGAAAAAAATCTTGGTACAGCTCCTATTACCTGGTATACCATCTGCACCTTCTAATTTGTTCTCTCACTTCCTTCACTTTTGCTGGCTTCATCAGTCTAGTTGCTGTAAGCAGTAGGCTGCGTAATTCTATGCTAGTCTGCTTCTCAAACTTTCTACTTTTCTTACAGCCCAGTAATACTATCTAGGTGTCTCTGTCTCACTTGTACGAATTTCTTTGCTTTTCTAGCAATTCATTGTACTTTGTTGTTCATCTGGCTGTTACGTAGAGACTGTATGACTCCCTGAAAAACAAATCTCTCATCAGAAATGCTTTGTACCCAGCACAGTGGGTTTTGGTTAGGCACAACCTTAATGAACATTCCAAGTGCGATTACATCCTGTAAGGTTGCAATCAGTGCAAATTCCCAATAGCAAATTGGTCCATTCTCTCCAGTAGCTTCTGGAACCCTAAACTGAGCGAATTGATCTACCCTGCTAGGCCAGACCAAAGTACCATCTCCCCCAGTATCCCATCTCCAACAGTGGCTTGCAACAGCTGTTGTAGGAAGTTCATAAAAGGACAGGATGCCTTACGAATTCTGCTCAGCAAGCACCTGAGTGTGAAGTGATATTTTTAAAACTTTAAAGTGATATGGTAATTGCCAGGGTAGAGCTGAGCTGGGTGTAAGTGGATGGCCTGTGTTTATACCACAGGCCTGTACCAGATCCTTCAGGTGAAGCTGCTGTAAACCTCAAATTTAAAATAGTCCTCCTCTACAGACATCAGTCAATAGCTATGCATTGTCTTAAGCCCCAATACTTGACATGTTGTTTCATTTTTTAAAACCTTGTCTTAGTATTCCTGATAATAACGTGAAAGAATGAGAAAGCTAATTCTTTCCTAGACCTATGGTCTAGGTTGCAGAACGTGTTAAAGATGCATGTGTATGGGAGTCCCTTCTGTAGTTAAAAAAAAAAAGAAGTTAAAAGGTAATAATCAATTCACAGACTATGTTTATACCTTAGAAAAAAGGGATCGGTAATACAGTATCTCTTTACTCTCCCTTTTCACTCCACGTCCTGTTATATGTATATGTATTATTTTGATGTCCCTGGTGCACCATGCTACTGAAAGAGAGGACGATTGCAGAAGGGAAACCTTTCCTTTATTAAGCACAGTTATCAAAGAAGCATTAGTATTTGGACATGGAAGATTGTGGGAACTCTATTGTAATGTGGCTGCAAGCGCTACTGAGGTCGCAGTGCAACAGGCTGGTTTTGTAGCAGTCATTGTGATACTCAGCAGCTGCAGCTTTTTCTGAGTGTGAAGCACTAACATCCCATAGCCAGGGTCTAGGAATGCTTCAGAGCAGTTTCGTAATTTCTGTATTTCTAGTCACATCAGCCATGAAGACTGCACAAGAGGTGAATTGGAAAGAGGAATAATTTCTATCCTCGGCTTTTGTGACTTGGCAGTAGTAGAAGGCAGAGTAGAACAAACAGCTGCATCTCTGCAGGCGCTCCTTGGATTGGTCTTTGCAAACTGAGCCTCATCTCAGAAAACTATCAGCCTGAAGCATTTCAGAGGGGGAATGCATGGAGAGGGGGAATGCATCAAAAAAAGCTCTCGGCAAAGTCAGTGTGAGAGAGGTACAGCAAGGATCTGTTGCGGCAGGTCCAGCTAGAGCCGGTGCTCGCTTGGTGCCTTTTCCGCCGCGTTGAGGGCTCAGCTCCTGGCACCTGCTGCGAGGGAGAGGAGCGGGGCGTCCTCCGCCCCTCCTCAAGCCTCGAGGACAATCGCTTCCCCCCCCCCCCCGAGCGTCCCTCCAGCGTGGTCACGGCCACATTCGCAATTCACGTTTCGGGTCCAAGAAGCGGGACGCCGTTCCCGGTTTGGACGGCGGGTTCTTCCCCGCCGCCTGCGCCCGGGGCAGCCGGAGCCGGTGGCCGGGGAAGCGACAGACGGGCAGCGGCCGGGAGCCCCGCGCTCGGGACGCGCCGCGGGCCCGCCCAGCGCCGCGGGAGCAGCCAGGGGCGCCGGGCCCCGACCCCGGCGCCGCCTCTGCCGCCCGCAGCCGCCCCGCGGCGGGCACGGGACGCGGGCGGCCCCTCGGGGCGGCGGCGCGGATCCCGCCCGCCGGGAGAGGGACGGGGGACGCGCCGCCCGGCCCCGCCGCACTCCCCAGCCCGCCCCGAGCCCGGCGCCCGCCCCGTCCGCCGCCCCGCGCTCCGGGCGCTGTTACCGGCTCGGGAGAGGAGCAGCCCCAGGAGCAGGGCGAGCCCCATGCTGGGGCCCGGCGGTCGGTCGCTCCGAGCTCTGGGGCCGCAGCTCACATGCTGCGCGCAGCCCGCCGGCGTGTGAGCGGCCGCCGCCCGGCCCCGCCTCGCCTCGGC
>JAYKAV010000001.1:641871-664584 GCA_035582835.1 Phoebastria nigripes
GGGGGGCCCGCCGCGGCGGTCCCCAGGGCGGGCGGGGGAGCTGCCGGGCCCGCGGCGCGGGCAGCGCAGGGACGCGCTTCCCAGGCAGGATTTGCAAGGCCGTTTCGAACGGGGCGGTTTTGAAAGGGGTTGTGGAGGACTGCTGGTCGTTCATTGATTCATAGTACGCCCGAGGACTGAGGGCAAAGCTGTGACTGCTCAGTGAGGAGCACCCGCAGGGGGGGTGGGCTTTGATAAAAGAAAGTCAGTCTGCGAGAGGGAGTGCTCTTGGGGCGGACGGATGCTGACTGGCTTTTGAATAAATTCCCTTGGTGGTGCTTTGGTCTGCAGGAGGGAGGAGTGAGCTTCTGGCTCCTTCCTTCTGGCTTTGTTGTGAAGGGTCTTACTTCAGGATCTTACCTGTTGCTGGCTCTGCCTTGATTGAGCTGTTTGTCTGTATCCACACTAAGGATGGCATTTCTGAGAGTCCACCCGGCATTTAGGCAGCTGTGCTGCTTTTTGAACAGATCCTTCTTTTTAGTTTGCATCCTAAGGTCAAATTAACCAATGCAAAAAAGTAACAGTCCAACACGTGCACGTCAAACATCAGTATATGAAAATGAGGCAAACCTTTTGTAGGTTGATTGTTTGCACAAGTAGAGAGACCTACCCCGTCTGCCCGAAAAGCCCAACAGAAAGGGTGGTAATTGTGCAAACACATTAAGTATTCACAATCCAACTCCGTGGTGCCCTCCTCTTCCTGGGTTCTGAAAAAGATTAGTCCTTCTGCTTACTGCAGGGAGCTGCTGTGAGAGAATTCTTCTGAATGTGAACAAGTTGTCCACAGACACTGGAGGTTCTTGCTTCATGCTTGAGGAGGAGAGAAAAATCATTCTCACCATGGCTCGAAGTCTAATCAAAGTCTAATAGTTGGAGGAGCTTAGGGAAAACGGTGGATGGGACGGAGCCTTTTCAACTTCATAGTGAATTGTTTGCAGTTACCATTCAGGAGGAGGAAACAGAGCAGTTTTAGACTGAAGAAAAACTAGGAGCAAAGGTGTTTACTTATAATGACGACATGTGAAAAAAACAAGAAGTGGGTTGTTCCTGTGAAATTCTCTATGGTTTTTGTGAGAAATTGTAAGAATAAACAGGTGGATCTGAAAGTTTTTAATCATGATCCAAATTATAACTGTGGCACAGTAGAGACCTGTTTGGATGATTGCTATGGCTGGAATATTAATATGGTAGTGTGCAACTTGTGAGGAATAACAGGCAGGAGAAGAAGAAGAGATGTTGTCCTCTATGTCATGGATTCGTATACTTGCTTTAAGACTGTAGGAGGATCTTTTCTAAGCAATATGAGTGATTGTTAAAAGGGAAGAAGACTGGGTGCTACCATTTACGTTCCAGGATGCCTGGCTGTAAAACCAAGCAGAATCATCCAGTGCACAGCGGTGGGAGATGACAGCTGCCCAGGCATCCCTCGTTACAGGAGTACCGGTGGTACAGGAAGTTTGTGGAACGTGTTACTGACTTTCTGGGTACAGAAGATGATGGCAACCACAGGAGGGGGAGCTCTGCTAGACCTGATTGTAGCTAACAGGTATAGCTTTTTGAGAATATGAATGTAAAGGGCAATTTGGATGGTAGTGGTTGTCAGTCTCTGACCCTTAGTCTGTTGTTTCTATTTTGCTGTTTTTACGCTTCTCCAAAGCAAAGACAGATTTCAGTACACTCAGTGACTTGATAGCCAACATCTCACAGGAGAAAAGCCTGGAGAAGAGAAAACAGTGTATGTGCCTTGAGAAAGGAAAAAATACAAACAATTAATCTTAACTTCAAGCTCTAGGAAAATTCTGGAACACATAAACAATCTGTTAGCGTGTGGAAGATAACAGGCTTGCTATTTGTCTCCCAGATGGATTTGTGAAGGACCAATAAAATTTCTTCTACAACAGGATAACAAGTTTTCTGGGGAGGGAAGAAAAAGAAGAGATCATATATACTGGGGATCTTTAAGAACAGCTCTAGACAGGTCAGTCCAGCTTGGTACAAGAGAATAGTTTAGAGGATCTTTCAAGTTCCTTTCCAGACTGTTTTTCTGATTCTGTGATGATAAATCTTCACCCGAAGCCCACTGAAATGATTCATTAACTCAGCTTTGAATGATGCTCTGCAGCAGATAGAAAAGGAAAGGGAAAATTCTTCCTTCCACGTTAAAGCTGAATGCTGTAGCGGTGTTTTCAGGTTGCCTTGGCAAGTGGCCAAGTAGAGGAACCCTAACTTAATGTCTGGTGAAGGGTTGGCCAGTTCACTACACTTCACTAGTCAGCACAGCCCACGACTGCAGTGGAACGGTCCCTTTCTCCATTTTTCCATACTTAAATGTATCTTTGCCTGGGACCCATGACATACAAGGTTATTTGGTTATTCCCCTCCCTGCACACATGCAGAGCAGCACTGTAACCTCATTACAGGTCTCAGAGAATTGGATAATTACCAGTCTCTCACGACCAGAGCTTTCATCACTCTTTCCATTTGAAATTGTATAGGCCAACTCTGACCTATGGGGGTCATCTACCAGTGTAATGTATAATATCTCAGGAATCAGTTTCTCTAATTCCGTGCAAGGTCCAGGCCTTTGACCTTCTCAAACAGCTGCAGAAACAGTGATCAACTCTGATCCGATTTCCTCAGCTTTTAGCACCAGTTCCATGCTTTATGTTATATCTGTTGCTCTTTGCAGGTTCATGTAGGTCCTGGCTGATTTGGGGTTAGTGATGTCAGCAGGTCCTATGATGAAATAGATATGTGACTAAGGGTCATAGTAAGTAAATTCTTGTCAGATCTTTGCCAGTATTTTGTTTTACCCAAAACTGAAGTGTTAACCTTGTGCATCAAGGTTGCGTAGGGATTAAACACATGCAAAAAGTGGACACCTTGTTCCTTTCCTTCTTGTCCTGGCAGATTTGTCCATAGCATCTTGTCAACACTTAACTGCAGTAAGCAGCATTCTATTCATAAGGCTAAGCAGTACCTGGGCAGTATATCATCACTTAAGTACTTAAACACACTCACTTAAACACAAGCTCTTGAGAACTGTTACCATTTACACATGGGACCTTGAGGCACAGAGTTGCTCAAACTCATCAAGGAAGCCAATCTACATGCAAATTCCTTGAGTCCAGAGCTATGCAGTCACATTCATGTGGTCACACTCTTTTCCTGGCGTCTAAAGAGAGTTTGCTCTTCAGCAACTGGTTGGAGGGTGTCATCTCTGCACATATATGAGTGATGGGCTGTCACTTCAAAAGAGCTGAGGGAAACATTCAGTAGTCTGTCATGGTCAAGTAGGCAATCAGTTACCTGACAGAACCACAGCCAATGTTATTACAGAGCTGCAGTTCCTTTCTACTGAATCCCACAAAGATAGACCTTGCTCTGACTCTGGGGTGAACCATCTTCCTCTGCTTTTATTCTCTGAGGTAAATGCTGCTCTGCCTGATGTGCATTGAGATGTATCATCAGGCATCAGGTTTGCATTGCCTGTTTCATCCTTATTTTGTCCTCATGGAGGTTGTGTGGTTTTGGCTGTTATGCTGAGAATCATCAGCCAAAGAGAGCAACTGCTTTTAGAGCAGTCGTAGGAACTCGCTTTCCATCCCGGTACCCTACAGGCAGCATGACCAGTATAGCTTTGTACACTTCCTCCCCGCACCGCCCCACCTCCTCCCYCTGGAATAATGCCTTACTTTGCTTTTAATTTTTGTTTTATCATTCATGAGTCTGGATCCTCTGGTCCTTGCAGCGCAGATTACAATCCAACTGCCTCTAATGGAAAATATTAGCACCAAACCTCATGTTCTTGAAATTCGTTGGAGCCATCACAGTTCATCTTCTTCATATTGCTTTCAGGCTATGAAGGACTTGATACAGTGCATGAAAGTTTTTCCTCTAATACATTAAGAATTCATTCAGCAGGCTTGGACACATGGCAGGCCACATCTACGTTATGCCTTATCATAGACTGCGTGTGAGGTGCACGCAGGATCCTCTGGAACAAGGATTCCATTCACCATGCTGGTGCTGTTTCCTCATTAGTTGTTCCTCTTTGGTGGCAGGAAGATCCCTACAGTATCTGCAGGAGGATAGTTTCCGTTTCCTCTTCTGTTCAAATCAACAGTGATGGACAGTCCTTTCCATTACTGGGGAGCCCTTTTGAACAAACTGAGAGCACAAATCATTAGTTTCCTTCTGAAACGATTGTATATCACTATATATATTAAAGCAAGTAGCAGTTCCAGTGATGTGCTAGGCACTTCTTCTCTACATCTGCGACTGCCACAGCCAGTGAAGAGTGGCTTTGACCAAGCAAGTATTTCGTTTGCAGTATGTGCCGAGTTACTTAGTTGTACCTTATGTTGTGTAGTACTAATCTTACAAAGATTATAGCACACTGGTGCTTCTGCTGCATTTTTCAGGATTTGATCTCTACAACCCTCTTGAGTTAAAACCAGAGCACGTTACTGTGCAATGCAGAAGATGCTGAGGCTCTGACAGCTGAGCCTGGGTCGTTTGTAAGGAGTACTATCGGAGTACTGCTGCAGGAGGCAGCACAGAGGAGGGCTGTGCAAACACTTCTCTGCCTGGGCTAATATTTACAGCGCCACACTCTGCTCTTTACAGGGCTAGAGACAGACAGCAGACACTCACAGCTCATATTAACACCTGTACGCTACAGAAATATTAACCTAATGCAAACAGCCCAGCAGAAGTTAATGTCTATATTCATAGAAAACCAAATAAAAACCTCTTTCATTTCCCAACATGAGTGCTAGTGCCCTAAACAGCTCTGGCTGCTCATTGCCGAAGAAGGTTCAGGGGTTTGACATCCAAAGCAGCTACCCGTAGTTTTCTGCTTCAGTACCTGTGGTATTTGGCCACTTCTGGCTCAGATGATAGTTTTATTTTTTTGTTCTTATGAATAAAGCATTCAAAGCTGCTCTTGTATTTAGCCTCAGTGTGGTTCACAGCAGGAAGATCAGAGACATTCAGGTGTCTGTCTGGATAGGTACAAAGTTATATAGCTTAATGGATAGACTATATCTTTGGTGAGAATAACTGTCTTTAGGTCATCCTACAGGAAAAAGGAACTAGCAAATTTACGATGATAATAATTATTTAGGGTGAGCAATTGACATGCTGAACAACAGAGCTTCAATCCAGAGGGACTTTGAGAAATGAGAGGACTGGGTCAACAGGCACCCTGTGATGTTTAGGAAGGAGAATGGAGTTCCATAACAGGGCACAGTTACCCCATCCATCTGTTCTGGGTGGGGACTGACTGGCTGAGGAGCAGCCCCACTGAAAGGACCTGGAAGTTGCCATGGGTACCAGTAAGCTCTGATCCTGAGTAAGGCACCCCACGCGYCACACCGTATTAGGAAGAACGTGGCCAGAGACTGAAGGAAGTTATTCCTGTCTACTTAGCATTGGTGTGGCCACACCTGGACTGCTGTGTGCATATCCCTAGCCCTGAAGTTCAAGAGGGATGTGGAGGAACTGGAGCGAATCCAGTGGAGGGCTACCAAGGTGGTAGCATGTGACCTACAAAGAGGTTAACAGAGCTGGGCTTGTTTGCTTGGCAAAGAGGAGTTTCCGAGGCAATCTATTATCAGCCTACAGCCACTTGAACGTGAGTTGCAATGGCGACAAACCCAAACTCACGTTGGCAATGGCAGGTGATACAAGAAGTGATGATGGCCACAATTTGTAGCTTGGGTTGTTCAGGCTGGATACTATGAAAAACTTTTTTGCTAAGAAGTTGGTGCAGTGCTAGAACAGGTTATCCAGAGACACGTTGGAGTCTGTATCCAAACTTGTAGAAAAAGCCACAGCTGCCTTGCTCTTGTGTTGGTGGTAGTACTGCCTAGCACCAGGTTTTGGATTAGAGACTCTGTAAGTCCCTTCCCACCAACTAGTCAAGGCAATGGTTAGTGTGCGAATGCTTAGATGACAGCTTCAGAAGCAATCCAAGTCATGAGCAGCTCAGAAGAAAAATTATTTGTAAAAGGAAAGCCAAAATATTTCTTCAAGAGAAGAAAGGAGGAGCTCCTTAGAACAGCACTGCTCTACTACCTTAAGTCTAAACTTCTTCAGAGACAAGAACATAGAAAATGTAAGTAGCTTTAATAATGCATTACACTAGATTTTGATTCGAAGACATTTAAGGAATGCACTGTGAGCCCGTTGTTCTGATCCTGGTATATCCATGATGCATATTGTCAGAGCAGCTACTTGCTCTCTCCTTGTCTCGAGTGAAGATAAATTAGCATGCAGGACAGTGGATCTGGCAGTGGCAAGACAGACCCAGGCCTTTAGGGGTAGCAGCTGTTCAGGGGCATGTACTATATTGAACATGATAACAGACAGAAAAATAACGGAACTGAAAACAAGATTTTACTGTTCCTGTAGGTTGGCAAGGTATTTAAGCAGGTACGAGAGCAATCAAGTTACAGAACATATATTAGATTATTTCCCCTTGATCCGGTAGCAGCCCTACAGCTGCCTTCCGCAGTGAAATGGACTGGGTTTCCATTCATTCAAGCCACAAGACAGAGGACGTTAGGCAGCAAAGATCAGTGGTCCCACCCTGCTGCCACCTTCTCTACCTTTCAGTGCTGTGGAAGACAGAACCGGAGGCAGCAGGCTCCAGCTGCTTGCAGTAGGTTTTTATTTTAATCACTCCTGTACATTTTCTCCTCTTTGCTTGTAAAAGAGATGGGCACATGGCAGGGCAGCAGCGCGAGGGCTGTTTACTTTACATCTTATCAGCAGCATTAGGTGCTTTAGAGACTACCAGGAAAGACCCAGGTACGAGCCGCTCCCACATGGCAGGACTTTGGACCACAACATAGAGCTGCTGTGTCCAGATGGATTAGGCTTTCTCTACTAGTTCTGCCCCTGGCAACAAGGTTTCTAGGATTTCCAATTTCTTTGTCCTCAGAAAAACCCCCTCTTCCCTCCTATCCTTCCTGTTCTTTTTAAGCATCCAGCAAAGTACTTGCCTTAAGARCTATCAGCAAGATACCGTTGACAGTCCAGGAGGATTCGTCACTGTGCTCAGAGAGGTTTTAACTGAGGTTTTTATACAGAGGTGAAGGTCAGTCAGCATAAATGTAAGGGGAGACTCCATGTGCCATACGCAATGTGCTCCAGAGCACTAAGGCTGTTTGGCTAATAGGTGAGAAGGTAAGGCTTGCCTCTGAGATTTTGCATGCAAGCCAAATGGGTAAAGCTGTCCAATTTTTTTTTTTTTAGTAGCAATATATAGACACCGTTGTGGTGGTGTTTTTTTTTATTTTAACTAAGCCATGCTGAAGGGAAGCTGTGCCAATAGCCGAGGCACCTCTTTTATCCCAACAATCTAGATAATTTGTAATAAAATGGAAGGTTTTCTAGCTAGATCCCCAGGGCCCTGCTCAGTGGTAGGTCGCATGGTTGGGGAGGCAGGATAGCTGGGAGTAACGCAGAGGAGTACAGCACCATCTCTGCTTGATGAACACACACACACAGGGGTTACCGTACTGGAGTCTGTAGCCCACCTACAGTGCCCTGGGGTGAAAAAAGATCCCCTCACGCAGGCCTAAGAAGGCTCAGGAACATTAGGTATTCTGCAAGGCTCTGCAGTTTCTGTTTGTGCCATATCTCAGGAGAGACCTGTCCTAATCCCCTTTTCCTAGGAGTGAGATGTGCTGGAAAAGCAGTTGGCTGCACCAGGTTGTGGCCACGGTCCCTGGAGGGGCTGCAGGAGTGGTGCCTGGTGGGTCCCATCCTCACACCACGCCCAGAAGCCCTGGACAGAGCCCCACTGGGTGCACGGCAGGGGTGCACTGTTGGTCACCTCCGCCCTTATAGACAAGCACACACAGAGTGGTGTCTAGAAAACACTGCTAGGGACAGTGCTGTGTTTGTTTCTACCATCTCCAGAGGATGTGCAGAAAAGGTGACACTCTTTTCCTAGCGAGCAAGATCTTCAGTCTCTCTTACTCTCAGGTGGGTTTTGTTAGATAAGAGCTGATAAATGAATATGGACACATCTTCTGAGAATCATAGCCTTCAGAAGTATTACTTCACAGGGCAGGAGAAAGTTAGAACATACATGGCTAGTAGATTGTAATTCATTTTACTCTGGCACCTAATAGAATTCTAACAGAAAAGCAGTATTTTCTTTTTTAACTCTGCTGCCATCACCCCCATTTCATGCCTTGTTTAATTGTCAGGAGCTCTGTGGTGACAGGTAACTTAGCTGTAAAGCAGAACATACAAGCTCATTGTGTATGATGATTAACTCTCAATTAGCATCAGTATTTCTTTACCTTGATAATTTTCTTTCTTATTACACACAACCTCAGAACCTATGCCAAACTGTTGGAGTGGCAGAAAGCAGCAGGATAGAGTTCATCCTAGCCCTGGTCTCTCTCCGAAAACAGCCACCCTCAGCTGCTCCATAGGAGGCCATAGAAACATCCAAAAGGGAGAATTTGAGTAACCTTCCCTTATAGAGAGCTGTCTGCTAACCCCATCTGTTGGCTGGTGCTATATAAATATATGTAAACCTATCAGATTTTCAGCCTTGTCATCCCCACCTAGAGTCTGAAAACGGAGATACCAGCAATTCAATTACACCGAGCCAGTACTCAAGAAAAAAACTGTAGTTGTAGTTAACAGCTGCAGCTTGGAAAGACCATGACTGACATGTCAATAAGGACTTAACAGACATGCGATAGAGAAGTTACCCTTCTCCAGTTCTCACTGTTGATCTTTATGGAAGCATAAAGACTTACTTGCTGGAGACTTATTTGCTAGGCATACCTGATCCTGGCTGGTGATGGGCTGAGAAATCATCATTTTAGGTATCCATTAGCACCTGCATGCTTCGCTTTCTTAACACTGAATTGCCACAGGGAAGAAGGTCCAGTGCTCAATCATTTTGGTCTGCTCCAACTCTTTATTTTACCAGTCAGAAGTGACAACTAACAACAAAATCCACAGCAATGTTTAGTATTAAAGAAAAACATGGAGACTCCTGTCTGAAGCAGGAGGGGTGAGAGCTCAACCAATGACATACACTGCCTTGCAGTCTTTAGGCAAGACAGCCTAAAAGCTGGCTTAGTCTTTAGTGAACAAAGCCCGTTCTTTCCCTAGGCAGCTATGGTACTCTTATTTGTGGCTTTATGCTCAGCCAGTGTCTTGCAGAGGCAGCGTCAAGATTTTTTAAACAGACCTCCTAATTTGTCCTAGCAGTCTCAGCAGAACAAGGCAGGTTCCCTTTCTCTTTCTTTCACCATCACAGTCTAGCTGTCTTCAGGGAGCTGAACTTTGCTCTGGAAGACACAACTCTTTTAAGCAGCTTCTGCTCCAGATATTGCTTTGGCATTCACAGTTTCATGAGGCGAGTGATCTGGTCCTGCTTCCTTCACTCCATAGTCCATGACTTGCTCTTGGTGTGGAACTTCAGCAGCTCTACTTTCAAGTCCTGACGGTGCATTGGACAATAGCTCTGAGGTTCACAGAGTTCCTGGTAAATGGAGGGAAAAATGCATAATGTCGAGTGGTTAGTATTGGGAGATGCTGGGCAGACAAAAGTAGATAGTTTATCCCAGGTGCCCATATATTCTCAGTGTGGGCACAATCATTGTTTATCCATGCCAGCACCTACAGGTGGGACAGAACAGTTCACTGGCTGAAACAAATTAGGAGTCAGGCAATCCATGAGTATCTTCAGCTACATCAGCTCCTATGGGGAGAAAACATCCTAGCTTTACATAAAAAAATTATCAGCTTTCAGAGACTATTTGGGAGGAAGGTCTTGGGAGTTCCACAGAACTGCCTATTATGATATCAGTTCTCATGAGCTCAGTAATGGCCAAAACCAAAACTAAACCCCAATCAAATATGAAGAATAAACAACAAAACAGAGAAGAGCATTATGCAACTGTATAAAGTCCTTCTAGGCCCTCTATCTCAAAGAATGTAACAGAGATGGAAGAGATACAGAGAACGGTGGCAAGGCTGATCAAAATATGAAATGGCTTCCTAGCAAGGAAGAGTTGAATACACTGAGATTCTTCAGTCAAGAAGAGATGACTGAGGAGGATCCGACAGAGGTCTGTGAAACCCTGAGTGCCTTGGAGAGCATGAAATGGAAAACTACACAGTCACTCAACACAATACGGTAGGCACCGAAAGAAAACTGGTGTCAGGTTCAGAACACAACATAACAATGAAGCTTCAGAAGTCTATTATGGGGCAGTATGAATGCTACAAATTTACATAGATTTGAATAAAAGTAAGATGGAAACATTTATAGAAGAAGGTCCTACCAAGGGCTATTACATACGCAGATGCCACAAGTTGCTAAATGATGGAGAATTCTCTGGGGAAATACAAGTCCACGTTTGCCACCTTTTTATACTCTTCCATAACACATAGGAACTGGCTAGACAGCTATACTGTGCCAGAGTACTCTGATGGTATTTTCTCTAATCCCTGCACCTTGCCCAGAGGTCTTCCTGTTACCTTGTACTCAGGAAAAAAATTCTTTGTAGCCTCCCTTCAGGACATACAGCTCAGGATAATGTACTGAAGGGTACTCATTCATGGCATGATCTTCTTCCCTAAGATAGCGGCACCTTGGAAAAGGCACTTTCTTTCCTCCCACCCCCAGAAATAGTCAAGGTTAGGATTCACATCTTGGGAGCCCTCTCAGAGGAGAATTCACAGTGGAACACAAGGATCAGGCGCTTCTGTAGCATGGAAGGGAGGTGAGGCTTCTTCAGGAAAAAGACCTGGCCCAGAGCACAACAAGTGACAAAAGGGCACCACTGCTGGGACAGCAGCACTGTCAACCCTGCAGTGGGATTATGCATGTCCCTCCTACAGAGCCCTGTCAGGTTTGAGGTAAAGTAGCTGCCCCTGCCATGATAATGGGTGGATGCCCAAAGATGTGAATCCAAACAGCTGGCTTTACAAATAAAAGTTGTTGCCTCAAATCCTTGGTCCTGCTTAGGCCTTTCCTCATAACACACGTTTAAAGTAATGCACTCACCTCTCTGATAGTGATGTCCTTGGTGAGGAGGGGTCCAGAGACCAAGACAGCCATGCTGGAAGACAGATCCCCAGCTACTCGCTTCTGGTGAACGGGAAAGGAGTGGGAGATGAATGAAAAGTGAAAAGCACAGGAAGCAATAAACAACATTGCACTGGGTGAAGAACTGGCTGAACAGCAGGGCTCAAAGGGATGATCTGGATGCAGGGGTTGAATGCACCATTAGCAAGTTTGCTGATGATACCAAATTGGCAGGTGCTGCTGACTCTCTCAAGGGACAAGAGGCCTTGCAGAGGGATCTGGATAGACTGGAGCACTGGGCAATCATCAGTGGCATGAAGTGTAACAAGAACAAATGCCAGATTCTGCCCCTGGGAAGGAGTAATGCCCGACACAAGTATAAACTGGGAGAGGAGTGGCTGGAGAGCAGCCCTGCAGAACGGCATCTGGGGGTGCTGGTCGCCAGAGGCTCAATAGGAGCCAGCAGTGTGCCCTGGCAGCCCAGAGGGCAAACCGCATCCTGGGGCCCATCAAACACAGCATAACCAGCCGGTCAAGAGAGGGGATTGTCCCGCTGTATTCAGTGTTGGTGTGGCCTCACCTTGAGTACTGTGGGCAGTTCTGGGCCCCACCATTTGAGAAGGATGTGAAGGTCCTCAAATGTGTCCACAGGAGGGCAACAAAGCTGGTGAAGGGCTGGAGGGCATGTCCTATGAGGAGTGGCTGAGGCCTCTGGGTTTGTCTAGTYTGGAGAAAAGGAGGCTGAGGGGCAACCTCATCACTCTCTGCAGCTTCCCGAGGAGGGGACGTGGAGAGGGAGGTGCTGATCTCTTCTCCCTSGGATCCAGGGACARGACGCATGGGAATGGTTCAAAGCTGCATCAGGGGGGGTTTAGGCTGGACATTAGGAAGCATTTCTTTACCGAGAGGGTGGTCAAACACTGGAACAGGCTTCCTAGAGAGGTGGTCGATGCCCCATGCCTGTCAGTGTTTAAGAGGCATTTGGACAATGCCCTTAATAACAAGCTTTAACTTTTGGTCAGCCCTGAAATGGTCAGGCAGTTGGACTAGGTGATCGTTGTAGGTCCCTTCCAACTGTCTATCCTATCCTATCAGTAGAGCTCACAGACAACTGCCGTGACCAAGGGTAACCTGTGGGTGTTTGTGTCCATGGCTGATGTGGGGATTATATTCAAGTAAGAGAGCAGAATATACATGTAAAGTCATGTATCCATGAAGGGTGTTCTACATGTCTGCATTTCTCCAGACACAGAAAAGAGAGAGGTTGAGCTACATCTTCCATCTGCTATACACTGTCCTACTACTTCCTCTAAATAACAGTGACCAAAGCTGTCCAGGAAAAACCAGAGCAGAACAGCAGAAATGCTCTCTAATGCATATGGGCTTATGGAAACCTGGAAAATCAGCCCCACAATAACTGGGAAATGYATACTTCCCCACCGATCAAGTCACATCATGAACTGTAAGCTATTCTGACCCTGCTCACCTCCATCTCTTCTTGTTCAGTTCCCTACTGGAAATTTCTTCAGTCAAATAGCAGACAGTGACCTGTTCCTCTACCCACAGAGAAGCCAGACTTACCTGACCCAGGCTTGGGCTACTGTGATACCACTGCCCCAGCACCCGCCATTAAGTCACTAGCTACCAAAAGACTGAAGCATGAACTCACAAACGGAGAAGTGAAGTGGGTCAGAGCRTCTGTGCCTTTCTTCCAAAACAGCAGGGTCTCAGGTACCTGCCAACCTAAGTGCCTAAACCAGCTACCCTCCTGAAAAAAATGAGAAAGGAAGGGCTGTAGCACTTCAGTAGTACTGAAAGCCAGCAACAACCCCAATATCTATATAAGATAGAGACTTCACAATGGCAGTAAGAAGACACAGATCCCTGCATAAGGGAAGCCCCTTCCCAAAATACTATAGGGAATTGCAAACCTCAAAGATTTGCCCCATCCCAGGTTCTGGTTCCTTTATTGAGCAGAGTTTCAAGCTACTGCTAAATGCCCACTGTTCTCTATTCCTACCTGAAACAAAACTCACCTTTTGGAGGCCATCAATCTCCCTGCTGTCTTGTTGCACAGCGTCTTGGAAACTTGGTGTTGAACACAGCACATGTGTCTAAAATAGACAAGAAACATTCGCTGTGAATCCTGACAACAGCAGCCGACAGTCCAGTATGTTCAAACTCTGTGCACACACTGCCCTCCTTTTGGTTGTATCCTCACAGATAATACAGTAGCCCATCTTCCAGTAATGAGGAACTGCTTACCAGGAAAGATCTCACATGCTGCTTCTGTGACACTCTGCAAGGAGGAAGATTGCCAGTCAGATATCAACAGGTGCCTGCATGCAGTAGGAAATTTCACTTCACCTATTCATGTGCAGTGCTAGTCCGAAGAGCCCTAACTAGGGTAAATGCAATTTCTGTGTTCCATTCAAATCTTGGTCTTTTCACTGAAGCTACTGTAAAAGCAGTGCTTTCTTTTACAAAATGTTAGCCAGTCATCTAAGAGGTGTCTTGGGTCTCTTAAAAAGTAACAGCAGCATTGCACCTGAGAGGCATACAGCGGGAATTATTTCTAGCTAGTGCTGGGGCCAGAAAGATGTACGTGTCAATGACTAAAACCCAGCTCAAACCAGCTGTCTACTTGGACGAGTAAGTTTGGAAGGGTTGCCCATTACCATATCTTACAGAGATCGCCCAAAAGGCCGTGTACTTACAACGAATTTTTATAAAAATATAGAGGAAGCAGAGCTCAGAGGGTGAACCGTCCTGAGGTGCACATGCCCTCGCAACTCGTAATCTGCATAGTGAGAAACCGTCCCCCTGTCACAAAACGCGGGGGGGGAGGAAACCCAGCTGCCAGCGGCTCAACTCGCCGGGCTCAGACGTAATTATCTGGAATAGGGCGGTGCTGTCACTTCCCACATTAAATTTCAGGCTCTTAAATCTAATCCGTCTCGTCAGCACGCTGGGCTGGCGCTTGTGCCAGGGGCTACAGCCGAGCTGCGCCGGCGGCGGGGGAAGCCCCAAGGCAGGAGGCCGCTCCCGCGGCGCCCCTCGCCGCCCCCCCGGCTGAGGCGCCGTCCCGGCCCCCCGGAGAGCCCGCCCAGCCTGCCGGGAGAGAGGGGAGACGTCAGGCGGCGGCCCCCGGGACAGCGGCCCGTGCGGGGGAACGCGCCGCCGGGCTCCGCGCTCACCGCTGCCAGGGGCCGCGGCGACACCGGGCGCGGGCGACTCGGCGGCACTGAGGCCTGACCGGCGCGGGGGGGAGGCCCTGCGAGGCACGGCGGCGTCAGCGCCGCCCCGCCGCGGCCCGGGACCCGCCCGGCCCCCAGCTCTCACCCGGGCTCGGTGCCGAGCCGGCGGAAGCCGCGCGTCAGGTCGGCGAGGGGCGTGCGGAGGAGCAGCCCGAGCCCGAGCCCGAGCCCGAGCCCGAGCCCCGGCCCCTGTCTCCGCCTCCGCCACCCCGCTCCGCCGCCGCGCACGAACGTAAACAGCGCCGCCCGGCGCCGACCAATCGCGGCCGCCGCCGCCAGAGGGCGGTCGGGGCGGCCGAGGGGCTCGGTCGGAGAGAAGCGTTCCCATTGGGTCGCGACCGCGTGACTCGAGGACCGTGAGCCCCCTAAGAGGCCGTTAGTCTCGTGGGCGGGGCGTTGCGCTTACCAGCAGGCTCGGCGTACTTAGCGAGCCAATCACCGCCCTAGTCGTAGGAGGGCGTGGCCTGCGGCGCGTAAAGTGTGACTGCCTGCAGGCGAGGCGTCAGGCGTGTCTGGGCCCGGGGCGGTGCCTGGGGGCGGGAGCGGGGCCCCGCCCCGCCCCGCCCCGCCCCGCCCCGCCCGATGGGTTCTAGAGCTGTTGTAAGAGCCAGAGGGTCCCTGATTGCTGGGGGAACAGCTGTGGTTCTGTCCATGGGATATCTGCAATTCCTCCAGCGCTTTTGGTAATGAACCACTGAGTTTGCAGAGCCTCTTCAGCTGCATAGATTTCCTCTGACTTGGGACAGGCCTTGTTGCTGGAGCCCTTTTCCTCTGGTGTGAACACAGTAAGTGTTGGTACGAGGACAGGCATCCCAAGAGGACCCACTCAGGTTGGTGCTTAGAGGCTGTGCCTGCAGCATCTCTCCTGCTGTGTCTTAGTGCTGGCTGCTCCCTTCCCAGATCAGATGTTGGGAGGGATGAGGTCGTCCTGCAGAGGAGGCAGAAGCAGACTGACTATGGAAAGAACACTGTGGGCTACCAGCTCTTCCTTCAGCAAGTCCCCAGGTGAGACAGTTCTGGGTCTATTCACTTTCCTACAACCCTTCTGATTCCAGCCAGTTGCAGATATTACTGGGGAGAAGTACCTGAAATATCAGTTGAAGCATTCCCTTTCCCATTGAATGAGCTAAAAGCAGCTTCACTGCCCTTTCATATCTCCCTGGAAGGGGGAGAGGAGGAGGACTTGCTGCCAGATAAGAGGGGTTTAAGAAGGTACCTAGTCACTTTGAATGCTGTGCTTTGCTCTCAGGGCTGCTTGGCAGCCAGGGGTTCATCCTCATACTCCAAACAAGTACAAGAAATACAGCTGCTGCTCTTGGGACATGCAGATCAAGCTGTGGGGATGAGCTCTGCGTGCCTGGGACCCTTCTAACAGGTACCCTCCTCACGATGGACAAGGACTTCTGGAAGACACTTCTGTCCATTGTCCTGGGTGCCTATTCAGTCATATATAAGAAAGATGCCCTTTGAGGGAAGGGAGACTGGGGGAAGTGTAGTCATGCTAATCTTAGATCTCTCCAAACCTGAGGATCCTCCTCTGGGCTCTCACTTGACACTGGCTGTCACGCTTCTGTTCTCAGGCAGCCCGAGCATATTGACCAGACTTAGTGTGCCTAGCAGGCATCTTGTGAGACTTTGCACTCCGTGGCACCTGAGGTCTCTTTAGAGGAGAGATTAAGACATTGCCCCGATGCCTGCCAGCTCTTCTGAACACTACTTCCCTCTCTGCAGTGTTCAGCACCAATTCTGCCATCCCGCCAGCTGCTTTCTGAGGACTGGAGAAGAATAAAGTGCAGAGTCTCCTGTGCTTGTGCAGTCACCCATCTCTGTCTCATCAGTGCTGTGGGGACTGGACACAGATCTAGGCTATAGGCATCTGTTATCCTGATGTCCACCTAGCAGGTGTCCTGCTGTGGCATAGAGGGAGGGGACTTGACCACTTTGCCCCGTTTCAGAGAAACAGCCCTGCTTGTAATGGCATCAGGGAACTTGATGCTGTTTCTCGCCTGGCCTGGCGAATGAGATGGCTGGCTGTTTGAAAGGCCGGGGCTGGCTGCTCTCTTGGGATCCGCAGCAGTGTGTTCCAGCGACTTGCAACCTCAAGAAACCCTGCCTGGAGGGGCCGGTATGTCCAAGCCCTGCTAGCCAGCGGTGCTGAGGCGGCCGGGCGGCTGATGGGCCCGGCACCCTCAGAGACCGGCTCCGGCTCCGCAGCTCGAGTCGGCGCCTCCGGGACCCACGTTGCCGTGGCTTCCCCGGCCCCGCGCCGCCGGGCCCGGAGCGCTCCCGGCACGTCTCGGTGCCGAGCGCCGCCGCAGCGCGGGGAACGCGGGCGCGCTGGTCACGGAGCGGCCGCCCGGTGAGTGCCCGCGGGGCCGCTCTCCTGGCCGCTCCTCCGCCCGGCTGTCGGTCCCGGCCGCTCCTCCGCCGGTCGGGCCGCCGGTCGCGCCCCCTCTCCTCCGCTCCCCCCTGGCAGGAGGGGTTGGGGCCGGGCGGCGCGGCGGGCGGGCTGGCTGGCTCAGCGCTGGGTCCGGCCGACAGCAGCCGGCCGCTCTCCTCCGACCCTCGGTTAAGGCCGGCTTCGGCTTCCTCCTCTGCCGCCCGTCCGCGCCCCTGCCTTAGGTGCCGTGGTCCCAAATCAGGAATGAAATGGCCGTTGGCAGTCAGAAAGTAAACGTGCTGGTTTACGTTTGTAGACGAGTTACTAAATTATGGTAATGACTTGAAATATTCTAATCTGTAAGCGGTTATAGTTGTTACATTACACGGAAATGCTCTTTGTTCCATCGAGTCGGCACACATCAGTCTTACTATTCTGACAGTGACCAAGAACTGGTGCCTGAGAAATCAAAAGAAATCTGATTGAAGATTTTCCAGCAGCGATCCTGGTTTCCAGTGATCTGCCACTCAATGATTTCCCAAATTGGAGGTGTTTAGCAGTCCTGAGTGGGCTTTTCGTTTGTGAATGTGATGGGTGGGTGGGGTGGTTTTGTTTGGGTTTTGATCATTGTAAACTTGTCGCATCCCTAGTGAGGAGTTCCACTGTTCAACTAATTGGGGGGGAGGATAAGTATTTGCTTGACACTTGTTTGGAACCTGCCTGTTCCGTTTGATACCCATACTCGTTCTTTATTCACTCTTTCCAGACAATTCAAGAGTCTATTGAACTCTGTCTACTCTGCCTCACTGTCTTTTCCAAACTTTAATTAATTAACTGTCTTAATCAATTTCACTGCTTTTTGTACAGAGCTGTTCCACAGCTTTCCTCATTCTCAATGCCTTCTGTAGCGTTGTGAGTGTGCACATGCACTTATAGAAGGTGATTGGATAGCTTAACACCTATTCTTATGCTTGCTTTCTGCATTGTTGGCAAACTGACATTTGGGGGGACAGGGATGGGGGGAAGAATGGTTCTTCTGTCATCTTTTATCTGCTACAAAGCCTTCGGAGATTGCTGGAGGTAGCAAACCTCTGTCCACTGACTTAATGGTCTTTGGGTCAGGATCTGTACTTGTAGAGAAATAGAGCTAGAGGGAACAGGTAGAGGTCCTCTGGTCTATCCTTCTCTCCCAAGGAAGACCAGAAGTTCTCCTGTTGTCAACCTGAGATACTCTCGGGTGTAAAAACTGTGTGAAAACAACCATATTGGGCACCTGGGAAATAGTTTTCATTCTCAGCACTTTATTGTTTATGTTTGTTTAACATATGCTCTTATTTGAATTCTCCCTAGTTTATGTGCGCTCCCAACATCTCTGGATAGCTTATGTTTTAAGCATTGACTGTAGTTCATCCTTATGGATGATGTTCAGCAGTGGATGCCTTGGGAAGCATAAAAGACAGGGTATGTAATGATATTACCCTAAAACGCTGTCCAGCAGCTTGCCGCTGAGTAGTATTAATTACAAAGACCTTTATAGTAGTTTAATCCAGGTCATGATTCCCTAGCTTGACTATGGTATCACATGAAGCAGCTTCAGAAAGCTCACTAGAGTCAAGACAGGTGATCTTTTCTGCTTCTCCCTTATCTATAAGGGCTCTTACTTTGAAAGAGAAAATAGATTAATTCTTGACAAACTGTGTTGGAGATGAGTAGTATTGATTTCCACAAAGAACTTACATGCACCAGATTATTATTTTTTAAATTACAGGCAAATTCATTGGTTCATAATCCTTAGCCTATCTTCCTGTCTCTTTCCACTTAGGCAGGTTTTGGCCTCTTTCACGCTCCTGGTATCTGACTCACCCTTCATGAATCTGTCATTATTTCAACCAGTTCATGAAATCTCCTGAGATATTTAAGGGTCATCAGACCCAGTGAGCCTGAAAATACCGCATTTTTCTAAGCACTTTCTATGCTTTTGTTGCCTCTATCTTTGCCAAACATTCTTACCTTGTTATTGTTTAACTGGCCTAGTCACCAGCTCACAGTTCCCATTATCACCACATTGCCTTTTGCTCACCAAACCCCAACGCACAGCAGGAGAAAGGCACACAGATTTCTTAAAACATACAGTGGTATATCTGAATGCAATTTGGGAGCTATGGAAGTAAAAGGGCCATGTTAAAGTACACCAATTGTATGGACTTCAGGTCAGGTACCAGGAATGTTTGTATAATAAATGGCTTGAATTTGTTTTTCAATAAACTGTAGAGCACTTGCTTAGTGATGTTACTTCTCCTGTGCTTGTCCTAATTTATGTAGTGGATTCTCAGGGTGAGTAACTTTCTCTCTTGCCTGGACTGATCCTAAAGTTAACATATTCTAGGATGTGGTACAGGATCCGTTTAGTTGATTAAGATTTTTTTCTACATTGGCTGGGAAGGAGGGCAAAAATAACTCATGATTTTGAGGCTTTTAGAGAGGCAAAGCTGGATCTTGTGTTGAACCTGGCCTGTAGTCAGCAAGCATGTATGTTGTCTTACATTGTGGTCAGACACAGCAAGGGATATGTCTCTTTTGATCAGACTCTCCCAGAGACTCCATGGAGTTTCCAGGAACACAGTAAACAGTAGAGCTGCAAGGGAGGCAGGGGCCGATTCTGTGGATTTAAATTTTCTCATTTTCTGAATTTACTCTTGCTTGTGCTTGCTGTGCTTTTCTGAGGAAAGGTATGTGATCTGGGAATTGTGGAAGGTACAGTCATGACATGCAAAGATGGGTCCCTGGGCATTAGGCGATGATGTGGGAGGAGGATATAAAAAGGGCTATGTTTTGCTATACTGTTTCTATAGACAGAAGAAGTTGGAGTGGCAGTGCCCAGAATAGCCCAGGGCAGAGGATGCAAATGAATGATGGCTATATATGATATACTGGTAGTCATCCATGTTAATTTTCTTCCCCAGCTCCATCATGGAGGTCATAGGAGAGTGAAAAAGCTTGCTTGTTGGACAGGAGTTCGTTCACTGACTAGAATACTACTTGTAGGTCACGGGCTTGCTCTCTAGTTGGAAGACTGACTTGAGCAAGTACTGAGTGGAGCAGAAATCTGCTCTTCAACAGGGGGCTATGGTGACAATCGGCATGGCATGCTTCACTGCTTAGGATTTCTGGAGCTGTCCATCACTGCTGTGTGGGTTGGTGTGGGTCCTTCCTGAGATGTGGTGACTCCGTTTCCTTCCACAGCCTTTCCCTGATCACCCAGATGTGGCCTGTAATGGCAGTTCCTCCAACTCGCAACTGTTAATTTGTCTGGATGGATTTTACCTGTTGTACCCACATCAGTCTCTTTCCACCCCCAACTCTTTTGTGGTGGTTTTTTGTTGTTGTTAGGTTTTTTGTTTTGTTTTGTTTTTTACTGGTTTAAATAGTTATCAGAGATGAGGTCAATACAAACGTGGAATGGATTTGATCAGAGGTCAGTTTGCAAAGTGGGTGTGTAAGATTATGGAGTAAGGAGAAATGCTCAGACTCTTTTCTGGCTCTAGAAAGCACAAGACTGAAACTTTCCTCTTGTTTCTTTTGTCTCAAGACTGTGTTTCGCCGTATGTCTAGTCTTAACTCTCCTTGTCCCACTATGCATGATTTTGGCTTTTCTGTGGCATCAAACTTAGCAGCTGGACTATTTACTATGTGACAGTCCTTTAAGGTGGCTCCTGTTGTTCCACAGCACAGGCATGCATGTCCTATGCTCTCATCTCTGTCACCCATATCCAGAATTGCAGCTTGCCCCCATTTGTTCAGCTGAGGGTTTGGTGATGTTAGTAGGCAACCGAGATCATCAGCTTTTCAGCATGTTGCTGAAATAGGCTTCTTTACGAACTGATGGTGCAGCAGCAAGGCCTTGTGAATTCTGGGAGCTGGGCAGTGGCTGTGGCATCTGCTGCACTTCAGTTTGGTGCATTCAGACTTGTGTACACGCTTACTCAGTAAAGGTCTGTGTGCTCAGCTTCTTTTCTGAGGAAAAAAGGGTAATGAAGGAGGTGATCACATCTCCTCTTTTACCTCCAAACTCTAACTGGCATGTATTAATGCTCTGCTAAGGGAAAAGCCAGTAAGTTTTGGATATCCAGAATGTAGGCTGGAGTGAGGAGGGCTTTCTAGTCTGTGTCCTCACTCACTGTCCCACCTCCCAAGGCTTGCTCTGTTTGTGTAACGTCCTTTGCTGCCCCACCTATCTCACAATGATCACATCCTTTCTTGCTTGGTCAGAAGGAAACTGTCTGTTCAGGGCAATCTGTGCAAACAAGACGGATTCTGGGACCCATGTCTAGAAATAACCAGCTCCAGCTCTTTGTGGGCATTGGGTAACAGTAGTGATGGAGACTGTTGTGGGGGTAGCTGGTAAGCTAGAAAATTAGCCTGCTTTGTGATATTGTGCAGCTTGTTCATACATGAAGCGTGAAGAATTGTGGTGACCAGCTAAGGGAGTTGAACTGTGATGTCAGTCAGCACACACTTGGGGTCAAACCTTCCTCCAGGAAAGGCAGTCAGCATGACGCACTCAGTGACAAGGTAAGCGCAGGATATTACTAGATGGGATGCAGAGATGCTGGAGAGGGTTTTGTAGTGCTGATCCACTCACAGGACCATGGGACAAGTGTGGGAAATACGGCTGCAAAGGTGGCAAGACAGAAGTTGAGCTGTTTTGAATGGCTCCCTGTTTTGTCTCATGCAGAGAGCTTCCTGGGAAGACCTGAAGCCATATCTCAGGATCCACCTTCCAGGCAATGCAGGCTTTTGTAACCACCCTTCCTGGTCAACTCCTTGCAGCCAAGACACGGCTCTCCGAATGGCAAACTTGCATCTCGAACATCTGCTGAGGACTCTTTTACTTTGGAGAGGATTTTCGTTCCCCTTTCCAAGAGGTACTGCAGAGCCAGGCCCAAAAAGCCTGTGTTCTCAGCTTTGGCTAGGCCTCCAGTGTCTCTTTTCTGCATGCACAAGGCAGTAATGAACAGTCTCCCTTTTTTTGTAGCCTGGGCCTATGCTGGGAATTCCCTGTCATCGAGTTTCTGAGAACTGGAGACATCTTGGATCTTTACAGACTGCACTGCTGCTTCTCATTGTTGCTTTTCATTCTTGCCCTTCCGAGAGTTCATGTGCCTCCATGCCAGAGGTGCTGAGATACCAGTGACCTCAGGGGGCACACAAGAACACGTCACAGGCCCCCCACTCAATTTCCACAAGATGATCCCTATGAGGTGGTGGTGGTGGAGGGCTAAAGGGGCATAAGCAACAGGGTAATCTAGCTGCGCTTTCTGTCTTCTCAGGAAGGCACAAGAAGCCATGTAGTTTCTCCCACTTTTGGGAGTGTTCTGGTTGTTTGTAAGGATCTTTGGGGTTGAAGACCACCGTGATCGATGGGTCCCTAGTAGCCGGGGCTCGGAGAGGCATCTCTCTGCAGCGGTAGTTCTCTCCCTACCCGGCACTCGCGCACCCCGAAGGCCCCGGCAGGGCAGGTTTTGAGCCCCCCGCTGCTGAGCGGGCCACGCGGGGCCGGCTCAGGCCGCGCAGCCCCTCCCGGCGGGCGGCGCCGCGGAGGCCGCCCAGGTCCCGCCCGGCGCGGATGGGCGGGGCGGCCGCCGCGCTCGGCCCTGCTCCGCGCTCCCTCGCTGCCCGGCGGCCCTCGGGAGGAGGGCGGCTCCCCGGCCGGGCCCGCAGGCCGGCGGGCCGCGGCGCTGGTTCCCGGCCCGCAGGCGCACGCCTCTCCCGCAGGACCCGGACGGCCCGGAGCCGACTATGGCCAAGGAGAACTAGGGCCCGGCGGCCCGCGGGAGGACCGAGAGGCCCCGGAGCGGCGGCGGCGCCCAGCTCGCCCCCGCCCCGCCTTGCCCTGCCCTGCCGGCGGCGGCCGCTGGGCCTCGCTCGCTGCCGCACCGCAAAGGTTTGTGGGGCGGGCCGCG
>JAYKAV010000001.1:664936-679929 GCA_035582835.1 Phoebastria nigripes
CAGCGCCCGGGCGGCGGGGACCAGCGCCAGCCGCGGCAGCGGGCCCTTGTGCGGCGGGAACGCCGGCCCGGCCGCTGCTCTCCCTGTCGAGCTGACCTCGGCGGCGAGCGGACCTGCCGGCAGCTTGTCCGGGTCCTGCCGCCTGCGGGTGGGCTTCCACCCAGCGGTTCTGCAGCACGCTGCCTGCGGCCCTGCTGCTGGGGGGCGTCGGTGCCTCGTCCTTCTAGAGAGGGGTGGCTGCCCATGGCTGTCAAAGGCCCCGTGAACGTACAAGTTATTCAGCTCTCTTAAGGAGGAAATAGACGTAGTATCTTGGCGTGCTGAGGTGCGAGAGAGGGGCAGGTTAATGGGGAGTAGGCCTGAAGTAGCTTTATAACTAGTTTCAGGAGCCTAGAGTAAGATGGCATGCCTCTGAGTACGCCACCTCTATTATCTCATTATTGATATAGTGGTGACAGAAAGGGTTTTTTTTCTAGCTTCATTTCCCTGTGTTTGTTTCCTATTTATTTCTTTTGCTTTGACTAATCCCTTCCTAAATACTATAGAACTCTAACAGAACTAGTGACTTGTTGGACTAGCAAATGAGGGTTCCAGAATTCTTGTCTTTCATGTAATCACTCCTGCTGACTTTCTTAATAGGCATACGGCCTCCTATTGTGAATGGCCCAATGCCGGCACGGCCACTGGTTGCACTCCTGGATGGACGAGATTGCACTGTGGAGATGCCCATCTTGAAGGATGTTGCTACAGTGGCATTTTGTGATGCTCAGTCAACTCAGGAAATCCATGAAAAGGTGGGCAAGAAAATGTACAAGCATTCAGACATAGAGCTCTGCCTCTTAGAGTAACCAAAGCAGAGATTGATTTGGACTGGTTTTTGTTGTAGGTGCTGAATGAGGCAGTAGGAGCTCTGATGTATCACACCATTACCCTTTCTCGTCAGGACCTGGAGAAATTCAAAGCCCTCAGGGTCATTGTGCGTATTGGCAGTGGCTATGACAATGTTGACATCAAATCTGCTGCAGAATTAGGTATGATGACACCATTAGGGCTCTGTTGCAATCAGAACTGAATGTGAAGTGGAACACTGTACATGTTTTTTCTGTTTTATAGCTGAGTGCATTTAAAACCTTTTATGTAAAAAGATTTGGAGCTGCTTAGTATCAGGCATCTTTGGGAGGCTGACCAATATTGGAGCTGGTAGGTGGCTTGGAAGAAAGATTCTCAGTTCTCAGATTGCTCTGCTATAGATGTCAGTGTCTTTGCTATTGTTTGGGATTCAGAAACCTGAATATGTGGAGGGCTAAAGGGGTAGATAACTTTTGGTGAGGCAGCTTTGGGTTCTTTGTGGGGAAAGAATTGAGCAAAGTCTGATGTCTGAAAGCAGCCTGCAAATGCTGATGCAGGATAAACTCACTGTAAATGCTTGATTAGGGAGTTTTCCTGTTAATTTTTTATATGCAGGTAGGTTCTAATTCAACACTTTATTATTGATCCCTTCAGAGCCCTAGGCATATGAAGAGTCTGTGGATCAGGTGACAAAAAGCTGCTATTTATTAAGCATATGGCAGTGAGACCGTTGGACCTTGTAGTCTCCTAGGTGAGGTGGATCATCTGAGTACCCTGCCCCTTCTTTTTTAGGTTTGTGTCAGTGATTTGAAACCTTTCTTGATGTAATGCAGATCAGATTAAGCTTAAATCAAATGCAAGTATTTATATATAAAATTGAAATAGGCATTACAATTTCCAGAGCTGTAAGAACAGATGAATTGCGAATAAATGAAGAGTGCATATTTGTCTAGTGCTTGAATTGGGTCTAAAGAGTCTTCTCATCTGAATGATTCAACTGAATAGTCTCAAGAGTTCCTGGCAAGGTCTTCRGCTCTCATCCAGCCATTACATTTTTGGGCTGAGTTTGGAACCTAATCTGCTCTTAGGGTTCTCTACGTAAAGTCACCGTCCATATCTTTGATTCATTCAGATTCAAAGCTTTCCTTTTCCCCCCCACTCCACACTCATTAACCCAAGGAGAAATGGGTCAAAGTTCTTTCCCCATCAGACTGCTGCTTGCCACTTTTGCTTTGGAGTGATAGTACRATGACCCTTATGCATGGCCACATTTGCTTTTTCATGGACAATTAATGATTATTTTCACGCTTAGCCAGGCCCTTTAATTCATTCTGAGGTAAGATACTGTTCCTTATGTGTTCTGAATCTTCAAATCAGACCAAAGGGCTGTTGTGTGTGTTTGCGTTTTCTTACAGGTAGGCATAATATTGCATGTAAACACAAATTTGTGTCTAGCTGTATAAGAGATGAATGCATGTGGCTTGTCTGAAGTTGAATGAGATGGTAACCAGTGAGATTAAAAGAAGTTAGGTTTCCCTATCTCCCCTCTTCATGTCCTCYGAGTCATCTGTGTGGCATTATGGCATAATTGCAAAGCATTTGATAGAGAAAAAGAGTCGGATATCTGGGACTGTGTGTGGCCATTGCTCTCCTAGATCTCTTGGGAGAGCGTGGTCTGAGTTTAGTCAAATGTCTCCTCTGTAATAGGCTTACAAAAGAGTGATGCATTGCTGAACTTTATGTGCCTTCAACCATTGTCTAGATTTTATTCCTAGCTTTTACATAGGTGGTAGACTTTTGAGGAGGAAGAGTTTCCTTGGTTTGGCAAGTGGCTAGGGTTACATTTGGGAAGAGACCATTCATTTCATCTAGTTATTTTTTATTTCTTGGCTGGTTTGTTGAATGAAGGATAGCAGCAGTGAAGTGGTATGTTGCCAGCCCCCCCTGCCCCCTCCCCCCCTTTTTTTTTTTTAAATAGACTGCTCAGGAATGACCAGATTTTGCTACAGTGTTCCATCTTTCCCTTTCCTGACAGTAATTTGTGCTTCCAGTACTTTAACTCTGTTTGCATTAGTAATTTACCTGATAGTTCTAGCCATGGGTTTTATGGTCCCTTGTGGTTGTATGTTATTCTAGAGTGGGAGTGTTATGTGTTGTTATTTTTAAGTGTAACTTCAAATGGATTTAGCGAGGCTCCTGTGGCTTCTCCCTGCGTTTAATGAGTTAGTTACTTATTGTTGCTCCTGGGGAAACTGATGCTTGCAGTGAGCATCTGGACTGTGAGGCATGAAAGAGCTCAACCATCTGTCTTAATTCTTCTACAGTCTGCCAGTTAATCTGTCAGGAGTATCTCTGGAACAAGTGCATCTTTTTTGATGCAGATCTTCTAAAACAGTCAGTTTCTTGCATCACTTGTATGACCCAGTTTTCTCATTTCAGCCTGTTTTTTTTCTGGTGAGTGTGTCAATCAAATGGATATTGATAAGGAAGGAATGGTATTTCCTTGGGGTTAAAAAGCTGGCTGGTCGCATCTATGTTGCTGTAGAATGAGCTTCTGAAATGAATCCTGTGTTTCTTGGCAGTAGTTCTGGAGCACTGAATTATCTTTCAGCACTTATGCCTGAAAAGCTCTATGTTGGTTTAGTGTTGTGATGCTAAAAATCTTATATGACCTCTATGGCTTTGTAGGCATTGCAGTTTGCAACATCCCTTCCTCCTCAGTAGAGGAGACTGCTGACTCCACCCTCTGCCACATCTTGAACCTCTATCGCCGTGTTACTTGGCTACATCAGGCTATGCGGGAAGGGAATCGAGCCTCGAGTGTAGAACAGATTCGAGAGGTGGCCGGAGGCGCTGTGCGTATCCGTGGGGAGACTTTGGGCATCATTGGACTAGGTAAGTGATGGGAATTGTTAGATTGAAAAGTGAACTGTGAAAGTTTTTGGGAACCTAAGAGTCACAGACTGAAAAAAAGTGATAATTTTACAGCTGTTCATTGTGAAACACACTGACTCATAAGGAATGCTAGTGCCCTATTCTGTGATGCTGGATATCTTCAAGAGTTGGGTGTATGTCATGGGATTGGGGATTTTTTTTCGTGTTCAAATGGCTAGAAGAATTGGAACATTCAGACAGCTCTTCTCGGTGACTGTTTCCCTGTGTGCTAGGCTCTGTATCAGTAACAAAGCCACCTCAAAGCTACCAATTCCTTCTCCAAGTTCTTGTAATCAGATTATTACTGCCTCTGACTCAGGGTCCAGATTTGGTTTGAAAAACAGAGCTCCTTCTAGGCTAAGCTCTAGCTATTGCATGGGGAAGGACTAGAATTAGCCACATGGGATCAGCACTGAATAACCTCCTCTGGATCCCTATGACAATCCTAGGGGTTTCCAGGGCTGCAGTACCTTGGGCCCTGGCAGTAAACTCCAGTGTAGGCTCCCAGTCTACCCCAGTATCTTGTCTTTAAAGTTTGTTTTACCTTTCCTTGATGATTGTGGGTTTTCTTTTGTGAAGGCCGAGTTGGACAGGCAGTGGCTCTGCGAGCCAAGTCCTTTGGCTTCAACGTGATTTTCTATGATCCCTATCTGCCGGATGGAGTGGAGCGATCCTTGGGTTTACAACGAGTAGGAACCCTGCAGGATCTACTAATGCACAGCGATTGCATCACATTGCACTGCAGCCTGAATGAACATAACCATCACCTCATCAATGACTTCACTATTAAACAGGTGCAGCAGGAGCTTGATTTCCCCCACAGAGCACTGTGGAAATGAATGCAAACAGAAACTGCTGCTTTCACAGAGGCTGAGAGCGTGTGAATCCTGCTGCCTCTGTCGTGTGCCTCCTGCTGCCTTTGGAGGCTGGGAGCGTGTGGATYCGGGTGCCTGTGCTTTGTGCTGTATAGAATTTCATGTTAAGAGAAGAATAGGATTGGCTCTTTGCCAAGTAATTTCATTTATAAAGAATGTTTTAGGTGATTCAATAATTTCAAATTACCTTTAAAATGCATAATTGACTGTGCTGGTTAGAGCCAGATGTGGTGTGGCTGGGACTGTGTAAGTTTCTTTACACAGCTCTGCCAAAGCCTTTCTGCCCAAGCCCACTGCAAAGTCAGTCTCGGGCTCTACTCCACTAGTCTATGAATGCTTTTCAGTGCTTTCATGAGAGACATCTGGACGTTGTAGTCCAGTTTTGTATAGCTGAATACTTGATTCATGTCCTCTTTCTTTTTTAATGTAGTAGGATGAATATGGAGTGCAGAACTTGAGAGTTCCACTTTTGCCCTTGTTGTCTTGTGGTTTTCTTTGTTCATTTTTAAAGCAAATTTCTCAAGCATTGCTTGCAGGCATTTCCCCTGTGGTTAGCTTTGCAGTGAGAGCACTCCTAGTTCGTCCAGGCCTCATCTAATCACTGCAGGCTCCTGCTCATTTCCAGTAGACTTCCCAAGATTCACTTAGCTTCCATGAAAAGTGTCATTCTCAACCCACTTAATATTTTTCTTCTTCCAGATGCGCCAGGGCTGCTTCTTAGTGAACACAGCCCGGGGAGGGCTGGTAGATGAGAAAGCCTTAGCGCAAGCCTTGAAAGAGGGGAGAATCAGAGGAACAGCATTGGACGTGCATGAGTCTGAGCCTTTCAGGTAACATTGCACCTGCATGCCTGCTGCTATCCTGTGACTCACCTAGGCTGGATGATTCTTTCAGTTTTTTGTTATTTGAGTTACACTGATACCCGAGAGGACAGATGGGGTTATCGCTTCTGGAGAGAAACCACATTTTTTTTTTTTTTTCCCCCCCTCCACAGCTTTGCTCAGGGGCCCTTAAAAGATGCACCCAATGTGATCTGCACCCCTCACACTGCCTGGTACAGTGAGCAGGCTTCCATTGAATCCAGAGAAGATGCAGCTAAAGAAATCCGCAGAGCTATTACAGGTAACGAGGAAGACTCTGTGCTCTGCAGCTGCTGCTGAATTAGTATTCTTTTATTAGTTCACTGCAAGGATTATGCTGATTGTTCTGAAAACTTAGACTCAGTAACTGGTTTCTGGAACTGGAGTGTAAGTTGATAATTGTCTCTTTGCCTTCTGAGAATCTTGTAACTAATGCTGGAGTGGCACTTTCCCTCCCTGGGAAAGCCTTGTACCTAGTACATCTTCCAAATCCTTTGCAGTAATTCCTTTGACAGTTATACTGCACACTTTTTTTCTGTAGTAGTACATATTGTCTCCTGGGGAAGGTGAGGCTTGGCAATTGCAGTTTGTGGCCAATAATTTCCACAAGATCACAGAAGTGGGAAGGCAGGATCAGTTTCTTGTCTTGTCCAGAGACCAGTTGTTCGGAGGAGAGTCTCCCCTGCCCAGTGTTATCCTGTGGAGGTAGATGGAAAAGATACTGTGCATTTCCTTTCTACTTTCCTTTGCAAATGCTTCAGCGAACGAGTCCCTCCTACTTGTGTCCTGGTTTTTTTGTCATTCTTGGTGCTCTTGCAGGTCACATACCTGATGCTTTGAGGAACTGTGTTAATAAGGAGTACTTGCTGTTAGCAGCTCAGTGGTCCAGTATTGATCCTGCAACTGTCCATCCAGAACTCAACGGAGCTGCAGCTTACAGGTGAGATATGTAGGTTGTCCAAGCTACTGCTTCCAAGCGTATCTTCCTACTGAAGTAGGCCAACACCCTTCTTTGGGTTTGAGAACTGCTTGTACCTGCAAGCAGGTATGTTTCTGTTCCTATATACTCTGTATATGAGCTCTTTCCAGAAACTTAACAGCAGCACTTCTGAAGCTGTACCAAGATTTAACATTTACTTGGTCATATTTAGTTCCAGCTGCATACTGGTTAATTTTTCCAAATCCTTGCAAGACCTGCTCAAGAGATATCTTAATATAAGAAAGCTTGCTGGGTGCCTGAAAAGAGGTCTGGATCTTAACATTTAGAAGTTCTGCATATCACTAGGGCTGTATAAACAAAGCACAGTTCTTATCTGTAGCCCAAATCTGGACTATTAAAGAAATATTGTCCAGTGGATTTGGGCAGTGGCCTAAATAGGGTGTATTTCAGTTTATTTGTCGGTTACAGACCTGCCAAGTGATTGGGGGCAGGTTGCTTCCCTTCTGTTTTTCTCTCATGTGCAAAGTAGGAAATGTATTATCTTCCCTCCTCTGAGAAGAGGAACCTCTACAGAGGTTTGGATATATTTATGGAGAAGGCACAGGGAGGCAGAATAGAAGTAATGGAAGAATGGTTCATTAGCAATTCATGAATTRGCATTCTCTCCTATTTTTCATCTTGCATCTAGCTGTTTTATTAGTTCAGCTCCTTACTTTTTCTATCTTAGAGCCCAGTGAAGGATAACTGGCAGCTTGCACTCCTCCTGCTGATGGGGAGGGAATTTCCAGCCCTTCAGGGTACCTTCATACAGTGCCTCACACTGTTTTCCGCTGGTGATAAACTTTGTATCTGTTTTCCAAATGCTTAGTATGTGACCCGAGACTATCTCTGCCTGTCTGAGAACAGGTGTCACTTGGTATTAGATATAACTGCTACTCTTCAGCTCTGGAGACTTTTCCTGTGTTCTATCTCAGAGCATTTCTGTTAGAAAGAGGGATTTGTATTCAGCAGGTGCCTGAAGGCACGGCTCCTTTCCCCTTGCATAACTCTGTTGGACGAGCTTGTAATTTCTATGTTTCTGTTGGTTTCAGGTTTCCTCCAGGAGTAGTGGGAGTAGCCACCCCTGGGCTACCAGAACCACCAGTAGTGGAAGGGATTGTAGCTCATGGGATCCCTTCTGTTTCTCACTCTGCACCACGTACCCCTTCCCCAGGAGAGACGAGCAAACTGGATGCAGACAGAGAGATTCCTGCTGACCAATAGCAGCATCTTTCCTTCCTCTCCTCTGGCAGCAGAAAAAAGTAGGAGGGTATCTCCTCCTAGGACCTTCTTTAACACCCTACAGAGACTGTTTCCTGTTCATACAGGACGGGAGAATGCATTTCATTACTGGCAAACTTTAGCTCTTGCCTTTATTTTGTAACCCTTTACTTTTAATCTCTCAATGAATCTTTCTCCTTCTCTGGGGCAGGGCAGCAGTGACCTTGCCTCCCCTAGGAAATACTTGGTTTAACCAATGATTTTTCCCATATATCTGCCTCGGTTGTCTGTGACGGGGAACTGTCCTTGTGCACTTGAAAATAGAAGTGGAGCTACCTGATCAGGGATGGCCCTCAGTGTTCCTAACACCAGACTTCAGTGCACGCTTTTCAGTTGTGACTTGTAGCTTAAATTTAATTTGGCCAAACCTCTCTAAGTGTAGCCATGGGGAATATTAGAAAAATATTAGTGAATTGGAGAAGTTGTGACTATTGTCTTTATTATGCCCTTGGTAGAATGCAGCCTAGGCTCAGCTCTGCGTGTTACTTCACTTGTTTTAATTAAGATTTCCTGTGAGAACAGACATAGCGCAGGCATTGCTATTTCTTGACCATAGAAAGTCTTGTCTATGCAGTACTAGGCCTGAAGTTAAAAGTAACAGTCTCAAAGCCAGCCTTGTAAATAATTTGGAAGGGATTAAAATGTCATCAAATGTGTTCTGGTGGCCACTGTGTTTGTGAGGCTTCAGAATAGTTCACCCTGGAGTCTGTGTAACTCTGAGAAGACAAGAGAATGCAGAAATGGGAAAAACTTGCACTGGGAGACAGCAAGTAGCAATAACTTGCAGCTGCAGTTGCTGGTTCCTCACACACACGTACCTCACAGTCCAATGGCAGTGTTTATCCACAAGGTATCTATCATGTTAGAATTCTAAGCTTTGTGCTACAGATTTTTTTTTTTTTGGCATAACTGCATCAACTAGAATTAACATACTAGTGCTAGTGACACTTGTCTGTGTGCTGATGGAGAAGGCAGCTTTTAACAGTTGACCAAATTACTCTACTTCAGCTCTACTAGCATATACCGCATCTTTAATAGTGGGCAGGGCAAGACAGTGGTTTTTTTACATGAATAAGCTTTGTGATACTAAAGGAGAAAGAACACTCTTAGCTTGTCACCTGAAGCCAAGGCAGGATTGTTGCTCTCCAGTCTTTTCCCATTTCCCAAATGACTGAATATAAATCACTTCTTTGAGGGGTATGGAGTCTTCAGCAAAACAGGTTCCACAGGAGAAGATTTTCCTTAATTCCAAATCTTCCTTTAATTTCATCTTGTTACACTTTAGTTATAGCCTTTCCATGCACAAGATGTAACAATTCCTGATTGATTTGTTCATGTTGTGTGGGTACATTAAAGTAGGTGCTATATGGGAGGCATACCCTATGTGTGGGTTTGTCTGCCTCCCTTGATTCTTCCCTCTGTTGTGTGTCTGTGACTGGAAGCTGAACAGCTGGGAACAGACTGGAAATACACCTTAAGGTGTGGACAAAATCCTCTGTTTAGGCTGTTTACAGTTCGGGAAGCTGAGGAAAGCTTTCAGAGTCAATAAGTTTTCAGATTTTTTCCTGGTTTTTAAATTTTTCTCCAATACTGCCTTCATATAATGGCTTACTACTGATACAGTGAAGTGATTCATTCCTTTCACCACCACCATCCCACTGCCCCCCAGCAATTCAAGAAAGGAAAATAGGCAAGAGGTAAACTTCAGGTGTTTTCTTACAGATTTTACACTTTAACTGTTTAGCATTAGTGAGATGATACTAGTTCTCTAGTGCTGAGTGTATTTTTTTGATAAGGTATTTGTCTCGGTGAAGGTTCTTGGCTTCTGTGTTTTCATGGATGATGCCGATTCTACTTAAAATTCATATACCTCCTTGACTGCTCAGGTTTAGCAGATCAGACTGGGACTGGTGGTAGGCACAAGTTACAGGAGAACTTTTCTGAGCAAAAGCCTAGAGCTCAGAAGCACTTTGATTGCAGCTGAACCTAAAATAACCAGCAGCACTTTCCTGAGTTCTCTAATCTCTAGGAAATCTAAATTTTACAAGCTACTAGCTCAGAAAGCTGTTCTTCTGACAGGCAGATGGGGAAAAGTTTTCAGGGACTGAGAGCTCATCTTCCGTCTATTACCGCATTAGGGAAGCAGTCTGTCAATAACTACTCTTTCCTTATTTGCTGCTGAAAATTCCTGCCCTGCTTAGAGGTTCAGGTCTGAGATTATTTTGTGGTAAGGGGCTTCTAGCTATGAGATTTGTGAATACAGAGGATCAGAGTCCATTGACCTTGTGTCTTTTAGAGCACAATGCAAGATAGATTTATTTTTTTAAAAGAGGCAGCAATTTTTTTTTTTTTTCTTCTTAACTGCAAGTATCTCTATAGACCAGTCAAATAACTGAGCAGAGGAAGAGTGGAAAGATCTCGTTTGGGGGACACCTGAGTTTCTCAATTCTTATTTTTGGTGCCTAGATATACTGGTGACTAGTAAGCGTAGGAATTAAATAATTGATGTCATAAGAAATATTTCCAGTTGTGGGTACTGAGGAGTTGAAGCTGACAGCACTGATAGTGGCTCTGTTCTATCCAACACTTATGTCAGCTTGTTACTGGATATGAAGGCAATTTTCGCCTTGATTGAAGCCACAGCAGAAAACGTTGAGGTAAAAATGAACAGAACCCTTATCATGACCTCAAAGAAGGATTCTCTTTGTGCTTATAGGATTACTCTGCTTGTATGCCATTTGTACCTCTGCTTTTAGACTGAACCTGTTATCACCAGACGAAGGCTGTTCTGAACAGATAGCTCAAAGAAAAATTTACCAGTACTAAAGTACCCTGTGGTCTTCTCCATCCCCTGAGTGCCAAGTCCTCTGTTAGCACTCTCTCCTGTGTGACACACTGATTTGCAGCTCTCCCTCCCAAGCTTAGTGCAGTATACAGAAGTGGAAGGATTTTTTTTTTTTTTTTTTTCTAAATGCCTTCCTTCAGAACTAGCGCAGAGCTTTAATCCCAAAGAACAGAAGGCTCCCAGGGTGAGGCAGGAGTGCCCTAGCTGCACTAATCTGCTTACAGGAGGTGCTCACACTGTCCCAAGGTACATTCTGTTTGTCAGGGTCACTGCTGCTGACCAGCTTTTTTATAGAGGACTCAGAGTTTCAGAAATATATTTTTGTAGACAATGACTAAACTGTGAAACATTGAAATAAAGCATGTAAACAAAAACTTACAGCACTGTCCTCTGTACAGACGTTTTTCTCACTTCAGTTCTCTCCTGACTCGTTAGAAAATGTTTGATTACTTCTTGGATATATTTTAATAAAGTTCTCCAAAGAACATGGCTGCTGTCTATGGAAGGGGTGGCCTCAGATACAATATTGAAGGGGAGGGTTGAAAACCTGTACAGGTAAGTGTCTGCATCAGTTCCACTTTTCTCAAAGTAGGTAAGTTGGATCTTCCACACAATCACTCCCTGCATCAGCTGCTCTGGCAAATGACTTTCTTTGGATTTTGGAGCATTGCCCATCAATCAAGGCTGTGAAGGTGGCAGACTGGAGAAGCAGCCATCTTCAGTGGTTAAGGGACAGCTTTGGAAGTAGCCTGGTGTTTACTTATGTGACTTCTCACAAGTTGGAATTGTGGTAACTGGTTTTGCAGGCTTTTAAGTGTGTAATTTAAATAGACATGTAAACAGCAGTAGCTGTCTTCACCCTTTGACAGTAAAATAGTATTTGAAATTAATACTAGTTTTTCTAACTTATAATAAAAGTCGGTGCAACAGAATTAGCATAGAAAAGTGGTTAGGTGTTTCATAAATTGAAGGTAATTCATGTTTTATGGCCTATGCTCCCTGTGTCGATTATTAATGAAAGTTAGGAAACCCCTTCCTATTCTTGGTGGATTATATCACTATTTGTCTAGTTGGTGCTGCGTGCCTTTGCAATATCCAGCACCGTGCTCAGGAGATGGGATATGGGAAATGCTGGCCTGCTTTATCACGGCAATTTCAGTCTTGGAGCTGGTGGAATGGGAAGGGGACATAGGACCACTTGGAATCTTTCACATGGTGGTACTATTTCTAATACATAGCTGATCTTACTGTTTCAGTAAAGAAACTTAAAACATGAGGGCAAAGCCTGGTCTTCAAAGAATGTAGTACTGATCTTGGATTTACCATGGCAATCACTTGGACACAAGACATAATGGCTCTGCTACCSTTCAGTAATGTTTCATGTAGGTATTGGCTCCTGTACTTTTTTTTTTTTAAAAAAAAAAAGGGGTGGGTGTGTGTTAGTAAAACTAGTGGCGTGTAGTAAATCAAAACTCACAGATGCTGTACAGCAGAGGAGGATAGAGCAGAGTTCCGATACCACTGATGTTGGTTCTTAAGTTCTATGTAGTTGTTCAAAATACCAAAGGCAGACCCTGCTTCCAAAAAAAAGTCTTTTGAACCTTTTCTTGATGTAATCATCTGTCTTAGAATCAGTTCAGTATTTTATCTCTGTGCCATATCAGGACTAACATTACACCATAAAGAGTACAGATAATGGGATGAAATGATGAAATACACTTCTGAGGACAGGCACATTGTACAAACTGGTATTGGGCATTGTGTTACCCATTTCCCAGTACAGTAAATTGCATCCCTCTAACCAGAAAGTAACAAAGATTAAATGTTGTCATCTACTTAAAACAACCTGGCACAATCATTTTGAATAAATGAAAGGGAAAGCAAGCAACTTGCCTTTGCTGCTGCTAATTCAGTGTCAAATGTGACTCTTCCCAAAGTGAGGAAACAGTACACGCACAAGAAGAAAACAACTTATTCCCACAAGAATATCCTTGTTCCAGTATAGAGTATAGCATCTGCTCCTCGTTCCAGTTTCTGTCAGTGCTACTGTGTCTCTACTGCGCAAGCAGAGAGAGGTGTAAAGTTGCACGTCACTTCTCTAACAGTGTAGGATTCTGAAGTATTTTGTGGTTGTTCAAGGAGCAGGTTTAGGGCATTGCACTATTCTACATGAGAACTGTTCAAATGTATCAGCTTATTGTCACAGCTGCATCCCATTAACGTAATTATTTTTTATCTTAATCACTCCCTTAATAAATGCCTTTTCAAAATCTGCCTCACTGAAGAGCAAAGCACCTACACCTGTGACGCACTGCTGTTACTCTGGGGCCAACAGCATTTACTCATGCCAATCTGAAACATCCAAAACCGCAACTCGGATCCCACATCTCAAGCTGTTATTGTACTGGGTTTTGTGTGCGTTTACCTCGGAAATAGGTAAAAACTCCCTAATTTCCSTGATAATTTCAGATTTTGAACTTGGCCTTAACGAGAAGCCCTGCCGCGGGAAGGCCTTCTGCCGCGGCTCCTCCCCGCTGACCGGCCCCCCTGCCCCGCCGCKGGGCCTGTCCCTCCCGGCGGCCCCTCAGCTGCACGACTGCTCCGGCTCCCCGCCGCGGCCTCGAGGCCCCCGCGCCCTCCCCCTGGGCCGCGGCCCTCAGGGCCGCCGGGCGCACCCTGCGAGGCGGGGCGGCGCGGAGCGTTGTGGGGCAGAGGAAGGGGGGGGAGACTGTGCGAGCGAGGTGCATGCCGGGATCGGGGCGGGCGGCGCTCGGAGGCCCAGCGCGGGGCAGTCGCTTGCTCGGTGTCTCGGGGCGTCGGCGGCGACCGGTGGGCTCGGGCCGGCGGCGGCGGAGGAGGCTCCTGCCCGTCGGGGATGGCGGACGCGGCGGCCTCCCCCGTGGGGAAGCGGCTCCTGCTGCTGCTGGCGGCGGGGCCGGGCGAGGGCGAGGCGGTGGGGCCGGAGCCAGGGCCTGCGCTGCCCTCCCGGGCCTGGCGGAGCGGCACGGTGCGGGCCATGAGTGGAGCCGTGCCCCAGGACCTGGCGGTGAGGCCCTGGCGGCGGGGGGCTGGGGCGACGGGGAGCGGCGGGCGGGGAGGCCGCGGGTCGGGCCGCCCNGGGGCGCCGCCTCCCCCGGGCGGGTCGTGGCAGCGCCGAGCTGGCGACCTGCGCCCTCCCTGGAGCGCGCTGCCCGCCGCTCCCCGCTGGGCCTGCCGGGACGCGCGCCGGGCCGAGGAGTGGCGGGCCCGGCCTGCGGCGAGTGCGGTGGCGGAGCGGCCCTGCGAGCTGCCGGGGCATGGGTCTCTTCGGGGCGGAGGGGGTCCAGCAGCCTCCGGTGCGGTGGTTGGAAGGAACTTAGGTGTGAAACAAATGCGTCTGGGACGTTTCTGCTTTCTGATGCTGATACGTCTGTATGTAACTGCTAAGTGTTGTTCCCCGCCACCCCCCCCCCCCGGGAAGATGTTAAGTATTCTTGATCAGTCTAAATGATGCCCCTTGTTTGAAGGCGTAATTTTGAGCGGGGATTATCGATTTTATTTTGTCTTAGGTTTTGTTTTCAGCTGTAGGAATTTGTGCTTCGTGTAGTGTGTTTAAACACTCTTTAGCATTTGTGTGGTTTATTTCTAGTATAGCTCAGTGAGACGCTTGGGTGGACATCTTAAAAAGAGCTCTTAAAAGATATCTGTGCTGTTTCTCTTTGCGTGTGTCAGTTCTACAAGTATTTGCTGTAAATGATGGCATGCTTCTGAGAACTGTGGTTGTTAAAATGACCCATGTTGGGGGAATGAGGTTCTGTGTTTGTGAAGAGTTTTGTTTGTTCTCTTTGTGATTAGCTTTTTAAAAATTTGTTGTTGTTACAATAAGTTCTTTGGGCTTCTTTGCAGAGTTCCAGCTTTGAGAAGTTTCCTTGATTTTCTACAGTGATGCTGCTTTCTTTGGCCTTGTTTTAGAACTGCAACTACGCCTATCAGTAGGAAGTAGTATGCTGGTTTTAGCTTTGCAAACCCAGGTGGCCTGGCACCCTATGTCTGCGGTTGAGAGCTGTGGTGATGCACTCTAGCTGCTCCCTTATTTGTTTAAGGAGGAGGAAAAAAAAACAAAACCAACAGCCATGCAGAAGGGGGATCTTCAAAAGGAAAATGGGTGTTTGAGACTTACCTGAAATGTGAAAATGTATTGGGGCTAACTAAGACCTGATCTGGAGAGCTACTCTTGTAGCAGACTGCATTTGACATGTTTATCATCAGTACTCTTCCATTATGGAATCACCTGTCCCAAATATGTGTATGATGTAATGAATTTTTGGTGTGCCTGATCTTATTACTATTTTGGTGGAAGAACTGGTGGAGTGTTGCTTTTTTTTTTTTTT
>JAYKAV010000001.1:680769-706078 GCA_035582835.1 Phoebastria nigripes
TTTTTTTTTTTTTTTTTTTTTTTTTTTAATTGGAATTTTAGGAAACTATTACTTTTTCTGGTAAGCATCTGGAAGGGTTTTGCTTTTTTTCCCCTGTATAAATTTGGTTATAGAGAGTAGCTCTTAAATATTCTTACTTTGATAAAATGTGGAATAATCTAATTATGGTTAGTCCACAAAAAATATATATATAATGGTCAGTCCTAGTTGTGCCATTTTCAGAGCACCTAGAAGAAATCCTGAGGAAAAACTGTGCTGCTATTAGAAAACAGCTTTGTCTCTTCTAACTAGAAACAGATCTTACTCTTTTTCTCAAAATGTCCATTAGGACAGAATCATAAAAGACCTGTCAAGCTTTAGCTCAGTATTGTCCTAATATTATAAAAGGACATGTTACATGTTAATGGCAGAATAGCTCAATGTGTCATGCAGGACAGAACTGCTTTTGCTTATGTGGAAAACAAAAGCATGTGACGACTATTTTAATGCATAGACAAGCTATACAAATACTGTGGAAGTTAGGAGGCCTAGGACACAAGGTGTTTTGAGTAGGACTGTTTTGGAATAATCCACGTACGCTTCTTATGGTGGATGGTAGAGAAAGGGTTGGGTTTGGTTCCGCCCCCCCTTTTATGCTTAGTAAGTTATGTCTCACACAAGTTTTTTTATGTCTGAGTTTTTATCTATTTCCTACAGTAATCTGCACATATAATTGAATGTATTCTGAAGACATTTTCACTTGTACATGATATGTAGGTTATACAGCTTAACAAAAACATATAGTAATCTAAAGTATCTTATTCATAAGGGATTTCACTGAATAAAGTTGATATTTAGAAATGATCTGAATTGTGGAATAAGCTTAATTTACTTTGCAAGTATCAGAACTGTTTGAGTTAGCCATAAATATCAGGGTATTTCGACTAGTTTTTCTAACTAGGTCACATTGGAAAAGAATATCTTCCTGTCTGGAGACTGTAGGTAGTACATGAGGGACGCTGGAACCCTCCAAGACTGGATTTAGATTTATGTGCTCTCAAGCAGTTTTCAGATGCTACTTGAAAGTCATCTTGACAGTAGAGAAGAATGTGGGAAAATGTGTGTATACTGTCTGTTTGGGATAGGGTGCGTGGAGGTTCTTGCCAGCTGTGCATATGTGTCTGCTGCAGAATTTCAGTTTTCTCTGATTGGGACTGAATGGGGAGCTTGTAGAGGCTTTCAAACTGCAATAGATATGGCAAGAGGAGTTTTCAGACAGGGAGTTGAAACTGGGACTCCGTGGAAGTGGTGGGAAGGTTCACAACAAGCTGGGGTTGTATGAGTCCGGGATATCCAGATTGCTTTCTGTGCCACTGTACTCGTCTTCATTTCCTTCTGTCCTGCAGAGGTGATCATATTCCTGGATCATTCTTCCTGTCAGCAAGACACTTGCATGTGTTTGCATATTGAAAGAGTATATGAGGGGAAAGGACCACAGAAAGCGGTCTAGGCTTTGTCTTGCTCCCTAAGTAATGTCTCCTATTGCTGCTGTTGAAGGCAGAATACAGGGCTGGATGGATGTTGGTAAGACCAGAAGGCATATCTTTAATGCTTCTTGTTGTAAAAGAGATGTTTAAGAACAAATAGGATGTTGAACATTTTTTCAAATAAATTTTTACTTGCTTTGCAAGTAAAATACAGTTCTTCGAAGGAGAGCTGACTGCAAAAGTAGTGGATGTACATTTTCTCCACTTACTCTGTGATACTTCATTGGTGGCCTAAGTACGAAGTACTATGAATGCTTGTTATGCCACGTTTTTTTTTCTGATAGCCTTTCTTTCTTCCCATGTGTGAAAGAGAGACATCCACACTGAAAAATTTGCATTCGTATGGTGAGCAATGTCTTCTGTGGCTCCACTGATTACTTTTCTCAGGGCTCAATAGGGTCATGAGGGATTCTATAACCATTTATACTGCTGAAATGCAAGGAGCAGGGATGATGAGGGGGGTGGAATACCTCTGCATTTGTAGCTTATGTAAGTATAAGTTTACATTATTTATTTAAAAAAAAAAAAAAAGTCTTGGCTTCTTTGGCAGTGTAGCTGCATTAGAGGAGATTCAGTGTGACTTGCAAAATTGTCAAAAGGATCTTGGCAGATCTGAAGTGGTTATCAAGTTGTAGATGAGGAATGGGGTGGAGACTTAAGCTAATGAGACTTCCCAGTCTTGTGCCATCTCTGGTGTCCCTGTGTTGTGCTCACCGAATAGTAAGGGGCAGGGCAGATGGTGGCTCTAGAAGGAATTGGTAGGACTGATCTCGGCAGTGGTGTTATCAGGGCTGGCAGTGGGACTAGGAGTTGAAGGGCTGTTCCTCCAAAATACAGGTTATGGAGAAGTAACAGTAACAAAATTTGTGTGGCAGTGTACAAGAGAGGCTTAGTAGCCTGCACGCATTTGGTTAAACCCTTTGCAGAGTTATCCTTACATAACACTGATTCCATGTCCACTGGGTACCTTCTCACCCTGTCTTCCGTGTTTCTGTTAACCAAGACACTCCCAAGTTCCTGTGGTTTTTTTTTTCCTCCCCTTTTCCTTATTTGAGGATACTTGTTATAATTTCTTGACACCTGGTAGCAATTACTGTACGTGTGCAGGAGTTTCAGTTGAACTGCTTTATTCCTGGGGATTATGGAAATGCCCACTTCGAATGTTCACTATGCGTACAGGGCATGCTTCTGATGTTTTAGGAAGTGTCACACTATTGGACACGTGCTATGCTGATCTGCACGTGTGCAGTAATTTCAATACATTTTAAACCTATTGGACTTGCACAAAATAAATATGTTAGGGGAAGTCTAGGTAGAAATATGGAAGCTCTAGATTGAGAAGGTAAGCTTCTAAGATAGAGAAATGCTGCCTTTAATACAGCAGTCTGAGTATTTTACACTTCTGTCAATGAAAGAACAGCTGTACTGGACAAGGTCAAAGGTCCACCTAGTCCCCCGTGCACCCTGCCCTATCCTGTCTTGCACTGGTCAGATGTGGATGTCCCTGCGCAGCTGTGGGAGGAATCAAAATTGTTAAGCCTTCCACCATAGACTGCCAGGTGGGAGTTTTCTGAAATGATGCTTAGCTGGAAAATCACACACAGCATGACTGCTATATATTTGCATCAGTGAAGGGCTATAAAATAAGTTTTTGCTCATCTGATAGTGGATGCTCTGTAGAGCTCACTGACTTGTAAATATTGGATTGACTTTGGAGGGTTGGTCTCTTCTTCTGCGTGGTGTTTGTTGCAGCAGAATCAAAGATTTCAGATTCTCTAGTTCAGACTTGGTGAACCATGATTATTTGACTTTGGAAAATTGCTGCTCAAATAGGCTTACTGCTTAAAATGTATATTCAAGGAATCTCTTACTAGAGTTAACCCATCTTCTTTGTATTTAGCAGTAATTGCATCTACAAGTTTTATTTATATTGATATAAGCAATATGAAAAATTGTAGTGTTCTTGCATGTTAAATTCATAGGAGTATTCAGATCCAGCTTTTGCAAGTGAAAGCTGGAAAGTTACTGTGTACTGGCAAAGTCTGTCTGCAGGAAGCTCCTTGTAAGTGTTTGCGTTTGCAGATCAAACTGTTTGCCTTTGAAGAAGCTGAATGTTCCAATTACAGGCAGAAGAGATTTAGAGATTTCATCAAAATTATTTGTTTTGACCTTTTTGAATATTGTTTTGTGGTGTTGAAGTGTAACAACAGAAACAAGGAAAAAAGACTAGAAAAATAAAATATACTTTGGCAAGACCTTAGATTTTTTTCCCATCATTGTCAAAACATGGCATATTTTTCCTTTGGCAGTTTATTTTCTTGGGTGGACAGTGTTGACATAGTGTGTACAGGGCTTGCTTTTTACCAAATAAAATGCCATAAGCTGGGAAAGTAGAAACCATATGTTTTATGGTCTGTTTGGTGAATATATAGTCACTTCATTTAGCTGAATTTTTAGTTATGGCTACAGAAAGCAGTAGACTCAGTAAGAGCTGTGCAAATAGAGTAAAATTTAGCAAGTTGAACACTAGTACATATAATCATAATTTAGGTCCCTGTCTTGACGCATTTGTTGGTATGTTTTTCTCTAAGGCTGTTGTATGTGTCACACTTCAAATAAAAACAAAAGACTGAATCATGCATTTGTAATGGCAGTAGTTCAGCACTGTAACTGGTAAGGTTTTTGAGCTACAGGTTGGCAGCTGGGAGTCCATTTTGTCATTCAAGTGGTTGCAGAAAGTCAGGTTTCTGTAATATCCATACTAAGATGTTTTCTCAGTTTTCAGTGGAGGTTTCAGTGGAGATACTAGAAGTTTGAAAGGTTTCTTTTGTTTGTTTGTTTATGCTTCTAGGTATGACTGCAGTGCACTGCCTGCTGCAGGAATTCCTGTGGAATACTAGCAGTTGCATACTTTTTTTCTGTCAGGTTTCAAATGGAAGACTGATTATTTTGCAGGAGGTGAAAACACATGGACTTGTGGATATGGAGCAACTTCTACTTGAAATGCAAGTGATTATGGCAAAGTTGCTTGGGGTTTTTGTCTTGAGTTATTACTGTGTTACGTCTCTGCTTTGATGGCAGTCCATTTCCTAAACATTTTGGATGAAAAAGGTAGGCCAGTGTTTTAACCGAGCAACTGCTTCAAGAAATCTGTTTTGTAGTTTTAACTTCTTATCACGGATGAGTGATTTAAGGCCGCTTAAAGAATCACYGCCAAAGGTATTAGCAAAAGTGGTTTTAATAGGAATTTATAAAAGTGCGACTTAACAAAGTTTGATGGCAAGGTTCACTCTATCACTTACTACATGGATGAAACATAGGAAGGAAAAAATCGAGTTAGAATTGAGCTGGAATGATTTATACATAGACTGAAGACGCAAAAGGGTAGGGGAGACCCTCCTGTTGAGTCACGAGGTTCAGAGAAGACCACCTTGCTTTCTAAACTCCTGATGTAGCTTAGGTGTGGCTGGATGCACTCCTAGTCCCAGACTTAGTTGGTGGTTTATGTCTAAGGGATCATAAGTGTCTAGCAGCAGTCTAAGGTTCATTCACAATTTTAAGGTGMATCACAAGATTTTAGCAGCATTTAATCATTGACTAATTTAACGTTTACAAAGTGAGTCAATAGAATTTACTACAATCACAACAGTGACTTAATTACAGATTCAAGATGACAATATTTATACTATACTTGCTATCGGATACCTAAATCAATTCACACGTTCACACACACAAACACAAATATRTGTATAAATGTACAAAGGTATACCTGTTAAAAATTCCCCTCGAGTTCAGTGAAATATTCACTTCAAATGTCTTGGCATTTCTCAATGGGCAAGGGTTGAGCCTCGAGGAGTGAAGGGTTTTAGCCCAGGTCCCGACATCAGCTTTCGGCGACGGTCCTCCGAACTTTGCAAACTTGAGAGTTCGCGAGCTCTGAGAGGCGTCCTACTCAGAGGGAGATGCTGGTTGCAGCCTGCTGCAGTCCAGGAGAGCTCAAAGGGCCTCACTTAGAACTGCTTTTTATAGGGTCACAAGGTGATTGGCTTTAGTCATCTGTAAATTTCCATCCTGGCTGCAGTCCGAGTCGGTAGTTACTAGAATTCTCAAGATTCCAGTAACAATGGTACCGTTCCACTCGAGCTACGATCCAGATAAGGATGTCAGGGGATGACGAATTATCCCTGCTCTCGTTCCCCACCTTGGCCAGGCAACAGGAGTTCCTGGTACGGTCAGTGCTGCTCCCCACCTTAGCCATGCAAAAGTTTCTGGTACGGTCAAGGGACGCTTCACCGCTCAACTCATTACACAAAGGCCAAGGCCTAATGCAAATTCCTGAGATTGTAGAGCGGCCCAGGAGAGGGGAGAGAAATGCACCACCATACTTCTTAAGGTACAAGGCATTCATTTTTTTTTCTGTAGGAAAACAATCTTCTGCATGTAGTATGTATATACATATTCCTTGGGCAAGTTGTGTGTGCTGAGTAGCTGTTTTCTTTTGGCTGATCTTGTTCTGTGCTTCAGTGAATTCCTTGATTATTAATTAGACTGACCGTTGTTTTTTTCCTCCAAGGTCTGTCCTGTGATTGTTCACATTTCTAGGGTTTTTCCGTGCACATATTTTGACTTCTCCGTGTTGCTACCATGTGCGTGAGGTTTTTACAGATGTCCTGGTTCCGGCTGGGACAGAGTTAACTTTCTTCCCAGTAGCTGGGGAGGGTGTGCTGTGTTTTGGGTTTGGTATAATAGGAGCATTGATGGCCCATTGATGTTTTGCGTGCTGCTGGGTGGTGCTTGCACCGGGCACTTTTCGGCCTCCCATGCCCTGCCAGGTGCATGGGAAGCTGGCGGGGAGAGCATAGCCGGGGTGGTTGACCCAGCTGCCCAGTGGGGTATTCCATACCATGTAACGTCATGCTCAGTATAAAAACTAAGGGTGTGGGGGGGGGCTCGGGGTCCCGGCTCTCGTTCGGTTCGGTGGGTGGTGAGCAATTGCATTGTGCATCGCCTACTTTGTATATTGTTGTTGTTATCACTGTTACTATTACTGTTCTACTTTGTTTTATTTCAATTATTAAACTGTTTTTATCTCAACCCGCGAGTTTTCCTACTCGTGCCCTCCCGATTCTCTCCCCCATCCCACCGGAGCGGGGGGGTGAGCGAGCGGCTCTGTGGTGTTTAGGTGCTGCCAGGGTTAAACCACGACAACAGAGCTCCCACTTTTTTAACCAACTTCCTAGCTGATGGTGGCTTCAAAAATATTTCTATATAGGCACATCATGTTCTTATAGAAACGTTTGGAGAAATGCCTTTCCAAGAAGACTTAGCCAGTGTAATGAAAGTTTGTGTATCATGTTCGCATTTGGTTGTCGAATAGCTTTTTAACGTGGTCATAAAATACATTTGCTCATACAGTAACTTCTYGTGATAGTGTTAGAGTGCTCTCTAAGTAGTCTTAATGCTTCCAGTTTCAACTGCTGATTACAGAACCAAAACAAAACTCAGTTTTACCTCCACATAGTTATTGTCCTGAGGTCACTGTGCTTGTGACTCCAGTTACTTGTGCAATGCTTCATGCTTTCCCTGTGAAGCCACCAGTGTCTGCATCTAATAATTTGTGCTACCTCCTTTTGATTAGATACTCTATTTTATCAAGGCATTGAACTTTTCAATCAGTGGCAGATTTATTTGCTTCTGTAGTTTCTAAGTATGTTTTATTTTGAAACTGTTCTTATTGCAAGCTTATCTGCAGTTGGAAAAAATCTTACTACTTCTGTCTTGTTATCATTGATTAACTGATCATGCTCTTCTGAGGTAGTGCTGCTTGGTAGTGACTGCCTTGTTGCCAGTACGCACTGTTGGGAGTCCCTTTTTAGTATCTCTCCTACACTAGATGGTGATGCTCCATTTGCAAAACACAAAGAAAGATGGGGAGGTTTTCTTGTATAGTCAAGTTTTCTTTGCAGTTTTTGCATGCTTAGTAGACCTTTTGCCATTTTTCTGAATTTCCTCCAAAAAGCCATGGTTTTGTTTATGTCCACCTTGTTCATTTTGACATTAATAACTGTATTCAGAGATGAGTTTCATTTGTTAAAGTTGCTTAGTATGCTAAATGACATTGAGCTGGGTGATTCTGGAAAGAGGCTGACAGTTTCTTAGATATTCTTCTAAAGAATAGCATAATTTTCTACTTAAGAAGAATAGCTTTGGTTTCTTATTTTCAGATTGTTGAGAATGTGGCATTAAGCTCCAGGTTAAAGCTTTTCTTTGAGATTGGGTTTCTTTTAACTATAGTCATGTGGTCTATCATCTAATAACCTAAAATAAATTTTTTCATTTTATGCAATTTGATCTATAAAACTCAGCAAAAATGAGATGTACTACTACTTTAGCACTAATGTTTTTTCAAGGAAGATGCCAAACTTGGAAAGCAAAGGAAAAAGAGTGAGGCAAACTGGAATTAGCAATTGGAATAGCAAATTTTCAGAGGCTGTGATTGTAGGAACTTCCAAAAGCTCCTCRGATTCTTTTCTGGTCTGCATAAGGTACCATTAGACTTGAGGCCAGGAATGTGTCTACAGAAATTTGATGCTTTTTATGCCAGCTTTATCAGTGACATTATTAATTATGTTGCAATAATAATTCTACTGCTCCAATACTTGCCATTTTAAAACTAATAATTTTCATCCTGCTTTTACCATTCCCCTTAGACTTTTGTAAATCCCAGCCTTCTTCGTTTTCAGTGCAGTGCTGTTTAACGCTTTGGATACTCAAGTTCAGGTTAGATGCAGTAAGAGAAAGTCCTTCATGTCACATGTAAGATACATAGTTAAAACTTCCTTTTGCTTTTAACTCCTTCCACTTATTGCCATTCTTTTCTTTGCAGCCCCCTCCCCTAGCCCTCACCTGAAACTTATTCTAATATTTGGCAAACCACTGGTCTTGTCTTAATAGACTAATAGTTATCAGGTTCGTTCTTTCTTATTTTTAAATACAGGTGCTGTATTTGCCACTTGCCAATTATACAGGTACCAATTTTAAATTGTTTAAAAAATCTGGGTATCAAACCTGCAATTTAAGGTGTTGCTTTTCCTTCAGAGTTCTGAACTGGAGGTCCTCATCCTTTTCTTCATCCTTTTCTACAATTGGGTTGTAGAATACTTGGGATTAGGAACAGCCTACTTGGATTTCTAGGTGATTTGTTTTGTGAAACAGAAGATATCATCATCTCTACAGTCCAAATAGCTGCAGAAAGAAACAGTAGTCAAAAAAGATTGTCTTGCTGTTATTTCACTGAAGTCAGTTTTTATGATACTTTGATTGGGATGCAGGCAGACATAGGTAAAGATGCATTTTAGAAGAAATAGCAACAAAAAGCACAGTGTTTGACAAAAATATGTATGTGTTTCCAAAACAAATTTATACTGTGAAACTCACACTTTCCAATAGCTCAAGTATTTCAAGTTACTAGTAGCAGAGAAAATTCAGAACTGTTAATTTTAGTATAAATTAAGGAAAAAAGGTGTCACTTTTTAAGGATAGGCCTGGGGAGTGATGAATGAGTTCTTAGTGTACAAAATGGGCTGGTGCTGCTTCAAAAGGCAGTCTGTCTCTGGCTATCCAGCAAGGAGGTCTCCGATGGCAGGAAGTTTCTGTAGGAATGCAAACATTTTCTGAAATAAAGTTCCTCTTAAAAAGCAAGGCATAGTGATTAACATACTTGGCTCTGCCTGGTGTAAAATACACCACAATTCCTGGATTCATTTCAGAGTGTGAGGGATGTTACATAACTGGCTTGAGATACGGCTTGCATAAAGTGGTACTGTGTCTAATGTGCGTGGCGTTGCAGTTTTTGATTCAGTTGGTTTGATAGCCCTGTGGCTGCATGGTCAACATGAGTCTACGAGGTTACTGTTAGATCCCAAATTTGACTTGGCTAGCATTTGTTATCCTAGGCACAGTCATTTTCTTGTTTGGCATAAACCAAAACTGTCCAAATCGGCTCATATCTGGAAGTGTTCAGCTGCTTGACAGTTGTCGTGAGCCTTACTGGATAAAGTGGAAAAAAGCAGTGCAGCATGTGGGAGAGATAATAGTCTAGTACTTTATGTTCCTGCTTTTAATGTGTAAGAAAAAACTTGTTGCTGAAGACTTCAGTGGAAGAGTTTGGTCTGATGTTATTATTAAGTCAATATAGTAGCTAGCTACTATAAAAAAAAAAAAAGTAATTGCCCTTCCTATCTCTTGTGCCTGATGCTTCATTGGACCCTTAAGCAAACAGCACGGAGGAAGATTGCAGCGAATTAACAATTCCTTGTGTGTGCCTAGTTTCTAGGCCACGTGTTCCCTAAATGTACACGCCATGGAGTCAGCTGGGTTGCTTGTTCAAGAGGAAACAATGGGACTATGTAGTGACAGTGGTGAGGCAATGTCCTGGTGCTTTCAGTAACAGCAAGCTGCTAGAGTGTGATTTGATCTTCACCTAAGCTCATCTAAGGGTTTTTACCCATCTAAATTTCTAAAACATGTTAACTACATAAACTGACTACAAAGAACCTCCAGCATTTTCTCAAAGTGCTGTTTTGAAAGTAACATCTTAAAGATACTTTGCATACAGAATTACAAATGCACATATTTGTTACTTGATGTGTATCAGGAGAATAAATCACCATGCTACTTGAAGACTTTTTAAATTTTGAATTTTGGACAACTACTTTGCTTTGACTAATGACTTTTGCATGGTGGCTAAATCTCACGAGGAGAGGGCAGAAGTATTGAGGCCACCCTCGATCTGCCTTTTGCATTTGGATTGTATTAAGTGGAGTCTTTGGAGTTCCAGGCTCAACGTAAGTCTGCTTGTACTTCACCTTGTGTTGTAAGCAAAATTGTACATCAGTTTTGAGTAGTGTCTTGTTACAAGGATGCGGTAGCATGGATTGAGGCCAAACTAGATTGCTCTCACATTCATACCTGTGATAATTAAGGCTGTGGACTGTCTCTGTGTCACAGAGGCACTGATAGGGCTGATGTACAGGGCTCTGAGTGTTGCTCGTTTGTGTTACAACAGGAGTGTGGCAGTTGCAGTGTGCTCTAAAATGACTGTGAACTGAAGCTGGTACAGAATGGGGTAGGGCCTTTCCGAAGATGAGACTTCTTCCCTTGCATTTTGTGGTTTGTGTTTAGTTTCCAGCACTGATTCTGAGCTGTGATGTTCACATTACTTGACATTTTCCTCCATATATGTGGCCAGCATTAGGGTMAGTAGTGATGCTCAAGCTGGAAATGCTATAACGCTGAAAGAAATGGGATACTGACAGAGCACTGTGGGGGATTCTGTTTGTTTTGGCACTTTGTCATTCTTTCTTTCCTACTTAACCCAACTCATCTAAATACATACCTTTTTGAGCCACATAAAGAGATACTGGAAGACCAGTATTTTCAGGAGTGGTTTTCTCTACTCTTTTTGCTGAAATATGTTTTGTGGAGTTTTTTTTGTGTGTGTGTGGTGGTGTTTGTTTGTTTGTTTTTTGTTGTTCTTTTGTGGGTTTTTTGTTGTTGTTGTTTTGGTTTTTTGTTGTTGTTTGTTTTGGTTTTTTTCCTCCTTCTTTTAAAGAGCTTATTAAACTAGGTCCTGCCTGGAACTGTCTGGGGTTTTAGGATAATTACAGAACTTAATTATGGCATTCTTGTTTTGCAGTTGCTCCTAATTACCCCTATAATTCATTACTTTTTAATCTTGAAATTTTTCTTTTTCTTCCTTTGTTGAACTAAAAAAAAAAAAAAAAAAAAAAAAAAAAAAAAAAAACCCAAAAAAACAAACAAACAAAAAAACACCAAAAAAACAACAACCAACCCAGAAAGGGAAACTTTTATCATCCTTGTAGTGTGAAATGAACAGAGTAAACAAACTCATATTTTTCAGATACACTATATTTGTGTACTTTAAGATGTAAATTTTACTGTAGAGTTTGCCATCTATTACTGTGGTGTCAGACCATTGTTCAGACTTCAAATGTAATAATCACAATGCCATCCAAGAGAGATTTAAATTCTAGGAAGCTATTTTGATTTAGTAGTAGTTTGAAATAGCTATACAACTAATTATTTCTGCATTGGCCCCAACAACTTGCTTGTATAAAGAGTGTCCCAGAAAGGTGTCCAACGTTGATTTGATTCTCCATGTCATATTGTGTTCTGTCACTTTTTTCTCTTATTCATATAAGTGATCGCCTTTGAATAATAATGACACGTCCCCCTCCATCTCTCTTTGTTGACATTCCATCCTGTTGCATCAAACCATCATTAATTCTACCAGTGCCATTCCTGACACATTTCTGTAGCCTCTTTTTTTCCATCTCCACTATATGAGGTCTTTACAGTGTCCCTGCATAGTCTCTTCATTGCTTCTGTTCTTGCAATCTGTCATTCAAGAAAATTTTCTTATCCAAGTATTTCTAGTTGAATCTTAATCCCAATATTGTCTCACTCTATAGTGGACAGATCAAATAGGATTATTTATTCTCTTTTTGGCAGGCCTTTCATGAAGAACATGTTATTAATTCCCCTTTCAGTCTTCTTTTTTCTTGATAAAGCAGCCTAATTTAACCACTCCGAAGTCTGCATTTTCTGGACCTTTGATCGTTCTTGTCTGCTTTCTTCTGCTGTCTCCTGTTGTTCTGACCCAAACTGGTCATAAGTATTTTAGCAGAGGACTTACTGAGGCTGAGTAGAGAGACAATCACTTCAGGTGTATTGTGCACTATACACCTGTTTATGTATGTGTCTATCCTTTTTTGAAACAGCATGAGATAGCTGAACATATACCACCTCATGATCCGTTTTAATCTGCTCACTTTTGTTTTCTATAAAACCGATACCTGTCGTGTTACTGGTAGTTTCTGCCTTTGTTTAGCACCTTGTGCATATTTTCGTGATTGTGTTGTGCTCTGATTTGAGGCAGTTTCTCAAGTTTGTCAAGAAAACTTTGAATACTGTCTTCAAGTGTGCTTGCAGAGCTTTCCAGCATGTGAACTTTCTGCTGAACTTCGCAATCCTGGTGTCAGTTACAATGTTCAATGACTGTTCTCAAACACTTTCATTTTTGGAACTAGAACAGATTCCTATGAAGACCCTCAGTCAAATGCTTCCATTTTATCAGAGAGTAGTTGATTTCTGAGCTCAGCATATAGGCTATCTTTTCCTGGTGTGAAATGTTACACAAAAGTGTTCCAAAGCCTAAATTCAAGGTGAGACACCTGTATTTCTCTACTTGGAAGACCTTGTAGTCTTTCTTCAAGCAGAGAATGACAGGGCCTTTAAGTACCTAATCTGTATCTACCCGTGAATGTTTTTAAGTAACCTTTATATAGGAAAGTTACCGCTCTTTCTCTGTAGCAATGAATTAACAAAGCTTTTTCATATTTTTTGGGGAAAGCTTCAATAGTAAAGTGAGGCAAAATTGTTATTTGTGTTGTATGCAACTGAAACTATGTTTTGCAAAAAAGCTGTTCGTTTAAAAAACAAAGTGAATCGCTCGCATCTGTTGAATACTCCAGATGCATTGCCTCTCAGGATGCAATGCTTTGTTCTGACTATATGTCCAACATCTTATAACAAAGAAATAGGCTACTAATTTCTGCCCGGCAGTGCTAAAAAGGTATTTTGTGATGCCATCAGCCTACCAGAAACAGTGAGGTAGGACTGTACTGTTACCCTTATTGTTTCCTTTGGAAATCTTTAAATAGGCTGCCAGCTTTATCACTGGTAATGTGTTTCTGGGTCATCGATGGCATCAAAACTAAGTAACATTGGACCAAATACCAAGGTCTGTTGAAATTCACATGAAGTACTCCTTTTCAGTGTTTGCGATCCATTAGGTTCACGGTTTTTATGTGTTTAACTCGTACTCTTGTATGTATGTAGTACAGTGTGACACTAATATTTTACATAAGTAAAAAAAAAAAAAAAGGAAAAGTTTGATTATTCAACAAAATAATAATTTTATCAAATCAGATTTGAGATAGACCTGTCATTTTTATAGTTTTGTTTTCATTTTCATGCTGTGCTCTCTGTTTTGGCCAGAACTGCACTGAGGCTAGTAATCAGATTAATTCCTTGTCCTTTTTTGTAACTGGCTCCTTAACTGTTGAAATTGTTGAAAGAAAGGTTTTTAAAAAAGTCTGAAGTACATGAAGGCAGGTGTCTTGTTAAACTCTTGCAAAAAAAAAAAAGTTACTGTTACCTGGAACCCATTGATTCATAAACATGTTAATCTTTATTAGAAATTGTTAAGTACTGTTGTAGATTACTGTGCACGTTAAGTGTTGACTCACGTGATACTAATGCTCATCCTCAATCGCAAAACAGAAACGCTTATCATAAATATTTGTGGCCATTCATTAGCAGCTTGTTACCCCATAAGGTAATGGCTTTAGCAGAGTTATGATTTCTCTAGCTCCTGCTGTTTTAATACTATTTCTGCCCTAGATCCTGTCAAAAGCATTTTTGATTGTTTTGCTTAATTATCATTATGCGTTATAAGCAAAGTGCCAAGGAAATATAAAAACTATGTATATTTTCTAATTTTAGTAAGATATTTAGCGTCTTCACTAAATATATAGTGTCTTAGTATCAGCCTTTAAGCATAATTGTTCTGTCTAATAATTGTGGTTTCTTGGTTAAATGATGAAATCTACTTTTTGTCTGGCTCGATACAAATTATTTCAGAGGAGGATTTTTCTCCTTAGTTTTTTTTTCCTAATTTTCCCTGGCTTTGGGAATCAGCTGCAGTAAAACACCTAGTGTGTATATATATATTTCAGATCAGATTTTTTTGCCTTTGCTTGTAAGAATAGTTTGAAGCATGATTACTGGATTGGAAGCTAAAAGTTTTCTAAGCATCAGTGTGTACATCATCTTTGTCTCACATAATGGATTCCAAAGTAATACTTTGCTTGCATTAGAAAACTTAGAAAACTACTGTAGTTTAATTTTTTTAAATCTCATTTAATGGTGGTACTAGCTGCATGAGATCTCGGATGCGTCTCCCAAGTTGAAATCTCAGTATCTACCTTCCGTTCTTTCCTCTCCCACATGTTGACAATGTAGTTCTTTCTATATCATGAGTAAGAGGTCACGGACCAACTTGTTAGCCAGTTTTACTTGGTAGTCTGCAACAGATTCCTACCAGTGCCTCCTTTCTGGGCATAAGTACTATTATTCCAATTTACAGATGGGGAAACTCAGCCAGTGAGACTAAATGGCTTGACCAAGGTCATGCAGGAAGCCTCTGATGAAGCAGGGAATTGAACCTGGGTCTCTGGCTACTCTCTAGCAACTGATGGACCATCCTTCCTTTCAAAACTAGGTAAAATTTAAGACCGTTTTAAGGGATATTTTTGAACTTGGATTTTTGGCCATCTTCTGCTTTTTATAATMTATAAAACCCTAAAATGTAAAGATTTTATGTTTTCATAGATGGCATCTACATTAGACCTTTGTGCAAATTCTAATGCAATAAGCTGCAGTATTTTTTCTATTATAAATCATGTTTAGAGCTTGTGTGTCACACGATGAAAAAGACCAATATATCTGTCTTATCTACACTATGGTCTTCCTATTGTTGCTGCTTTTATAGTGGAACTGATGTTGGAAAACTTTAGGGGAAATCCATTTGAACCAGACTATAGTTCTCTATAGTGTATTGAGGCCTGAATGTTAGGGTAGTAGCTAGACAAGAATGTGTCTTCTGGAAAAAACGCTTCAGGCTGTCTTTGTATATCAAATAAAGCAGAGCAACAGCTCTGCTTTCTAGTGTCACTTTTTATTGGGACAGGCAAAAAAAAAAGCAGGAGAATTACAGGTGTGTATGCACCCTCTGTTTTTTGTATTGGAAAAAAACCTGGTTTTGTAGATTAAAAAAAAACCAAACCACCAAAACATAAAAATCTTTATTGTTTGCTATTAGATACTGCTTAGGGAAGGCGTTTTCCCCCATAGGAGAACTTGGGAAATCCTGCAGGTGCGTTTTTGTCTAAGCAGCACCATTTTTTTTTATGTGATACAGACATACCTGCACTAATTGCATATCTAGTTGCCGTCATCAATACCACTGTTCAGAAGCATTGGTATTAACAAAGCACCATTGCTGTTCTTATCAATGGCTTGTCTAAACTGCTTGTGAGCAGAGTTAGGAGGGTCAGCAGAAGATATTGTTGGTAGATATGACTATGAATCGTAGGGCCGTTGATACATTTGAGAGGTAATTTACTCTGAAAAACCAGGGCTTTAGCATACAGACATTTCCCTCTTGACTCAGAACTACACAATTTTCAAATTAAGATGAGAAGAAAACCAGGAAATTCTCAGTTATAATGCAGCTGCTTTGCTTAAGGCTTCTGGGTTTTTCAACAAAGGTAGAATATTTGTTTATCACTTTAAATATCAAAAGGAAGTATGTTTATTCACTCTCAAGTCTGTCTCATCTGTCCTTACTTTCCTTGCTTTAGGCATCTCTTTCAGAATTCCCTTAGTGTTTTTCTCATAGAATCTAAGCATATTGGGCATCAGTTCATGAATATGCTGTAGTTATTTTCTGTAGTAATACAAAGTGGTATATGCACAAACACTTGGTGTGCTGTGCAAGTCAGCTTCTGCTTCTTGCGCACCCAGTACACAAAGTGATTCTATTGCAGATTCTGGAAACAGAAACTGAGAGCATAGCTGTTTATATTGAGGCTTTCATCCTTCTTGTTGCTGTGTGATCTGTTGGAAACTACTGACAATATCATGTGTGGTGTTGCATGGATCTGGAACAGCTGCCCTGCATATCTGTGTATAGGAAAATACTCTGTTGGGTATTGACTTAGAATTAGTAACACCTTTTTTAATGGTTGTAACTCAAAGTTTGGCAGGACTCCATTGCTTATGTTGATTATAAAAAGGGGGAAGAAAACTGAATATTGAATGTAAAGCGTGTAAAACAAACTTGCCATGGCTTCTCTGTTTTGCAGGGGAGAGAGACGATCTTAATATAATAATGTTGTAAGTCTTTTCTCTCCTTTTGACCCAGTTCGTGGGTCTGGGGTTTTAGAAAGGAAAACTATAAGGTCTGTTTTCTGAGTTAAGTGATGGAATAGAATAGTTCAGCTGGAAGGGACCTACAACGATCATCTAGTCCAACTGCCTGACCACTTCAGGGCTGACCAAAAGTTAAAGCTTGTTATTAAGGGCATTGTCCAAATGCCTCTTAAACACTGACAGGCATGGGGCATTGACCACCTCTCTAGGAAGCCTGTTCCAGTGTTTGACCACCCTCTCGGTAAAGAAATGCTTCCTAATGTCCAGTCTAAACCTCCCCGATGCAGCTTTGAACCATTCCCATGTGTCCTGTCCCTGGATCCSAGGGAGAAGAGATCAGCACCTCCCTCTCCACGTCCCCTCTTCGGGAAGCTGCAGAGAGTGATGAGGTTGCCCCTCAGCCTCCTTTTCTCCARACTAGACAAACCCAGAGGCCTCAGCCACTCCTCATAGGACATGCCCTCCAGCCCTTCACCAGCTTTGTTGCCCTCCTGTGGACACATTTGAGGACCTTCACATCCTTCTCAAATGGTGGGGCCCAGAACTGCCCACAGTACTCAAGGTGAGGCCACACCAACACTGAATACAGCGGGACAATCCCCTCTCTTGACCGGCTGGTTATGCTGTGTTTGATGGGCCCCAGGATGCGGTTTGCCCTCTGGGCTGCCAGGGCACACTGCTGGCTCCTATTGAGCCTCTGGCGACCAGCACCCCCAGATGCCGTTCTGCAGGGCTGCTCTCCAGCCACTCCTCTCCCAGTTTATACTTGTGTCGGGCATTACTCCTTCCCAGGGGCAGAATCTGGCATTTGTTCTTGTTACACTTCATGCCACTGATGATTGCCCAGTGCTCCAGTCTATCCAGATCCCTCTGCAAGGCCTCTTGTCCCTTGAGAGAGTCAGCAGCACCTGCCAATTTGGTATCATCAGCAAACTTGCTAATGGTGCATTCAACCCCTGCATCCAGATCATTGATAAAAATATTGAACAGCACTGGCCCTAGGATTGAGCCCTGAGGAGCACCACTGGTGACCGGTTGCTAGCCAGATGTAGCCCCATTCGCTACAACCCTTTGAGCCCTGCCGTCCAGCCAGTTCTTCACCCAGTGCACTGTGAACCCGCTTATCTCACAGTTGGATAATTTGTCCAGAAGGATGCTGTGAGGGACAGTGTCTAAAGCCTTACTAAAATCCGGAAAAACTACATCCACTGCCTTCCCTTCATCTACTAGGTGGGTGATCTTGTCGTAGAAGGAGATTACATTAGTTAAACAGCGCTTTCCCTTTGTGAACCCATGTTGACTGTGCCTGATGATTGCATTGTCCTTTAAATGTCTTTCAGTAGCACCCTGTGTGATTTTCGTAATTTTTCCAGGTTCTGAGGTTAGACTAACAGGTCTGTAGTTCCCTGGGTCTTCCCTCACGCCCTTCTTGTAAATTGGAATAGCACTGGCTAGCTTCCAGTCAGTGGGGACCTCCCCAGACTCCCAAGACCTTTGGTAGATGATTCAGAGGGGTCCTGCTGTAACATCTGCTAGGATGTTACAGATGACATTGCTATTGCTTTGTATATGATGGGTACACAGTATTGGTCAGAATATTTAGTGAACCTCTTAAACGTGGAACACCCACCTTGAAGTTCATCACAAGCTATTTCTTGTAGTATTTTTCTTTTTTCTTTTTTCTTTTTTTTTTTTTTTTTAAACCCAGGGAGTAACATGTTAAATCTGCAGCTAAAAGTATAGCTGTTCCACTTCATCAATTTATAATGATTCATAGAAATGTGAGGTGTCTTACAGGTTAAGACTGGAAGAAATTTTCTTATAGTCTTACTTCATGTGTGTCACAAGGTAAATTGACTTGTTTAAGTCTTGTGTGAAGTAATAAATTAAAAATAAACCTAATAGGTATCCTTAATTATTTGGGACAGAGTGGTAAGCTGCACTTTATTGCTTGTTTGAATTTGTCTGCCTTTAGTGATCCTTGCCAACCAATTTAAGGGGACATGCTAGTGAGAGGTCCTATCTGTGCAGTTACTTATAAAATCTCTCCTTCTTTTCATCAAATTCTTAAATATCTTGCACAAAGGCTTATGTTCCAAAGTCAGCATTATTCTAATAGTTCTTTTTGACAACCTTTTTTCATATAACCTTTACAATAAGAGACTCATAACAAGATGATTACCTCACTAATACTGTACATATAAACAAATAATTCCATTTTGTTATTCTTACGTGATAGTCCTCCCTTTATGTCGCATTCTGCTGCCAAAGTAGCACAAATATAATATTAAGAAAGGTACAGGCCCACTGAAACCGAAAAGGTGTTCAGTCCAATTTCCGCTATATTGCTGAAATTTGTTGAATTGAAGGAAGGATATCTTGAAAGGTCCAGTCGTCTTTCTCTGCAGGGCAGCTTAAGCAGTAATGGAGTTCAAGAATTCATCAGGAGCATTGCATCATATTCTCTCCCTCTCCCCTTGGAGTTTCAGCTTTTGAGTCTGGGGGGACAAGTGGGGAAGAGGAGTGTATGAGTGGTCTCCTCTTTTAATAAGGATTACTGGTAAAGCAGAGAGCTGTCTGTCTCCGGTTAGTGCCCTGTTACCCCAGTGATCTTGTAATTATTACAAAACTCTGTTTTGACTGTCCAGCTTAAGGTGTTTCTTAACTGATTAGGAATTTCTTGCGGTTCATCTGACATATTTGATTATATTTGTGTAGCATGTAAGTTCTGTAGATGAAAGATTGGAATGCGACTGTGTTTTAACATTTAATAGCCCTAGTTGTTAGGACGTGGAATGAGACTTGTAACCCGCGTTCCTGTTCTTAGCGTTCTTGCCGTGTAATTTCATATGGGTTTAACGTTTGTCCTTTGTGATAGAAAAAAAGAGGGTGATATCTCAGAATAGTGATTTAGAATTGTAGTGTGCTTTATATTGTCACACTTGTAAATGAGGTAATGAAAAATCTAGTGAGTAGATATTTCTGGATAATCTCATGCCATCCAAAATACTGGTATTTGGTTCAGGGAGTTTAATAATGTACAAGGCAACACAAAACTTCTGATTTAGAGTGGATTTCACAAACACAAACTTTCCTGGCTGAAGGATTTAATTCTGTGAATGTCAGTTAACCATACTGGTACAGGCGGTCTGAAGTGCCAAGTAAGAGAGTCTAAATTCTCTAAAAAATCCCTATGTGAAGGAGGCTTGCATTGGGCCATCAGTTGTGTTTTGGGATGAACAATTTTCACATCTTTAATTTTTTTATGGGGAAATGTGGCATTTGGAGCCAGTGGTGTGTGTTTGGGGATAAATAATTTTTCATAGGTTAGTAGTTGCTGTGAATTTGATTCCCATTTCTTTTGTAATGTTTGATAGCTATGTAGATGTGATGTTCTCAGTGCTATCATTACAATACTTATTCTGATTTTTCTGACTAAAGCTGCTGTCTCCTTATCCATAGGGATTGTAGGAATCTGTTTTTTTCTATTTGTTGTTTGAAAAGATCTGAAATGCCTTCTTAAATTTTTTTTTTTTTTTTAATCAGATCTTTGTGGAATTCGATGGCTGTAACTGGAAGCAACATGCCTGGGTGAAAGTCCATGCTGAAGAAGTTATAGTGTTGTTGCTGGAAGGATCATTGGTTTGGGCACCTCGAAATGATCCAGTTATGCTTCAGGGGACTCGAGTCTCACTGGCACAGTGGCCTGCACTGGTGAGTATTTGGCCAAAAGCTCTCATATCCTCAGAGGTTTGCATGAACTCTACTGTGAAACACAAGGATTGGATATCATACAGGGCATCATTATGCAGGTACCAAAAATTGCTTGGGGATGGATTTTTTAAATGGTAAATAGGAGAGCAGTTAACTGGGAGTTATAGTGCCTTTGGAAAGGCATCTGAGAGGCAGTATGCTTCCAGTTCCTGCCCCAGAAATTGAAAGCTGTTACCTCACAGAAATGAGATACTGTTTAACAGTGGGTCTTTGAAGAAATGTGGTACATATCTGAAAAGGTTATTTTTCCCTATTTTAGAACTTTGAGTGTGTTAGGCTTTTCTGAATTGTGAGAATAAGCCTTTTGGTCTTACTATGGACTCTTCAGAGCTCTGTATGGTAAAGGTTGCTGCATCACTTTAATGGATATTCCTGAAGGCACTATGGGGAAGAGAATAGACTGTGGGCTGTGCCTGACCTATAAGCCGTAAATTGACCACTCCTAATCTAAACTAAAAATTTGATTTCAGTGTTGTTGTCAGCATTAACTAACATGACATGCAAAATTTTCTCCTGTTTCTTGAAGTGGTTATCCATATTGCTGTTTATGTGGCAGTTACATGTCACGACACTTGAGACCAAAGTCAGTGTGTTTTAGCTAGCATATCTAAGTATACCCATTCTGCAAACATCCTGATGAGTAGTATATAGTGAAGAGCATTCCCTACATCCTTCCTTCTTCTCTTAGTGGCTTCTGAAGAGGAAAGATCATTATATGTGAGAATTCTGCCCTCGTTTTCATGCTGTCTAATTTTTATTATTTTGTCCTGCTTTTGTTTCTTTTCTCTTCGTGCAGTCCTTGGACTGCTTGGGGTCCTACTCTCTGCTTTTTAATACTACATTTTGTGCATGGGCACATTGAAATGTTTTTTCCAGTCAAGGACCTTGTGCCTTGGTAGAATTTGAATTTAGTGTTTTAGATTGACACTTGGGCTCAAAGCAACAAGTCCAGCACCGCATCTTTTTCTGAGGGTTTCTTTATTGCGGTTGTCTTAAGGCAGAAGAAAACCAGGCCTTTACAGCAGAGATTCTGTATATAGTGTTTTTTCCATAGGCGGAGTTTTCCTTTCAGTGTATTTCCAACTTGTCTCCAAGAGTGAACACCAGTTTAATTTCATTTGGGAAACTGTGTTTATACAGGATCAATTTCTTTCAGATTATTCCCAAGTATCTTGATAGCTGAGTGATTTGGGGGTGTTACCATAGTCCACACACTGATTGTGTAATGAGTTGTGTCAGAACCTGTTAGAAGTCTGTTAGAAGCAAATATGGGTCCACTAAGATCCCAGAGTATTTCCACTATAACTCAAGCTATATCTGTAGACTTGCTGAAAAAATGTTTCCATCCCCTGTACTCTGTCCAGCCATGTRAGCACTCAAGCTTTCACTGAGTACTAGAGGCCTACCCAAATAACCGCATGGGAATACAGACTGGAGTTAGCCAAAGCACCAGAGTACATATGTGCAACGTGGACGATTCTGGGAAGCCAACTATTTAACATTACAAAGTGGATGGTATTTCTTGGGGGGTGGGGTGGGGATGTGTGTTGGTTTTGGGGGTTTTTTTTTTTTTGAGATATATCACTTATGAATGTGTATTCATCCTTCATTGTCTCTTTCTTGTAGTCCTGTTCACTTTTAGGAAATAGTTTTACATAAACTGATAAAATAAATTTTATATTCATACTGTTGTGTACAGGAGAATGGAGTGTGAACAAACTTGCTGAGAGATGTTAAGGGAAAAATGTTGCAAATACTTGTGTGTTAAAATCATGTAAGTGTGAGCGTGAGACAGGTAACATGTTTCAAGGACTCCAATAGTTGGCAACTTCCTCTTCCATCAGCAAGTTATGTTATAAGGTTATCATTCTGATTCTGCTAATATTTTTAGTGATTTGTCCTGCAGCTTGAATATCAATAGTACACCTGTTATGAACTTCAGTTTTGCACAAAACACTAGGGAAAAAAGCTCCCCTTTATTAATATGCCTATAAATTACTTAACCTGACTTCTGTACGGGAATAAAAATGCTGCTTTCAGGAGGCTATACCTGAAATATGTAGCATAGTTTGAACCATTAACCAAAGCTTTTTTTTTAACCTGAGCATCAGAAAGTGCTTACCTATGAAAAAACAAATAGGTGCTTACCTATGAAAAAACAAATACCACAAAAAGTGTTTTCAGTTCTGTTTTAAGTTCTAATGAAGAAGTGGAGCCAATTTTCTGTAATTCCTTCTTGTAATATGCCTCACTTGCAAGAATTATTGGCTTAGACATGAGTAGTAATTTGCATTAAAACTCAGGCACTGGGTGGTGCAAGTTAAGAAATGAAACTTTTTATTCTTTGTGATACTTAAATAGCATGTGAAAACAACTGTTGTTGGCCAGTATGTGCTCAGTCATTTTTATAACCTTTGTTTTTTGTTGTTCATCACAGACCTTCACTCCTCTAGTAGATAAGCTGGGTTTAGGCTCTGTGGTCCCAGTGGAGTTTCTTCTGGACAGACATTTACGTTTCCTGTCTGATGCCAGTGGATTACGTTTGTTTCAGGTATTTGAACTGTGTTCAGTTAAAGTGCAAATTTAACTTTGCTGTGATTGTCAGATTTTTTTTTTTTTTTTACTGTTCCACTTCCATATTCTTGTCTTCCTCCTTTCACTGCCCTGTCATGTATTTGCGTTTGTTTCCCTGCTTTTCCAGGTGCTTACACTAACCTCCATCTGCATTTGAAAAGTCCTAGTTCCTCTCTATATTGGTCAGTTGGAGAGCTAGCTGTCAAGCATCACATAGCTGATAATTGCAATGGAAGTTTTGCAACAGCTAGTCCTTTTTTTCCTCGTGGCGTGTTCAGCAGTGTTTTTCTTAATTTTACTTTTTTTTGGTTTGTCAGTCTCTGAGAGCGGTCCAAGAAGAGCTGTCCCTTAAAAACTAATGATGCTATTACCTTAAAAGACTACTTTTATGTTAAAACTGTTTTGTTGTTGGCAGATGGGAACAGAGAGTCAAAATCAGATTCTGCAGGAACAGCCTTCACTAAGAGAATCTGTCAATGCATTGATCAGTGACCAGAAGCTTCAGGAGATATTTAGTAGAGGTGAGACTGTGTTTTTCTATCTCAGAGCTACTTTGTTGTAGAACAGTTAGACTATGCTGGGATTTGTGAAGGATAATAGTAATAGTGTCTGTTACTGTTTGATTTGGAAGGTCAATTTTCTGTATTGTTTTGCAAGTTCTTTACGAAGAAGCATTATTTTGTCACAGATACAGGTAAGCAGTTGCTGAGATACAACCAGAAATACCGTACTGGGAATGATCACTGAAGATGTAGTTAAAGTAGAACAACATATTATTGATAACGTCCATGTATTTACAACTTCCCTTATTTTAAGTTTTAGTTTTGAATTTTTTGGTTCTGTTCTATAATTCTGGAAATTTAGAAGTGAAGTTACCTGTAGTTGTTGATCTTTAAAAAACTTCTTTTGTAATGTCAAATTCAAATTTTGGCGTTTTGATAATTAATACATTAATTGTTTAAGTTGAATATATGGTGTGGCCATGGCTGCTCAGCATAGAGTTAATACCTTAACTGTTGTCTGGATTGTGTATTAGGGTTACGCCTGATTGCAGCTTTTGTTTTATTGGTGATTGGGGTCTTCTAGTTCAAGTGCTAAAACGATTTTCTATCCAGAGTTTGGGTTCATGAGCCAGGTGGCCACCGTAGACGAAGGCCACTGTATTACATTTAAAGGACGATGTAATTCTTAATGGGGATTTGGTGCCTTTTGGTTAAATAAAATGTTTATTGATAAAAATGCTATGAGGACAATACATCTCACATGAGCAAGTAGCTTCAGAATTGTCCAGTTTGGAGCCGCCTTCTGAAGTGCCTAGTTCTGGTTGTATCAGATACAGGCTGTTGGATCATGTGGATTTTGATGATCTAATGTTAACTAAGGTTTTTTTTTGTCTGGACTTAGGGTAGGAGGAAAGCTCTGCATGCTGATGTGGAGAGTGAGGGCAGGGTCGGAGGAAACCTTTCTGTAGATGATCCGTTACCCGTGTCAAAGAACTAAGACTGGTTGGTTTAGAGACATTGGATATTTGTGCAATTATATTAAATTTTCCACAATTACAAATATATGTTTCTATTCTGAACTGCATGTAGTTTATACTGGGATTTGATGCATCTGGACTGAGTCAGAATGCTATGACTGTCCACTGGATTGATGCTTCATAATTACTGACCTGTAGGTTAGAAAGCAAAAGAGTTTAGTTGGCAAGGAGCCCCTGTCTAGCTCGATTTTTGTCAAAGGAGTGAGTTTATTTTGATCTTTCACTTTTTTTTTCCCACTTGTAAACTGTATTAATTTTGTCTTTACAATAGTTTTGAGTTACAGCAATGAGGGCTTATTGACTTTTTACAATAGAATGCTTGGCTTATGCAGGATTTGCAGCAGAAGCCCTAGCGTTTTAATTTCTTTCCACCTGAAAGATGACACTTCAAGCCCTAATTATGTGCACAGAACTCTTTTTTTTTTATTGTATGACTCTTAACCAGTATGACACAAAGCTTGTCTGGAAAATGTACTCAGAGTCCTTCTTTTCCAGGTCCTTACAGTGTCCAAGGCCAAAGAGTTAAGGTTTACCAACCAGAGGATGAAAATAGCTGGCTCTGTGGTGTTGTGAGCCATCAAGACCCAATAACTCGTCTTATGGAGGTGTCTGTGACTGAGGTAAAAATATGAAGCACTGCTTTGGTATTCCTAAAATACCAGTCCTCAATATCTCGTGGAGAATGACAGCTTCACCAAAACTTGTACTTTTGGGTTGTTTTTTTTTTGTGTGTGTGTTTGTTGTTTTGTTTTGTTTTGTTTTGTTTTTTTTAAATTAAAAAAATGAGTAATAATCCATGTTGCGATTTGCAGATTTT
>JAYKAV010000001.1:706083-730384 GCA_035582835.1 Phoebastria nigripes
GTTATGATGACTTTCCACAATAAATGATGATACACAGCCCACTTCTATAAAAGAAGCTATAAAAATTTATTTGGAAATGAGCACTATATGAAAAAACATTGGAAGTGGCTTTCTGGATGGGAGAGCATGCTGATGTACAGAAAGCTACCTTCTGGGCCTGTTATGCTGTGGTCTTCCTATGCCTTCTCTCAGCTTCTATCTGACAGGCTGTACAAGTGGTTTGAAACAAGTGTAGCATAGAAGATGAAGTCTTAGTCTAAACAAAATTGATTGATGTATTTTAGCTTAGGCTGTCTACTTTTGCCCTGTTCCTATCAGTAAACCTAGTAAGTGTTGTAAACAGCACAGAAAATCTGTGCACTGCTAGAGTTATCTGGTTTGTATTATATGCTTCTGTGCGGTCTGACAAGGTAGTTCAGTCTTACCAGCAGCCTGCTCGTAATGGCTTTCTTTTTCAGGAGCAACTAGGAACAGGTCTGTGGTGCTGTGTGTAAATTACTGTAGCAGCAGCGCTCTTCTTGGTTTTTTTGGGTCCTGTCCCATGTCCCATGCCCCCCGCCCCTGTAGCCTTTTCCATGTGCAGTAAAATACGTGTGCAGAATGAATGCACTGAATGTGCCCAGTAAGTCCTTTGTACGCATGCAGTAATCCTGCACTCTGACTATTAGATCTATTGCTGGTGCACAGGAAAAAAAGTACACTAGTATGGTAAGTAAGTATAGTACTTTGGAGAGGCATTGAAATTGTGGAGTATATGCTTTCAGCAGATACATGCCAGGAAGCACCCAACTTACTGCGTATCTGCTGTGAAATAAAAAGGTAACCTCCAAGCCCAGTTACAGAGATTGGGTGTTCATTGCTCCTTTGGGGGAGATGCTGATGAGGATAGTTAGCATAAATTAATGTGCTTCCTTCCAGTAGTCTTTTCTACATCTAGCAGAGTGAATGTGCAGAAGGCTAGAATAATACTAAATCAAATTTAAGAGCAGCTGTGTTTAGTGCAATGAATGCCTTTAGAGATGCTCAGTAGAACAAATATACAAGGAAACAGTGGTAGGAATCCAATCTGAAAGTTTTTGAAATAGAGAAGGAGCAAAAGGATAGAAGGTAAACTGGAAGGCTGTAGTATTACTAAGGAAGTGGGACAGAAAGAAAAGGCAAATGGGAGAGGGGCTGCAGAGTAACCCTGTGTTTAAGGTCTCTTATGTTGATACTATATACTCTGAATTAAAAACTAACCTCCTCTTTTCTTCCTCCTACCTCCTCAATATCGATCTGCATAAAAATTAGACTGGTGAAATAAAGTCAGTGGATCCTCGACTGATTCATGTGGTGATGGATAACACTTCTCCAAGCGAGGTACTACAACAGTTCAGATCTTGTATATACAGTGTGAAACTTCATAAAGATTTAGATATAAAACATATAAAACATGTAAACAACTGAAAACTGATGCTATGTTCACTGTGGGCTTTTGATAATGTAATTGGAAGAGGAAAATTTTCTTTACCACTTTGAGAGATGGTCATAGCTTTCTTTAAACAATCTATTTTCTTTTCGTTCAGGCCTGTTTTACTAAGTTCAGCATGGATCTTGGGGAGGTTCAGTAAACATGGTGGTTGTGCTCCATTTTAAAGGGTGGTGCTCACTGCCTTTTTCTAATGGGATCACTCTGTGCTTTTTCACAGACCTTCTTAGGCATTTCTAAAAACTACCATCTGGCTTCTCTGAAGCAGGCTTGCATGCTTGTGGCATTTCATTGCTTCAGTTGTAGAGGTTCCATGATAACATTTGAACCTGTGTTTTTACCCTAGCCTAAAGGGCAAGCTATTTCCTGTAATTAAATATTGTAGGCTTTGGGTAGTGGACAGAAAGTGTGCCCTTCAAAAGAACTGTGGGGATTAGACTTGTAGCAAAAATTAGTGTGCAAATAGTTTTCATACATTAGCAAGAACTATGTTGGAGTATGGCCGTGTTGCGTGTTTCCCAAAATCTGCAGCGATGTGGTACGTGCTACAGTAAAGTAGCTCAGCTAAAAATCTTATTGTGAAGATCCTGTCCTAGTACAAAAAAGACAAGACTGCACTTATGCTTGTGTTCTGTGTTCACATAGTATCCTTCCTTAGATGTCTCAATTTGTGATTAAAAGAAATGTTCCTAAGCTTAAGAGCAGTGTAATATATTCTTTGTTCTAACAGAAAAATATTCTTTGAACAGGTATTCCTGATTGTTCTGTTTAGTGATTGCATGGTTTTGTCTGTTATAGGGAGGGGGCCTAAAAGCGGCTAAATCATCTAAAGGGAAAAAGAAGAAAGAAAGTCTGGAGGGAAAGGATGGACGGAGGAGGAAAAACACTTCAGATTCTGGGTGTGATCCTGCAACAAAGAAGCTAAAGGAGAGGGGTGAGGTGGATAGCAATGGTAGTGATGGAGGTGAGGCAAGCAGAGGTCCTTGGAAAGGGGGCTCCAATAGCGAAACAGGACTGGATCCAAGGGCCAAACAGTTGCCTTCATTCGTTCCTCAGATTAATCGCAATATTCGCTTTGCCACTTACACCAAAGAGAATGGCCGAACACTAGTAGTCCAAGATGAGCCAGTTGGTGGTGACACACCATTGCCTTTCACTCCATTTTCCTCTGTGGCTGGACAAGCATTACTAGTTGGATCTGGATGTAAAGAGGCAGGAAAATCACTGGAACAGGTTGGCCAAGGCACGGTGACTTCTGCAACTGCAGTTACTACAACTGCTTTGACGCCGACAACTGTGAGAATCTCTGATACCAGTTTGCCAGCTGTTACTGGACAGGAGAAATTGAAAACAGGCCGATCACAGTCCCAGGGAGAGGTGAGTAGCTCATGATCCAGCATATTCAAGAAAGACATACGTATTTGCAACAGATGTTCTGCAACATATTGCTGTTACAAAGTATGTCCATGGAATTGGGAAAACTACTTTTTTCTCTGATGAATCCCTCCCCTCCCAAAAGAAACCTTTCTGTTATCTGATCTAAGAAAGAACTCAAAAGAAAATGAAGATATTTGGTGGAGGAGTTGTAAGAGACAACTTTTTAGACTCTTATTTTTACTCAGCCTTAATCTGAGAAATGCAGCCTTAAAGTCACTTTAAGCACTGGACTTAATGTAATTAATTTTGTTGTGTCATATGGAAGATAACCTACTTAATATCTCTTGCCTTTATATAAACAAATATGCATGAGAATGTGCATTGATTTGAACACTTAAGTTACTTGAAAAAAACTCAAAACCAGAAAAACAGTGAGGCTACATTTAGAGGACCTTTTATAGATGCCCAACTTGTCTGTTATAGCTACAGTATCTCCATAGTAGAAAAATGAGCCAGTYGCATCATATACTATCTAGGGCTGAAAACAAAGAAATAATTAAAACATAAAATAAAAATTTGAGATGGGTACCTTTTAGAATAAATTTTAATAAAGAGCTCAGTCTGGAAGCAGCTTGAAGACCTTTTAGTTGTGTCTTTGTTTTCAAGGGGAAAAGTGGAAAAGTAGAAGGGAAACCCTGTTAAAAACAAAATAGAAGACATTTTAAGTAATCACATGAAGGYTTATAAAAACAAAATAAAAACAAAACCCCACCTCAGTAAGTACAGCAAAAATTAAGAAACTTGTAGTCTACTGTATAAAAAAAGTGAAGAAAATGGGAGATACATTAGAGAGTCCAAGGTGATTGCCAGGAGGTTAAATGGATTACTTTCATCCCTGTCTTTTGTATTAGCTAATGGAATGGAGGGAAAGGGGAGATGATTACCTTGGGATAAAGATTCCTAGATGGTAAGGTGTAAAGGAGAAATAGAATTGTAGAAGACTGGAGTGTTACATAATTAAATTGTTATATAACAATATAACCTCCTCTCTCTTCCACCCCACCCCTGCCCACAAACAAAACAAACAAACAAACAAAAAAAGAAGAAAAGAATTCAGAGTTGGGAGCAACTACAAATTATGTAGGTGAACGGTCAAAATTGTATCTATCATCAGTGGTGTTAAGGAAGAACTTTTGGTACCACCTTTCCTTCCCTCCCCCTCCCCAACCCCAAATCACTTGTTTTAAATCATTATTAATAATACGGCTTCAGAATTTGCAGGTAGACCACTAGTCCATTTCAAACTGTATTTTCCTTGAGGGAGGGAACCTGACATAAATCAGTAAGAGTGTTGTAGATAGTTCACATGTGTTACTGCTTCAGACTGTCTACTTTATCATAGTGTGATTTGGTCCTTGAGATTACTTAATAAGCTTGGTTTGCATTCATATTCATATGCTTTTTAAAACTGTTAGAGCTCAGTTTGTGAAAATTACTTTGGCTCTAAAAAAAAAAAAATCTGAAATTCTAATATCTGGAAGAACTGTCATGGGGGACATTAATATTTTATTAAAGTTATTACAGCTGGAGGTTGATAGCGAGGAACAAGCTAAACATTCGTTTGCAGTGTAGTAGGTGTGCAGTGGCACTGACGACCAGTAAGATGTGTTGCGCAGAGACTGTGGTTGTATTTAACATGGCCTTGGAATAGAAGTGTATTAATTGTCAGTACTCCCTCATGAGAAGATTTCTAAGTGGAAACTCAAAGAAAAGGAATAGAACTGATGAGTTAGTTGCAGAATATTATCAGTTAGAGTAGGACTATGAGAATTGGTAAATCTGAATAAGTATAAATTGAGAAGAAAGCAAGTGAATATTCTATATTGCAGTTATGGGTCTAGTAGAAATCTGCAAGTCAGAAAACTTTCTAGTATTTGAAGATCATAAAAATTAAGCCCTTTTTTGTGCTTAACCTCTACTGAGTAATCCCCTGGAAGGCACCACTTCATAGGCATCTATCTACCTGTCAGCAGATGTGGCTTGCTGTGACCAGGAACAGTTTGTTCACTAACTGCTAGAGGGCTTTCTTTGTTTAATTAACTTTGCAAACTAAGTTAATTATTTCAGGGATGCTGGTTAAGTAGGAGAAGCTTGTCAGGATGATCTTGGGGGAGGGTGAGAGATGGGAGATTATTAAAAGCAGGTTCAGTTAAGATTCCCTTCTTGCTGATTTGAATTAAAACTATCAGCAGTTTAAATACCTTGCTTTTCTGTGAATTAGTTCACCTTGTCTTGTGTCTCACTTTTGTTCTAAAGCGTAATAAGACATTAAGTGTTTATTTTCTCCATATGTCTTCAGTATGTAACGGACATGGTTAGCTCATTAGTTTCTATAGCTTGTAGGTAGGAAAAATTAGTCTAGCAGAATCTTTAAAGAAGTTTTTTCATAGAATTATAGAATAGTTTGGATTGGAAGGGAACCTTCTTCATTGTAAATAATTCTGCTGGAAGTTTCTATTACAGGTGGATAAGTAGAATGCTAATTGTAATTAGATGAACCAAAGTATTGCTGAATCAAACAAGAATCCTTTAATAGGCTAATGCTTTTTAATTTTGTTTCAGAATTCCCGAAATTCACTTTTGGCTTCTTCTGGATTTGGAGTCTCTCTCCCAAGTGCTTCCCAGTCCTTGGTATTTGGGGGTGGAAGGAGCCAATCAAATGGAGTGGTGACTCCAGAAAGCAAGCCTTCTGGATTTCCTTTTGGCTGTAGTACTGGACAAGAGGCTCAGAAAGATTCTGATCTGTCCAAGAACTTGTTTTTTCAATGCATGTCCCAAAATCTACCTTCCAGTAACTACTTCACGGTCATTTCAGAGAGCTTGACTGAAGATGCCTCTAGTCGGGACTCATTCAAGCAGTGTACAGAGAGTGTGGGTGCTGGGATCTGTAAAGGTAAAATTCTTTCAGCGGACACTAAACCAGGAGCCCAGTCTGGCAGTTCTGTGGAGCGGAAGCTGCCTGTGGAATCTATGCCTACCCTTACTCCAGCCTTTTCACGAAGTCTGTTGAATACTCGCCCCCCAGATAGTCATGAAAACCTATTTTTACAACCCCCAAAGCTATCAAGAGAGGAACCCTCAAACCCTTTCCTGGCATTTGCTGAGAAAGCAGAACTTAGTCCTTTCAGTGGCTTTGCATCTTCATCTCAGACAGGGGTTTCTACTCCCTCTACACCTGTGGGTCATAAGGCCACTTCTGGCTGGCCAGAATCACTCACCTCTACAGACTCTTCTCTAGCTAAGAAGAAAACCTTGTTTATAACAACTGACTCCTCAAAGATGATCTCCAGTACTCCTGGTTCAACAGTTGCTGCTGGTGTTCAGAGCCCTTCCACTGTAGGGAATGGCCGTTCCAGCTCACCGACCAGCAACCTGACACAGCCTATTGAGATGCCCACACTTTCCTCCAGCCCAACAGAAGAAAAACCAGCTGTTGGGCCTGGGCAGCAGGACAATCCTCTTCTGAAAACTTTTTCTAATGTGTTTGGCAGACATCCACCTGGCTTTTTCTCTTCACAGGCAGAGTTTCCACAGGAGAACAAAGCCCCTTTTGAAGCTGTGAAAAGGTTCTCTCTAGATGAGCGGAGCTTGACATCCAAACAGGACTCAGACTCCAGTACCAATAGCGACCTGTCAGATTTGAGTGACTCTGAAGACCAGTTGCAGGCCAAGGCTTGTATGAAGGGAATCCCAGACCACTTGATGGCAAAGCTAGGCCCCAATGCAGAGCGCAATGCTGAATTGCTGCTGGGGAAAGGAAAAGGGAAGCAAGCCCCAAAGGGTCGGCCTCGCACAGCTCCCCTAAAAGGTGATGACTTGAATGCAGGGTGTCTCGGAAGCACAAGGAGGTGGGATACTGGGATATCTCCTGTGTGATGAACTATGTGAACTAACCACAGGTGTAAACGTCACTTATGCTCAGTAGGCAGCACACAGGATATTTACAAGGCTAAAGCTTAATGCTTCTTGTATGTGCATTAACACATTCACTTTGAGAAATGTTTAAGCATATATTTGTCAGGACAAAAGTGTGGTATGCTGCAGACTTGAACAATCTTATTGGTTTTACATGGGTGTGAGCATACAGATCTCTGAAAATATGTTTATTGGGGCCAGTATCCTTTTGCTGTTGCAGTTAACTAATGGATTGATTTTTACTTCTACTTTGCCTCACCCAGTTGGCCAGTCTGTGCTGAAAGATATGAGTAAGGTGAGGAAGCTGAAGCAGTCAGGTGAACCTTTTCTCCAGGATGGCTCTTGCATCAATGTAGCTCCACATCTGCACAAGTGCCGGGAGTGCCGTCTGGAGCGGTACCGCAAATTTAAGGAGCAAGAGCAGGATGACTCAACTGTGGCATGTCGCTTCTTCCATTTCCGGAGGTGCTCAAATTCTTCCTTCCTTCATATGTAGTCTATGTGCAGAGCTTGGACCATGTCCAAGCACAAAGTAATTATGTTTTACTTATTTAATATGCTTGGGTACAATAATGAAGATTTTGAGTGTCTTGCATTTCCCTGCATCACCTGACTGGAATTTCCTCACTGGGGTGGGAAGAGCTGCCGTTGGAAGATACAGCTGTATGAGACTAAGTGAGCCTCCAGGTCCAGCCTCACAAGATTGAATTTGCTTTATTGGGTAGAATTTTACTGTTGGGTAGCAGTTTGTATGTAATAACTGTTCTCTCCCTCTTTCATAAGGAGTTCAGAACAGAGATAAAATTTTAATTCGGTCAACAAGTAACTAAACATTGCCAGCGTGAGGCTAATGTTTGACTAGGTTTTGCTGAGTACAGAACTGATTTTTAGGAGTAGAACACTGCCTGTGTTTCTCTCTGTGTTGTGTACGCATCTTACAGTTCTTTGACCTGTCATGCTTCTCTTCATCTTCTTTAACTGCCTATTCTAGCAAGTGCTAGGCATCTTTTTCCAAAAAGATGTTTGTTCACTTTCTGGCATATAGAGGATGAAGTGAATTTTTAGTATGTGCCACCTATCCAGTAAGGGTTATAGCTGCTTCTCTTCCTGAACTTGTTAAAAATTAATCTAGCATTGAGATTAAAGATAAGATTGGTTTTGCTTGAAAAGGAAGTTACCTTTAATATTGGCAGGAGACGTTCAGGGTTCTGTAAGTTATGTTGTTATACCTTTTACCACACAAAGACTAGGAGTGTCAACAGCTACTGATAAAACAGTTGTGACTGAGCAGTGGCGAGAATAGTAGTACGATAAGGATTTTTGTATGTCTTGTAATGTGAACTGTTAGAACAGTTGCCAAGTGCTAGCGGCCCTAGCCAGAACTGAAATACTGGTTTCCCAAAAGTTGGGAAGTAACTTTCTCCTGAGTTAAAATAGAGAATGAGAACCACGCACAACTTTACAAGCAGCATCATGCAGCAGCCCAAATAAATTGAATTTTGTCATCTCTTTCTAATAATAGTATAGAGAAATGTGATTTATCAAGCTGTAGCAATCTCCTGTATGTGGAATTTCCCACCAATGTTTACTGGGACCTGGGGATTCGTTCTAGTGGATTTTGTGGCCGTTGCCTTTGTGTACCTTATTCTCTGTGTTATTTGGATTTGTGTAATAATTGTACGGGCTGTAGAGTATAGAACTCTAGCTCAAGCCTTTTCTCCCCTTTCTGGGTTTATGTTCTGACATAGATGGCATTATAAGCTAATTAAAGGTGGTTGAGCAGRTTCTCAATTACTCCATCCTGTTTTCTGCAGGCTGATATTTACCCGGAAAGGTATTCTACGAGTAGAGGGTTTCTTGAACCCACAACAGAGTGACCCTGATGCCATGAGCCTATGGATTCCTTCCTCCTCCCCTGCAGAGGGGATCGATCTGGAAACTTCCAAATATATCCTGGCCAATGTTGGGGACCAGTTCTGCCAGCTTGTTATGTCAGAGAAGGAGGCAATGATGATGGTGGAGCCACATCGTAAGCTGGGCTTTTGACGTGTTTTTTGTCCATCTTCTCTGTGTAATGTGTGTACAATGCAGTGGAATAGAGTTGAAAGTATAATATAACTTCTTGTTAAAATGCTTCTCTTTTTCTTCCAAAGAGAAGGCTATATTCACTTCTTTGGGGTGTGTGTAATTGTGGGACCAGCATTTGGGATTTTTATTTTGGATCAGTGCAACATTACTACCAAGGAAGCTAACAGTAACTTTCCCAGACATCATTAAATTATTTTTCAATAAATAAATGCAGAAATCAGCTGACCCATGCGCCTAAGAAAATAAAAATAAGTCCAGAATGCTTATCACGCTGACCAGCTATGCTTTAATGAGCAGCTTTTCTTACATATTCCTATCCTGGTATGTTCCAGGGACATCACATAAAAGCTCAGGGTTTTCTAGGGAGGGAGCAGCACCTGCGTTCAGCCTGCAAGGACTCAGCTGAGCAACTAGTTGACAGTGTGGCCACTACAAGGGGAGTGGGTTTAGAAAAGATTTTCTAAAGGTATCCAGTTCAGCCTATCACATGGATAGCTCTGACTATCTAATTTTTCCCTTTAGCTTCTGGAATGTTCAAGGGCAGCCATTTGGAGGGGACTTCCCCTTCTTCAGTGAATGTGTTGGTTTAGAATCCAAAGAGTTGACAGGCATCCAATTAGTAAAACTAAATATGCATTCTTTATAGTTTTATAAGTTCACATTATTTGTTAAAACTAGCACAAGTTTTATAATTTTGCTGTAAGTTCCATAAGTGCTCCTTGAAATTCAGTTACTACAGAACTCTGTAAGGTGCTCCATTTCCTTGTAGGGTGTGCATTTTGGGACTTGACCTTACCCGCTCTTAAAAATGGGGATTTTAATAGTGTCACAAGACTAGCAACTCAAAGAATGTGTCTCTGCATGTAAAAAGTATGTGTTTCTATACTCTGCCCTCAAGTCATGTTTCTTATATCAATGTTACTGTGAATTGTTTCTTTTATCAATGTTACTGTGATATTCTCAAATTAGGTGGGAGAAATGCAAAATGTCAAAGCAATAATTCCTAATGTTCCTTCTCTTTATAGAGAAAGTGGCATGGAAGCGAGCAGTACGTGGCGTGAGGGAAATGTGTGATGTATGTGAGACAACACTCTTCAATATTCATTGGGTTTGTCGCAAGTGTGGTTTTGGGGTCTGTCTGGACTGTTACCGGCTGAGGAAGAATCGTCCACGTAGCGGTGAGTACTGGATTTTTCTCTCCCACTGTAATCTTTGAACTGGCTGGCTTTCTGTGGGGATAGTTTCTGGGAAGTTGCTGAAGGTTTTTTGGGAGAGTTAGTGAGTATCAGCCTGGGAGGCTGGAGGCTTGGAATTTTGTCACTACTGTCTTATATGCTGTTGTTCCATTCTTTGTTTCCTTAGATACCTGTGATTTATCTATTTGGTTAGAATTTGTATATTAAAATTATAACATCAGCAGGCATAGGCTGTGTACTGAGACAGACTACTGTATAGTTCTGTCTTTTCCTCAGAGAGTATGAAAGAAAAATTAAGTAGTATCTTAACAGTTCAGAACCATCACAAGATGAACTAGTAAGCAGACATTGCAGAGAACTCCTTTCTGTAACAAGGAGCGAGACTGGAAAGTTTTCTTCTTTTTTTGATTCCTTGACCCACTAGGGTTTATAATTCAGGAAGAAGTTCAGTAAGTTCAATTTCTAACAAATAGAGGCACGCTGTGTTTATGAAAGTGAATACCTGGTTGCTTTCTTATGTACTTTACTGTATTGAGACTGCTTTGGTAGCGTGGGTGCTGACAATGGACAAACTTAGTAAGTGTAAGGCTATTAGTGACAGTTACATTATTATATGGAGCAGATGTACAAAATACTGGATGTTAATAAGTGTGAGTACTGCTGTCTATTCATTATGATAAAGGTGCCAGAGAACACCGAATGAATTACAAAAGCAATGGGTTTTTTAAAATAGGTAAAAAGTCACCTATTTTTATATCGTTGTGGGTTAACCCCAGTAGGCAGTTAAGCACCACACAGCTACTTGCTCACTCTGCCACGGCACTGGGACTGGGGAAAGAGGAGAGGAAGAGTAAAAGCAAGAAAACTTGTGGGTCAAGATAAAAATTGTTTAATAAGTGAAGGAGAAATAGAAAAAGAGAAGAAAACAAAACAAAGCAAGTGATGCAAAGGCAATCACTCACCACCTCCCACAGGTAGACCATTGCCTAGCAGTTTCCCAAGCAAAAGATGGCTAGCCCCCTTAAACTCCCTCCACTCTGTTTTTATTGCTGAGTGTGACATTGTATGGCATGGAACATCCCTTTGCTTAGTTTGGGTCATCTGCCTGGTGGTGTTCCGTCCCAGCCTCTTGTGCACCCCCAATCTATTCAGTGGGAGGGTGGGTAGAGTGAGAAACACAGAAGACCTGGATACTGTGCAAACACTGTTCAGCAGTAGTGAAGACATTAGTATGTTATCAGCATTGTTTTGGTCACAAGTCTAAAACACAGCACCACACGAGCTGCCATGAATAAGATTAACTCCATCCCAGCCAGACCCAGTATAATAATGAAGCCTATGAAGTTACTGCCAGAATACACCAGAAGAAAGCAGAACAATCTTTAAGATGTGGTTAACCAGGGTACAGTGGAAATAGTTGAAAGTAAATAGAATAGCATTTCTTGTATCTGGTGCTGTACATGTTTGGAAAAAGCATTTGGGACTGAATATGTCACTGACAGAATGTGGTATAAAGATGTCCATGATTCAAGGGCAATAGTCTCTTAACCCCTTTTCTTCTCACATGAAGGAAATAAATATGATAACCTTACCCATGCCAGGTTAAAATGAAGAGATGTCCTGGGCATATGAGAAGTTTTTACTCACTGGTGTACAGAGGAGGGTCAGCATTGAAAAGATTGATATTTTACAATGTCAAATGATAGTGGGGGGTGTGTGTGTGTGTGTGTGTATATATATATATTGCTTATCAATGATGTCTTCCTGAAAACAGTATTGTAATTATGGATTATTAATCAAGTCTGAAATTTTGGAATGAGCCAAAATGTAGAACCAAGGCATTACTTAAACACAATTACTTGCCTCAAGAGGCTTCTGAACTTTGTGCTGTAGAAACAACCTATGCAGATACCAGGTCTAAAGGACCCTGAAATTAAGTTTCATATGATCCTTCTCATATTCTACCCCACTCGCCCTTCCCCCCACCTTCCTTTCTAAAGGAAGAGAATGGCATGCAGCTTATGCAGCTATATATTTGTAGTCCCAACTTGGTTTAAAATCTGAAGAATTAGAAATTTGTCAGACTACTTTTCAAACTATTAATTAGCTACTTGTTAGCTTTGTAAGTAGATACACTGACAGGAGAGCTTAGTTTCCTCTTCCTGTAACTGATCTGCAGATACTTCTTGTTGAAAAAGCTTGGGAGATGATGACAAGAAAAGACAGAATTACTCTGTAACTTAGGACAGCCTAATGAGAAAAAGAGTATGATATTCAAAAACGGAGGCTAGAAGCCAAGATTTTTAGGTGATTGAAAATAACAAGCTAGTAGAGATGAAGGGAAAATGACTGTGATAGTTTTATAATCTGAAGAGGCAAAGAAGTTGCTGTAGATCCTGTTCTAATGGTCTGTATTTGTAGTTTATTTCTGAGATCACCAGGTTAATCTCCTGCACTGTAAAGAATCTAAAGAAACACTATTGATGCAGAAACATTCTGTATTGTAAAGTTTTAGTGGCTTTTGTACAAAATTTTACTTTTTTTTGTGTCTTTATTCCAGAGACAGAGGAGATTGGTGATGAGGAAGTCTTCTCATGGCTGAAGTGTGCAAAGGGTCAGTCTCATGAACCAGAGAATCTTATGCCGACGCAGATCATTCCTGGTACAGGTAATGCTTGAAACCTGAAAGGAAAAACTCAAAAATTTTTCTCAATTCTGAGCAAGCAAGTGGAAAAAGTACTAAGATGGTTGGTGTTCTAGCTGTTACCTTTTCTAGCATGGATTTAGAGGAGACTTCTGCTTGCTACAGCAGAATGGTTGAAGGGAAGGTAACCCAAGTAAGATCAAGCTGTGGGTTTGAAGTGAACGCCCTTCTGATACTAGCTGTGACTTCTTGTGCTCAGCTGTTTTTAGTTGTGTCAGTAAATCTGGTTAACTTGTAAGAAAGTTCTTTTTCTTTAATGTTGGGGGGAGGGAAAGTAAATGGTCAGTGCTGACCATTTACTTGACTGTTTACATAACTGGTCCTAAAAAACATACAATCATAGAATGCTTTGGGTTGGAAGGGACCTTTGAAGTTCATCTAGTCCAACCCCCCTGCCGTGGGCAGGGACATCTTTCACTAAATCAGGTTGCTCAAAGCTCCATCCAGCCTGACCTTGAACACTTCCAGGGTTGGGACATCCACACCTTCTCTGGGCAACCTGTTCCACTGTCTCATCACCTTCACAGTAAAGAATTTCTTCCTTATGTCCAATGTAAACCTACCCTCTTTCAGTTTAAAACCGTTGCCCCTTGTCGAGTCACTACAGGCCCTGGTAAAAAGGCGCTCTCTGTCCTTCTTATGGTCCCCCTTTATATATTGAAAGGCCACAATAAGGTCTCCCCAGAGCCTTCTCTTCTCCAGGCTGAACCACACCAACGGTCTCAACCTTTCTTCATAGGACAGGTGTTCCAGCCCCCTCATCATTTTCATGGCCCTCCTCTGGACCCACTTGAACAGGCCCCTGTCTGTCTTGTACTGGGCACCCCAGAGCGGGACGCAGGACTCCAGGTGGAGTGGGGGTAGAGTAGAGTAGAGGGGGAGAATCACCTCCCTCAACCTGCTGGCCACGCTTCTTTTTATGCAGCCCAGGATACGATACGGCTTTCTGGGCTGCAGGTGCACATTGCTGGCTCGTGTCCAATTTTTCGTCCACCAGTATCCCCAAGTCCTTTTCTGCAGTGCTGCTCTCGATCCATTCATCCCCGAGTCTGTATTGATACTAGGGATTGTCCCAACCCAGGTGGGGGACCTGGTGTTGTYGAACTTCATGAGGTTCACGTGGGCCCAGTCCTTAGGCCTGTCAAGGTCCCGCTAGATGGCATCCCTTCCCTCTAGCGTATCAACTGCTAGACACAACTCAGCTTGGTGTCATCCACAAACTTGCTGAGGGTGCACTCAATCCCACTATGTCATTGATGAAGATATTAAGTAGTATTGGTTGCAGTAAGGACCCTTGAGGGACACCACCTGTTACTGATTTCCACTTGGACATAGAGCCGTTGACTGTAACTCTTTGGATGCGGCCATCCAGCTAGTTCCTTATCCATTGAACAGTCCATCTGTTAAACTCGTATCTTTCCGATTTAGTGGCAAGAATGTTGTGGAGGACCATATTGAAGGCCTTACAGAAGTATAGGTAGATCACATCTGTTCCTCTTCCGTTGTCCAATGATGCAGTCACTCCATTGAAGAAAGCCACTAGATTAGTCAGGCACAATTTGTGCTTGGTGAAGCTGTGTTGGCTGTGTCTAATCACCTCCCTGTCTTCCATATGTTTCAACATGTCTTCCAGGAGAATCTGCTCAAATGATCTTACTGGGCACTGCGGTGAGGCTGACTGGTTGGTAGTTCCCAGGGTCCTCCTTTTACCCTTTTTAAAAATGGGCATGATGTTTCCCTTTTTCCAGTCACTGGGGACTTCGTCTGACTGCCAGGACTTTTCAAATATGATGGAGAGTGACTTGGCAACTACATCAGCCAATTCCCTCAGGACCCTGGGATGCATCTCATCAGGTCCCATGGACTTCTGTACGTTCAGGTTCCTCAGGTGTCTCGAACCTGACACTGGTGCAGCCCCACCTCGAGTACTGTGTGCAGTTTTGGGTGCCTCAATACAAGAAGGACATCAAACTGTTAAGAGTGTGTCCACAGGAGGGCGACCAAGATAGTGAAGGGTCTTGAGGACAAGACTTACGAGGAGCGGCTGAGGTCACTTGGTTTGTTCAGCTTGGAGAAGAGAACGCTGAGGGGTGAACTCATCGCAGTCTACAACTTCCTCAAGGGGGCAGCAGAAGGGGAGGTGCTGATCTCCAGTGACCAGTGACAGGACATGAGGAAATGGAATGAAGCTGCACCACGGGAAGTTCAGATTGGACATTAGGAGAAGGTTCTTCACTGAGAGGGTGGTCGGTGACTGGAACAGGCTTCCCAGGGAAGTAGTCACGGCACCAAGCCTGTCAGAGTTCAAGGAGCGATGTTCTTAGTCATATGGTTTAGTGTTAGGTAGTCCTGTGAGGAGCAGGGAGCTGGACTTGATGATCCTTATGGGTCCCTTCCAACTTGATATATTCTATGATTCTGTGATTCTCCTATGATGGGAGGAACTTCATTCCCCCAGTCCCTGCCTTGAGGTTCAGGGGCTTGAGAGAAGTGGGAAGAGAGAATACCGTTGAGAACTGAGGAGAAAAAAAAAAAATTGTTGAGTACCTCAGCTTTCTCCATGTCAGCTGTCACCAGCTCTCCTGTCTTATTTAGTGGGGGTGCGGTGGGGTGTACATTTTCTTTAATCTTCCTTTTCTGGCCAACATACCTGTGGAAGCCCTTATTATTCTTTGCATACCTTGCCAAATTCAGTTCCAGCTGTGCCTTAGCTTTCCTGGTCCCATCCCTACACATCCAGGCAGTGTCCCTATATTCTTCCCAGGATACATGTCCCTGGTTTCACTGCCTGTGCATTTCCTTCTTACATTTTAGTTTGACCGGGAGGTCCTTACTGACCCATGCCGTTCTCCTGCCTTCCTTGCTTGATTTTTTACACATGGGAACTGAGAGCTCTTGCACTCTAAGAAAAATGTTCTTAAAGAGCTGCAAGCTCTATTTGGCTCCTTTGTCCCCAAGGGCAGTTTCCCAGGGGGTCCCATACGCTAACTCCTTAAGCAACTGAAAGTTCACTCTCCTAAAATTCAGCATCCTGACTCTACTCTTCACCTGGCCCCTATCCCTCAAGATCGTGAATTCCACCAGGGCATGATCACTGCAGCCCAGGCTGCCACCAATCTTGACATCTCTAATTAGTTCTTCCGTGTTGGTGAGCAACAGGTCCAGTAATGCTTCTCCTCTGGTCGGGCTGTCTGTCTCCTGGATTAAGAAATTATCCTCAATGCACTCCAAAAGTCTCCTTGACTGCTTACAGCTTGCTGTGCTGCTTTTCCAGCAGGTGTCAAGGTGATTGAATTTCCCCATCAGGATCAGAGCCTGTGAGCATGATGCTTCTTGTAGTTGAAGTAAGAACACCTTGTCAACAGGTTCCCCTTGGTCGGGCGGCCTGTAGTAAACACCAACAGTGAGGTTTCCTTTGTTGGCTTGGCCCCTAATTTTTTACCCATAAGCTCTCAACCTGTTCACTGTTTTTCAAATACAGCTCTGTGCAGTCAATCCATTCTTTTACATAGAGAGCAACCCCCGCGCTGCAGTGCTCCAGTTGTGCGATTCATCCCATCACGTTTCAGCAATAGCATTTAGATCATAGCTTTCTAGTTGCACAATGACTTCCAGCTCCTCCTGCTTGTTACCCATGTTGCATGCATTGGTATATAGAGGCACTTCAGCTGGGCTATCAACCTTGTCACCTCTTGAGAAGAACATGCCCAAATTCCTTTGAGGCATTTCACAGGTGTTTCCCTGTTGGTTCCTAATACATCAGCAGACCCTGATTCTTCTCTGTTGCTCAAATCTCCATCCCCTTCCCCCACTAGTTTAAAGCTCTCCATATAAGTCTGGCCAACTTGTTGGTAAAGACTCTCTTGCCCTGCTTGGGCAGGTGAATCCCATCAGCTCCCAAGAGACCCGGCTTCTCAAAGGTAGGTTCGTGATCATAGAAGCCAAGGCCTTGAGTATGGCACTGGCCACACAGCCAGGCATTCATCTGTTCAATTCATCACCTCCTTCCTCTTACTGGGAGGATAGAGGAGAACACCACTTGTGCTCTAGATACTTTTAACATTGCTCCAAGGGATATATAGTCTCTTTTGATGGTTCTAAGTTGCCTCATTGCAGTATCCTTGGACCCTACATGGAATAGTAGGAGCAGATGATAATCTGTAGGATTTGCCAGGCTTGACAGCCTCCCAGTGACATCGCAAAGCTAGTGTTAGCACAATTCTCCACACTATTCAGAGACAAGTGTCTTGTTATAGCATGTGATCTTGAAGATACTTAGCAGTAACACTAAAAAAACCTCCACCCTTCTGAATATATATTATAGTTAAGGCCTTGTTTTTAGATTTCTTTACATGTGATATTAAAGATTTTAACTTTATTTCCAGCGCTTTACAATATTGGAGACATGGTTCATGCAGCACGAGGCAAATGGGGTATTAAAGCCAATTGTCCATGTATTAACCGGCAGAACAAATCAGTGTTGAGACCGGCTGTCACTAATGGAATATCACAGGTATGTAATTTGAGGCTGAAATTACCTTGTTTGACATTACATTTTTAAGATCTATTAAAATGTTAGATCCTTTAGACTAATCTATTGTGAAACACAAACTTTATTTTCTCCATGTTTTCTGAGTGTTTTAGCTTAGCAAAAATCTTCTGGGACATTTTTCAGGGATGTGTGCTGCAACTGTTATTGCCAAGTGGATAGATAGTTGGGCTAATACTCTTATGTAGAAGTTGGGTAGGAAGCCATTCATATTGATGCTGTATCTTAAAACAAACCACTACGAGTAGCTTGCAACGTGTGCATTTATTTTGTTACGGTTCCTGAATGTTACGCTGAATCTAGAGCAGTTCTGTTACTGTTCACACAAAAAGTCCTCCTGTAAAAAAAGAAATCGAAAAGCCTGGGCTTGTGTTAAAAGATGACTAAAAGATGACGTGGTAAGAATTCATGCCACAATGCAAGGTCTAATGTACACAGAGAAGCTGCTCCTGTACTATGCTGCTACATAGCTTAAAGCAAACGAACAACAAAAACAACAAACAAAACCCAATGCATTGGATAACTAAAATGTCTCCCAAGTTGAACTCTTCCCTTTATTCAACATTTAGCAGTTGTTTGTATTTTTGTTTTAGCTTCCAACTGTAAATCCTAGTGCATCAGTCTCTGGAAATGAGAGCACCTTTTCCACTGGAGCAGGGACAGCAGGAGTGGGGCAACTAGAACTGGACACTGTTCCAAAATCTGAAGCAACTGATAGTAGGATAGAAGAACCTGCAAAAACAGAGACATTACCAACCAATAACACTGGTGAAATAAAGACTAACAGACCACTTTGTCCAGAAACAGCTCCATCGTCAGCCTTGCACTGGCTTGCAGATTTAGCAACACAAAAAGCAAAAGAAGAAACAAAAGGTAAGCAGAAGACATGCCCTCTAGGGTTGGAATTAAAAGATAAATGATAATATACTGCTTGGTTGCTATTCTTTGTGAGAGTTCCTAGCCCTAAATAGAAAAGAACATGGTTGTTTTTCTTCCTTTGCCTCTTAGAACCAGTTTTCTTTTACAGGCTTAGGAATATGCAAAGCTGGAAAGATGATGATACAGCTGAAGATAAAAATACTGTCTTGTCACTCCCAGTTTATTTCAGTGCCGGTTCTTGTATTTATTTTCTAAGTAATAGGCAGCTGGTATCCTGATGTAAAGTGATAGTAATTAATTTCAGATGCAGCTTTGTCACTTTATAACTATTGAAGTAAATAAAGCTGTTCTGTGTGCTATGTGAAGAGTGCATTTCCAAAGAATTGAGAGAGTAGAGTCTACTTGGGGGTCAGATGAAAGCTTAGAACTTCTTTAATACTCAGTAGTTTGAGTGTGATTCTCAATATGAAATAACTGTTTACAGAATATACCTCCCAGTTGTTAGAGGTAGCATGACTAACACAGGAGTTATTCCTGTCCATATGTCTAGCAGGAACTACTTTATATGTCAATGTTAAATGTTCATGACTCTCTCGCTAGTTTTGCAGGGCTTAGCCACTGTAATATTTTGACTATAGTCAAAACTTGAAATATTTCATATTGAAACATTAATTCAGAAAGTCAAGGAAATGTTTTTTAATTGAGTCTATTACAAAGTTGTGGTTTCTTGTGTATCAAACACTTTCAGATCAGATCTACTGTGCTATTCAAAACCTTAACTAACAGCATACTAAGGGTAAAATCTATCTGAAGTACATGATGTCTTAGATTCTCTTTGAGGTGCCTCATTCACTGTTGCAGTGATAATTTACCTTTACCACAAGATTCTGTCAATATCCTATTTAATGCAAGAGCAAATGATTGTAGAGAACTTTGTGGTCATTTGAACTTTGCCTTTTTTCTTTTTTTTCCTTCCCCCCCCCCCCCCCCGATATTTATCTTGCAGAATCAGGATCACTGAGGTCAGTGCTTAATAAAGAATCCCATTCACCCTTTGGATTGGATTCCTTCAACTCCAGCACAAAGGTTTCCCCACTAACCCCAAAGCTGTTTAATAGCCTGTTGTTGGGCCCAGTGACATCTAGCAACAAAGCTGAAGGCTCCAGCCTCAGAGATCTGCTACACACAGGGCCAGGAAAGCTTCCTCAGGTCCCATTAGACACAGGAATCCCCTTTCCTCCGGTCTTTTCTGCAGCTTCTACGGTAAATAATTTTGTATTCCTTCAATGATATCTGTTCTAGGGAAGAATTTCATGGTGATCCAACAGTTTACATCTAAATGTTTTATAGTATCTTATTCTTAAATGTTGAAACAAATGCAATATCTCACCAAAACTCACCACCCCACAAAGTTGTAGAGAATTTTGATGCTAATCGTTAGTTTGTGGTTTGGTTTACTACTGCTGTGGAGAAGCTATTCCTTGCAAGAGACCAAGAAAGTGAGTTAAATATAGCCTTTAAATTGTTTAATTGATAATCAGCATCCCTATAAAAGCTCACTTTAAATTGCACATCTTTAAAAATATTGCAAGAGCATACCACAGAAAAAGACAAAAACCTATGAGCAAACCAGTTCCTTAAAAAAACCTTACGTATACTTGAAAGGCATTTAACATGGAATATGAATTTAAGAATTTAAGGTATAGTTGCTATTTCTGGATGCTTATTCTGCAATAAGGATACTTTGTTTCTCTTTAATCCATTTTGGAGGAAATAACCTTAAAAACCCCCTGAACAAATCTATGATATTTGAAATGGTTAAAAGCATTTAGTTTAAGAGAAGGATAGATTCTGTGGACTTTATCAAGGCTTAGCTCTTCTTGGAGAGTACTTTCTCCAAAAGCTTAGGCAGATAGAATGAGAAAGATGATGAAATGGCTTGTCTCATAGCAGAATTTTTTTTTTTCTCCGTGTCAGGCTGGAAGGTTGGAATCTTAATAATAGTTCATGTTGTTTGTTTTTGGTAGAGGGAACTGTACAGCTGTACGGGAAAATATGTTGCTGCTACAGGAAAGTGAATCCGATAATACTTCCTCCCCCACCGTCTCTCATCTGTACCTGAGTATAGGTGAAGAAATTGTGATCACTTGTTTTAAAGCAAGTTATTCCTTCAAGGCTTGAGAGGGCCTGTCTCAATTTGTATCCCTATGCCTGCAACTCTACGCATTCTCTCATCACATTGAATCCGATCTATTGTGTAGTATCTTTTTTCACTTTCTTGACTTCTGGTCTTCACAGAATAATTTAGATTTGAAAGAACTTGTGGGGAACTCTGGTCCAACCCCCCACTTGAATGCCTGGATGCTTAATATAGAATGTATATGAACAAAACATACCTGAGAAACAACAGTTGTGTTGGTCAAATTCAGAGGAGTAATAGATGGCTGCTCGTGAAGAGAATCATCTTGGTGTTTCTGGAGCATTGACATTCTGTTGTGAAGAGTAGTTAGCATTGACTGTAATAGTTAAACAGCATATTATCTATTTCATGGCCTCTAGAGAGTGTAAAGGTACATTTTTATAGACCATCATAAGCGAATGATGTTATGATCTAATCTTACTTGCATAAGACAAGCTGTAGAAAATGAATATAGTCCCAAGCAGTAGTACAGGCTGGGGTCTGATTAGCAGCGGTGTAATCCTTCTGAAAGGAGCCCAGTGTCCTGGAGGACAGCAAGCTGAACATGGGTCAGCACTGCGCCCTTGCAGGCAAACTGTCCTGAGCCGCGTCAGGAAGCATACAGCTGGAGCACATCAAGGAATGTGATTATTCCACTCAGCGCTTGTTAGGCCACACCTGGAACACTGTTTCCAGTTTTGGTCTCCCCAGTTGAAGAATGACACTGAAAAAGTGGAGGGGGTCCAGTGGAGGGCCATGAAGAATGATTAAAATGTTGGAGAGCTTGACACATGAAGAAAGGTTGAAGAAACTGGTTCTCTTCATCCTAGAGAAGAGAATGCTTTGGGGATCTGATCGATCTGATCATATCTAAAAGGTAGTTGTAGAGAATATGGAGGTACTCCTTTCACAAGGATGCATGGTAACAGGGCAAGAGGCAATGGACACAAGTTGCCTTAGGGGAAATTCTGTCTGGATATAAGAAAAAATTCTTACTTAGCATTCAAGCAGTGGAATAGGCTGCTCAGAGAAGTGCCTTCACTGAGAAGTTAAGGTTTGGCTTGACCCAGCCCAGGGTAACTTAACCTGATTTCAACAGAAAGTTATACCAAATGATCTCTAGGTCTTTCTTCTGACCTAGACTCTTCTATAATTCCATTAATATTTTTTACTGAATGAATATCTTCGGTTATGAGTAGTGTTATGTTTTAGATTGATAGCTCTGCATATAGTAAATTTTCTGTCTATTGAACTTTAGTTTTAAAGAAGTTGGCAGAATTGTTCCAGTAATAGTTTTTTGCTGTTACTGTTCACTCATCTTCCAGTCCCTGGTTTTTTGGTTGGGTTTTTTTGGCTAGAATGAGAAACTCTTTGCTACCAGAAATCTATCACACCCCTGCTCCCTCCTGTAGATGTCTTGTGAATAATGATCCAGTTAGTGTTTATCTTCTGTTGAATATGTGAAATATATTTAGTGTCTTAGGCCTTGCCTATAGCAAGATACTTATAGGCAGGTTTGTTTTTTTTTTTTTAAAGTTAAGAACACAATTTAAGATTGTGTCGTTAATCTCTTCTGATTTTAAACATCCCTTGAGAAGTTTTAAACGTCCTTTGAGGAGCACGGACGCCACAACAGAGAGGCTGTCTACTAATGATTCTATTAACATTATACATACAGGAAGCACTTTCTCCTCTCTGTCAGTGTTTACTTAATGTTCCCATGTTTGACAGCTTACCTGTGCCAGGGTTGAATTCACTTTCTTAGTAATGGAATGAGGAAAATGGGGTAATAGAGTTGAGATATTAATGAAGTTAAGAGAAATATGAACCATTTTTACCATTAAAGTAGCAGAGTTTAGATCACTTACGTTTTCTATTCCATGGTGGTTTGCTGTAATATTTTTCTAGATAGCTGTAGCAGGTTATTTTAAGTTTTATTATTACAAAACAGGGGGCATAGCTGTTTCTGTTCTTACTGGATACATGCCTGTCTCTGAGCTGATTTGTTTACTGTTGCGTGTTTTTCTGATAGCAAGATGTCCGTGACTAAAATCTGAATGAGAGCAGATACACATTAATATTTATGCTGTTGCAAGACTAAACTTACCTCTGGATTTACATCTTCTAGGGGGCCAAAGGTAAAGCCAGCCTGCCTAACTTCTTAGACCATATCATTGCTTCTGTGGTGGAAAATAAGAAGACGTCTGATGCTGCAAAACGAGCTAGTAATTTAGCTGACACACAGAGAGAGGTGAAGGAAATGGTAATGGGCTTAAATGTTCTGGATCCACACACTTCCCACTCTTGGCTGTGTGATGGTAGACTCCTTTGCCTTCATGATCCTAGCAACAAAAACAACTGGAAGATCTTCAGGGAGTGCTGGAAACAAGGCCAGGTGGGTGATGACAAATAGCCAACCCTTACTGCTTATAAGTATCCTGAAATTTTAACCTGTACCTTGGTTACTGACAAGTCCATTCAAACTTTGGCCAGTTGCTCCTGAGTGAATATGATGAATGAAGATTTCAACTGTAGCACTATAAACAGGGGACACAGCGGCCCTGTCCACTCCATGCTGTACTGACTCAAGCCCGTGTGCCCTTGCACATTGAGCTTTTCTCAGTTTACCAGTATGAGTGTGTTTGCTGTGACTAAAGCCTTTTTAGTTGTGGTGTGGTTTGTGCTGAACCTGCTCTAGTACAGCCCAGTAGTGAACCTACTATGATTTCCTGCATGCATCTTAGCATCTACCCCATACTTGATGCTTTATAGCCTCAGGAGAAGGTCCATTCCTTCTAGCTGCAGCATGTACAAGAATAAAAGTGCTGCATGCGGTAATTTCTGCTGAATTTCTGCTCAAATTTTTGGGTGTACTTGAGGCAGTGTCTCATTCTGAGCCTGCAGCCTGTGTGAACCCAAGTATTGTTTTGAACTCAGCATCTCATGTATTGAGCACTCTCCTGGATTGTCTGAGGGGTCATCAGCTGGTTAGGCCATCAGTCAAGAGACTGGACCTTAGACCTGCTGCCAGCATAGCCACTTTTTCAGGTCTCAATCCATAGTGCCACAGCTTAGACTTCTCCAGAGGGTCATGAAGACTGGCCTGGTCAGGCAAGCTGAATCTTAAAAAATGGGTGAGTAGCTGCTGCTGAAGAGGAAGTGCACCCATAGCTCTAACAGAATATGGTGTCCATCAGCGTTCAAACTGTGTTCTTGGCACTTGGTTCTGCAGCTACCTCTGACACTGTTACCTTCACTGACTACTCAGAATTGAGACCATTGGTGCTGGACAGTTACGTCCTTCATCATCATCTTTTCTGGAGAAGTCCTTGTTGTCAGCTGTTCTGTTGTTATTGTGCTAATGCTCTTGGCACTCACGTTCCATACTTATTTGTGGTTGCTCACAAGACATGCAGACTGCTGAGCTGTGGCGGAGGAACAGATCAGGCTGCATGTTCCTCTTTTGGCATTCAGGGTCCATTCCTGCCAGAAGTAGAGTACTTTTCAGTTAAGTTTAGCGTGTCCCGTGGGACTGCACATTCTCTGGGTCCCCTGGGCACAAGCATAACTAGCGCATAGCCATGAGAACTGTGGAGAGGATCATGGCACCACCAACCACAGAGTTACCAGTTCCTGTTTCTGACTCCCCTAGTCAGCTCCTAATAGGTGGAAGAGGCTACTGTGCAGCACACCCTCGGTTGTCTGACTAGATGCTTAGCTTGCTGCTGGTATTGCCAGCTTTCCACCTAATTGCAGTTATCTTCTTGTTCTGATTTTTATTAGTGCACAGGGGTCTTTTTTTTTTTTTTTTTTTTTTTTTTTTTTTTTTTTTTTTTTTTTTTTTTTTTTTTTTTTTTTTTTTTTTTTTTTTTTTTTTTTTTTTTTT
>JAYKAV010000001.1:731149-782109 GCA_035582835.1 Phoebastria nigripes
TCCTTTCTCCTCTCCTTTCTCCTCTCCTTTCTCCTCTCCTTTCTCCTCTCCTTTCTTTCTTTTTCTCTTTTCTTTCTTTTTCTCTTTTCTTTTTTTTTCTCTTTTCTTTTTTTTTCTCTTTTCTTTTTTTTTCTCTTTTCTTTTTTTTTCTCTTTTCTTTTTTTTTTTTTTTTTTTTTTTTTTTTTTTTTTTTTTTTTTTTCTTTTTTTCTTTTTTTTTCTTTTTTTCTTTTTTTTACCAGATGCATCTTTCTGATTTATGAAGGATTTCAGATCATGCTTTTGCAGTGCTGTGGTGTCAGTCATCTGCCTGACTTGGCAAAGAGCTCCTTAGTTTCTGGTCAGTATACTCTGATAATTTTCTCAACCCTCTCTGTCAGCAAATAATACTGTCTCTCCAAGGAGGATCCTAAATATTTTGGGAGCTACTTACAAAAGATGTGCTTTGTCAGTTTCTCTGCAAATGAGATGGGTTAATCACCAGGTGCAAGATGCTGCACTTGGCTGTGGGGTTCTTGACTGTTAATGAATCCTGAGACACGCCTTATGGAGTCTAGGGATGTGATTAACGATCTTCTGTCAGATGTGCAGTTTGCAGTGTAAATCGCCTCCCAAGTTGGTGCACGCTCTGAGGCTGTGGCCACAACTGTCATGCTCATGTACTATTTGTGACCCTCTATTTTAGGCTTTGCCCCAGGATGTGCTATTGATGCTTTTGGATGACTTTATTATTCAGAGGACCCCTTGTATAGCCACAGACTAGGCAAGTTCCTTGCTCATTCAAGGATTCTCCAGTGGTGTTGCACTCACTTGAGTTTCCTGCTGAAATGTGGAAAGCAATCTAACAACCTCTCTCATTCCTGCACAAGAGAGAGCAGGTGGCCCAGGCAGGCATCGCTGTCTTGACAAAGCTATTCTAAACAGAATTTCTTCAAGCAGAGATTCTCTCAAACTCTGCTCTGTCACAGTTCTCCCTTAGCTGACATCCTCCTGTACATCCCAGCTGCACCTTTAAAAGTAAAGTCAAAGAACATTAATTCCACCCCCCCACGCCCCCACCCCCAATCATCTTCCCCTTCCCATTTTGTGGGCTAGAAAAGGTTTGTTGGAAAAAAAACTCTTAGCTACCCTCCCCAGCACAATAAATGCACACTGGACACTAGATCTGAGCCATATGAAGATCTTAGCCATGGTAGCATCCCAAATTGTTGAGAGAAAGTTCTTTTCCCTTTAACAAATTGATAACAAATGACACTCTTTCAGTGTCATGCAGAAAGAGCAACAGAGCAACATTTTTCAACTCCTTTGTCTTAGAAATTGTCAGAAATAAGTTAAACTCCATCTTATCCCAGAATTCACTGGCAGACTATAGGATTATTTCTTTCTGGACCTCTTCTTCAAGAGCATTTTGCTCTCCTGAACATGGTGGTTGCTCATCTGGGGATACTGTCGAGATTCTCATCCTATAGCAACGTGTTCTTTTCTGAGTTCGTACTAGGCTTTCTCTTCTTGAGATACTGAAGATTTGGGGTGGTATTGGAGGTTTTTATTTGTTTTCTCCCTGTAGCCTGAGAGCAGATCTGGCAGGAAATGTCTACCAATCAAGTCTGCTATCCTTTTATCTTGCAACCCTAGCTATGCTCTTCACTAGAGAGGACATTTTCTTTCTTCCATGAGAAATTCTCTGCTTAATAGCTGGAAGGGTTCTACTAGGTTAAGTAGATTTTTTTTTTTTTTTTTTTAAATTGTTATATTCAAGAGGTCAAGTGAATACAGCAGGGATCAAAATTTGTCATTCTTTTCCTGGACTGAAGAAGACTAATTTATCCATCAGCTTAAAGTCTACCTGGCAGCAGTTTCCACCCATCCTGTGAAAGGTACTGTCATTTTACTCCTCATCCATGATCCCTAAGTTTTTGTAGAATATGATTAAAACCTTTCCATTGTCGTAATGTTACAATTCCTGCTGGGATCAGGGAATATATTTAAACTTGGGATCAGTGTATCTGCTCTGTCATCTTAGGGAGGTTTGCTGCTTATCAGGGCCTCACATTTGGGACATAGTGGAAAGACTGCCAAGGCTTGTCTGTCCCTCAGACACTTACCCTCTGCTGCTTTTCCATATTGGCACAAACAATACTACCGGGGAGACCTGGACAGTATCAAGAGTGACTATATGGCTCTGGGAGTAGTGGTCAAGGCCATGGAGTCCAGGTGGTTTTCTTAATCCTGCCAGTGAGGGGTAGAGGGGTGGACCGATTCTGCATGTCAACCATTGTTTGCGCAGCTGGTTTCGACAACAGGGTTTTGGGTTTTATGATCATGGGAACCTCTTTGAGGATTGAGGACTGCTTGGAAGAGATGGGATCCATCTAAGTGGGGCAAAAGCATCTTTGCCAACAGGCTGGCCAACCTGATTAGGAGCACCTATAAGCCAGGGATGACAAGGGAAGGAGAGTATGACCAGTGATCAAGAAAGGAATTAGCTGATTGGGTTGGCAAGCAAGCAATGTGGGGTGATGTGAACAGGAGAAATCTCATACTCAAGAAAACAGGGATGAAAGATGTCCACCTCAAGCATATGCACATAAGTAATGAACTGTGTACATCACAGCATTGTGAGGAAAGCTCTCATACTGTTTCTGGGAAATCAGCATGACTAGGTGCCTTTCTGAAGTGCCTGTACACTAATGCATACAGCACAAGGAACAAACAGGAGGAATTAGTGTGCAGTTACATGGCCACAATCTCATTGGTATGACAGAGAAGTGGTGGGATAGCTCATGCAACTGTAGTATGGCAAGGGGTAGGTACAGGCTGTTCAGGAAGGACAGTTCAGGAATGACAGGCCAGGAAGGTGAGGAGGGAGCATTGCTGTTTATGTGAGGGAGCAGCTGGAATGCATGAAACTGCATAGGAATGGGTGATGAGCCATTACAGAGCTTATGGGCCAGGATTAGCGGGCAGACTAACATGCGCGATGTTGTGGCAAGTATCTACTACAGGCTACCTGATAAAGAAGAAGTGATAAGGCCTTCTTCAGACAACTGGAGGAAGCCCTGTGTTCACATTTCCTGGGCCTTATGGGGACACCCTGATATCTGCTGGAGGAACAATACAACAGGTCACAAGCACTCCTGAAGTTTTCTGGAGTGCATTAATGACAACATCCTGACACAGCTGATCAAGGAGCCAGCTAGGGAATGGTGCTCTGCTGGACCTCATGCTTACACAYGAGGAAGAACTGGTGGTTGGTGTGAAGGTAAGGGGCAGCTTTGGCTGCAGTGACTATCAGATGGTGGGGTTTGGCTCAAGATCCTGAGAGGAGGGAGCAAAGCGAAAAAGCAAGATCACAAGCCTGGGCCTCAGGAGAGCAGACTTCACCTTTTCACATATCTGCTTGGAAGAACCCCATGGGATATAGTCCTGAAGAGAAGAGGGGCTCAGGAATGCTGATTGAGTCATGCTTAACCTGCCTCGTAGCCTTCTGTGATGAGATGACTGGCTTGGTGGTTGAGGGGAGAGCATTAGATGTTTTTTATCTTAACTTTAATAAGGCTTTTGACACTGTCATAATGTCATCAGACAAACTGATGAAGTACGGACTAGATAAGTGGACAGTGTGGTGGATTTAAAACTGACTGAAATGCCATGCTCAGAGGGTTGTGATCACTAGCACGAAGTCCAGCTGGAGGCCAGTCACTAGTGGTGTACCCTAGGGGGTCAGTACTGGGTTGAGAACTATTTAACATCCTCATTAATGACCTAGATGGGACAGAGCTCATACATGCTCAGCAAGTTTACAGACGATACAAAACTAGGAGGAGTGGCTGATACACCAGATGGTTGTGCTGCTGTTCAGAGGGACCTGGACAGGCTGGAGAATTGGACTGAGAGGAATCTTGTGATGTTCAGCAAGGGCAAATGTAAAGTCCTGCACCTCAGGAGGAATAACACCCTGCAGCAGTACATGCTGGGGGGCGGCTAGCTGGAAAGTAGCTTTGCCTGGAAGGACCTTGGGATCCCGGTGGACAAGGAGGCGACCGTGAGCCAAGAATGTGTCCTTGGCGACAAAGAAGGACAGCGGCATCCTGGGCTGCATTAGGAAGAGCATTGTCAGCAGGTCAAGGGAGGCGATCCTTCCCCTCTGCTCAGCAGTGGTAGAGGCCACACCTGGAGTACCGTGTCCAGTTCTGAGCTCCCCAGTACAAGAAAGACGTGGACTTACTGGAGCAAGTCCAGCGAAGGGCCACAAACATGATTAAGGGACTGGAGCATCTTTCATATGAAGAGAGGCTGAGAGCTGGGACTGTTCAGCCTAGAGAAGAGAAGGCTCGGGGGAGTGTGGGGAGGAGATCTTATCAACGTGTATAAATACTTGATGAGAGGGAATGAGGAAGAGGGAGCCAGATGCTTCTCAGCAGTGCCCACTGACAGGACAAGAGGCAATGGGCACAAATTAAAAACCAGGAAGTTCAACCTGAACGCAAGGAAACACTTTTTTTAGTGTGAGGGTGGTCCCTTCCAACCTAAATGTTTCTGTGGTTCTGTGGGGTTTTTTTGCTTTTTTTTTTTCTGAAGTTGACAGGAGTAAAGTAACAACCCCTTCTTGTTTTCTTAAACCTCACTCTTCTGGAGTTGAGGTTTCATTGCTGCCTTCTAGAACTTAAGGGCTATGTTGTGTTATATTTGAAAACCAAGGCCATTTCTGTTATCCCCAAAGTTGGTTTTTTCCCTCCATTCATTTCTGAATGAATAGTTGTCCTCACTTAAAGACTAAAATGGATACTAGTCCTGTTAGAGGCCATCAGGCAATCCAGCTGAAGCAGTGGTTAGTTACTGGAGTGTTTTTAAGCAACATGACTTTGGAGTTGCTTGTCTGTAGCTCTGTAGGTATCTTTGCCTAATGCGCTAATACTACTAGAACATCTAGGGGCATCTGTTCTCCTCAGGGTTGTACTGAGCTCTTCATGTGAATAAACCCAAGATCCACCTTCAGATCATTGTTAATGTGTAGGGCACAGCTTGGAATTGATTCAAACTTGCATGGACATATGAACTATCATTTGAACATAGGTAGCAGTTACCAAACCTGGAGTTCTTCAGGTGGGATCACCCATGTGCAAGTTCAGTTCATATCCTCTTTTCTCTCAAGTCTTGTAACTCTCTCCAGAGACTGCAGGGTGAGAGGAACTGACTTGGCTAGTGTTGGGAGGGTTGTCTGGTATACCTTTTCCTAGTATTATTAGCTTAGCAAATGCCTTGAGCATTTTTGGGGAGAGGACGCTCAAATCTTGGTGTGGAATGTATATACGTGGTTAGCCTAAACATCTTAAAACCCCTTTTGCAAGTGAACAGGCACTTTTCCACTACTTGGTTTTGTACTAGGGAGTCAATGATGATCCATGAGTATACATAAAGAATGAGTGAAATAGTTAAAAAATTCATATCAGAATATGAAAATTTCATATGAGAAGGCTTTACTACAAATGCTGTTTCTAGTGGTAGTTGCATTTGTGCTTTAAAAAAGGAGAGGTGGTGGGACTCAACACCCACTGTACTTCCACAGGAGGATTGACCTTGGCTGGCTGCCAGACCCCTACCCAGCCGCTCTCTCACTCCCCCTTCTCAACAGGATGGGGGAGAAAATAAGGTGGAAAAGTTTGTGGGTCACAATAAAGACAGGGAGATCACTTAGCGATTGCTGTCACAGGCAAAACAGATTCAACTTGTGAAAAAGTAGTTTAATTTATTGCCAATTAAAAATAGAGTAGGATGGTGGGGAACAAAGACAAAGCTAAAAACACCTTAACCCCTCCCCCCCTTTCTTTCTAAAGGATCAACTTTACTCCTTCATCCCTGACTCTTCTACCTCCTCGCCCCTGGGAGCGGCATGTGGGGGATGGAGAATAATGGGGGTTGCGGTCAGTTCATAACACTTCATCTCTGCTGCTCCTTCCTCCTCACACTTTTCCCCTGGTCCAGTGTGGAGTCCCTCCCACAAGATACCATCCTTCACAAACTGCTCCAGCGTGGGCCCTCTCCATGGGCTGCAGTCCTTCAGGAACAGACTGCTCCAGCATGGGTCCCCAACGGGCCACAGTTTCTGCCAGAAGACTTGCTCCTGCGTGGGCTTCTCTCCAAGGGCTGCAGCTCCTGCCAGGAGCCTGCTCCAGCGTGGGCTGCAGCTTCCTTCAGGGCATCTTCCTCTGCAGTGTGGGGTCCTCCACGGGCTGCAGTGAGGATATCTGCATGACCGTGGTCCTCCACAGCTTGCAGGGGGGCAACCTGCTTTCACCATGGTCTCTTCCACAGGCTGCATGGGAATCTCTGGAGCACCTCCTCCCCCTCCTTCTTCACTGACCTTGGTGTCTGCAGAGTTGTTTCTCTCACTTCCTTCCCCGATCCCTCCCTCCCCCCTCTTCAGCCCCCCAGCAGGTGTGGAGTATTTTTTACCCTTTCTTATTATCACAGAGGCTCGCCAGCATCAATTATGGGCTCAGGTTTGGTCAGCGATGGGTCTGTTGGAGCCAGGTGGAACCATCTGTGTCCAGCACCGGGCAGCTCCCAGCCTCATCTCACAGAGCCCACCCCTGCTGCCAACACCTTGCTGTGTAGACCTAATACACTTGCCTTAGAAGTGGTATTGTATTAGACTTACTAAGGCAACTGCACATGGCCTGGAACTGAAGTTTGCTTTGACTCTGGTTATTTGTTTGATGCACAAAAACCAGACATGGATGAAAATAGATTTGTGGTGTCTTTTGTATGATGGTAGCCAGGAGTCTCAGCTCTTAAGAAAGTTTGGCTGCATGTGTAAGAAATTTGGTTATGGTGGAGTAAGCATTCATCTTTGTATTCTCAGCCCGTGCTGGTATCTGGTGTCCATAAGAAGTTGAAGTCAGAGCTTTGGAAACCAGAAGCTTTCAGCCTGGAATTTGGAGATCAAGATGTAGATTTGGTGAACTGCAGGAACTGTGCCATAATTTCAGACGTGAAAGTGCGTGACTTCTGGGATGGCTTTGAGATAATATCTAGTAAGTAATACCTATGGCTGACTAGTTTAACTGAGCAGTCTGTCTTGCTACCTTCAACTCCTCCTTTTCCACCTATTTTCTCAAAAAAAAAAAAAAAAAAAAAAAAAATTAAAAAAAAAATCCAAATAGCTATCAGTCTCATCCAAAGAAGCCATTGCTTCTTAGATGTAGCGCACCCTAGAAAATACTTTATTGGTGAAGATTAGGGCAGGGCTGCCCAAGGAAACTTCATCTGTACTACAGCGTGTTGGTGTGTGTTATTTTCATGTGTCAAAAGATGATCCATTTCATGGGAAACTACTTTTTTTTTTTTTTTTAACTTTCCTCAGTGAAATTAATCATCAGTTACCGTTATTAAGACAGTAAGTGATTTGACTACCCTTACTCTCCTTCCAACCTCACCATTTATTGTAAACCTAAAGGGAACCTGCAGAGCTAAAACAGACTGGGATTTTGATGCTAAAACTCAGACTTGGTGGAATACATCAACTAAGTACATTTAAAATTGCAAATTATTTTTATGGTAGATCATCTGTGAATACAAATACATGTTTATATGTATTATGAATAGCAATGCTGTATGTGTGCCTCATGTGACAACACATTACTTAATGCTTGAATTCTTCTTTGAGAAAACCTTCTGTCAAGGGTGGATGTGGAAGCTAACCAGTTAAAATTCCTGGGGATATAACTGGTCAGATTAAAGAGCTTCTGGAAAGCAGAGTGCTCTATTTTAGATGATATATACCTAGATCAGAATGGTCTTACATTTACAGATGTTAGAGCTGTAACAGTTCATTGTGATGTTGCTGATTTTAGTGTTGTGTATAAAATGTTTTCTGTATTTATTGCTATGTGCACGTAGCAGAAATGGTGAACTATTGGATGACTTAATGGAGTGTTTGTTCAACAGTGAACAAAATGATAGATTTGTAGAGCAGGAATATTCCCTTCCCTAGTCATTTTCCAATCAAAGAGCTCCCAACTTTTGACTTGTTTTTATATGGTTCCAAGTACAGAGTTTTGTATTTTGTACTGTTAAATTTCGTACTATTTCTATTATTACTCAGAAATAAATGGCCTAGAAGGATATAATGGTGTGGTCTTTCTGTGTATTAACGGTAATTGGGAAACTTCACAAACTCTTCATTTTTGTGTCAAGGTCATTCATGAAAATAGTAAATTTGTATGGGTCAAGTTATCTTTGAGAAATGTTATTTGTAGTTTGTCTCCAGACAGGATATGCTCCTTTCAGGAAAGTCAGCTGCTGCCTTTCTTTTAGTCAATGCCTTTACCACACTTTATATGAGACATGTTAGCGATCTAGGTTGGAAAACCTGATCGCTTTTGCTAGTTTCTTTTAAATAAATTTTATTTAGTGTTTTTCAGCCATGTGCAATCCTCAATTTAGAAGAGGATTATTTGCTACTAGTCCAGAGATTTCACACATTAACTCATATGAAGACTGTTTGCAAATTATATGACACTGACTTCTCTGCATTACATGAATTTTGGATTTTTCAAATATGTGGCTGGTTCCACCCCCCACCCCCACCCCTGCATTAAGTTATTGAAGAGATGTAGAACAGCCACTGAATTTGGAGGTGGTGTTGAGATAATCCTTTAATTATTCTATACGATACTTTATTTTAGTTAATTTTAATCTTGTGCTGTTTACTTTTAATATCTTTGAGTTCTAAGTGGACTTTTGGCAGGTCTAACTTTTTGTTTTGATCCTCCTTAGACCTGCTTTTCTTTGCTGATCAGATGTTTTCTGGGTTTTGTCCAGTTCCGTGTAATTTGTCAGATCCGTATGTTTTCCTCCAGGTAGCTCTTCACTCTGTCCTTTTTGAATAGCCTTCCTACAAGTTTCTTCTCCTTGTTTGGAACAAAGATCCTTGATGAGTTCAAAATCTTGAATACAGGAAGTTCTGAAACATCTTTAAATTCAAGTCCTTGAGCTTTTCAGTTCATTTGCCTTCTCTAAAATCCGTAGCTCATCAAAATTTGTTTTCTTTAAATCAGTCACTTTGGTTTACATATCTGCAGTTCTTAATTCCTTTCAATTTCAATAAAATCATTTTTTATATTGCAAACTAAGGCTGTCTTCTGTAGCGTGTTGATATATAACGCAGATGAGATTCACAGGTCTCCAAGTCCTAGTTTCTTAGTTATGCTTTCTCTTTTGGTGCTGTCAGCAGCTCTACTAGGTCTGGGTAAGATTAGTTGCTTTTTGTTTGGCTGACAATCCTTGGTAAGGTAGGAAGTGGTGAAGGATGTTACTTTCTGGGGAAAAGGGGATGTGAAGGTGTCAGACTGCAGTACATCCTATTTTCCAACTGATGGCTTCATGTAGAGTTGTGAAGAATCGGGTAGAAGAGTGAACTTTGTTCCTCTCTAAATGTTATGCTGAATCTTCTAAGTTGCGGCACGTACCACTTCCATATATACTCTCTTAGCCGTTGTAACATCTGAGGCAAAACAGCAGTTGATGTGGTCAGTGCTGTCATATCGTACATCGACTGTTGCGTACGTAATGTCATCTTTCTGTGCTACCAGTTATATCTGTTACCAGTCAGGACTCGTGTACAACACTTGCAGTGAAGATCAAATGTTTGAATTCGGCACCCTGCTAATTTGAGTGCCTTCAGCAAAGAAGAATTTAAAAAACTAAAGGCTGTCTTCCTCAGTAACCACCTGCCATTTAGCTTTTTTGAGTGTGGTGTACCATGGTTTCTTGCTTTATACGGAGGTTAGGGTTGATTTCAGAGCATGAACCAATAACTTTAATTTTGTAGAAGCACCACTCCTCTTGAAATGAAAAATAAAACTCCTTTAGACTTTGGTAAAAGTAGTAAGGCAGAATGCTTTGGAAAGGCTTGTTTTCGAAGTTGAATAAAAACTGTTGTAAAACCTAGCAGCTGTGCAAGATCTGTCAAACTTCTGCTGTAGGTAATGATTGATATATAGATATATAAAAAATTGTTGAACTGTTGTTTGGTCATACTATGATAATGCTTGGAAGCCCAAAGAAAAATTAGGATCCATTTTGCTGTGCAATGTAAGAGGTCTTGGTACAAAAGACTTACAGCTTAAGGTAATGGGCTGTCGTAAAAAGATATTACATGAAGCAATCTTAATTTGTTTCTTGCAGAACGGCTCAGGTCAGATGATGGTCAGCCAATGGTACTAAAGTTAAAGGATTGGCCTCCAGGGGAGGATTTCAGAGATATGATGCCTACAAGGTAAGTAAACCTTAGTATCAATGCCTACAGGACTGCTGTAGGTGCTMCAGGAGGAAAACATGCCTTTGTTCTCTTTTTGCTCTCTAGGTTTGAGGACTTGATGGAAAATCTTCCTCTTCCTGAATATACCAAGAGGGATGGCAGACTGAATTTGGCTTCTAGGCTGCCAAGTTACTTTGTCCGTCCTGACTTGGGTCCCAAAATGTACAATGCCTATGGTATGTGAGAATAGTTCTGCAGATGCTGGTTTTTGTGACTATCTATTATACTCTTTATTATACTTAGGGCATATGCAAGGCTGCGGTATTAATCAAAACTCAGTGCTTATCCTAGAGCACACTGTCATTTTTTTAATTGGTCCTGCGATCTATTCCTATGCTAGTCCTCTCTCTGTCAGATGTGCCTTGTGGTTTCCAAGAGATGTACATATGATAAGTTAAGTTTGCAAACAATTGTTATTTAATACATATAATAAGCATAATACCGATACAGGGTTCAAGGAGAAGTTAGTATCTTTTTGAGACCAATTGATACATTTGAGAGGAAAATTAGCCAGCTTCTGGGCACTTTGATCTATTTGTTCATGTTTCCGACCAGGGTTGTTATTTTCTTCATCCATGTCTAGCCACACAGACCACAGACAACGTGCAAGACAAAACTGTCACCATGTTCAGCTGCCTGAATTGGATAGTTTTGTCCTCTTAAGACTGTAATTATATAGTAGGTAAATAGCATACAAATGGTGGAAACCTTTGTCTGAACACATACCCTGCATGGGGCTGTGAAGCATTAGATTTTCAAATGATTGTCAATATAGCAGAGTGTGGAGGATATATGAACAATTAATGCATGTCATATCAACTTGAATTATTTCAGTTCCTGAATGTACTGACTTTGACGTCATGGCCAAAAGCAGGTTTTGGAGACTTTTAATTTAAAACAACTGATTGTTAAAGTTCCAGGATACTTTTAAATAACCGATTGATTTGGAAGTACGTACTTTTGCAACTTTAGAGTAAGATAAATAAAGTAGTTGCTCTTTGTATATACTGAAAAATGTCAAGTGATACTGATAAGGAAAAAGTTGCAGCCATCTTGCAAAGCAAGTATGTGGAAGCAAACTTACCCTAATGTAACTTCTGTAGTTCTCTTTGAATATTTATGAGACAGGGGTGCAGAGTTTTTTAAGGTTTTGCATTCCAATTATCGATACACCTACAGTAACAACTCACCTGAGGACATGAAAGATTTTTCATTGTTTTGTCCTTTTTAAAAAATGTTTTAGCTCAGTAATCAAATGTGGATTAGACTTAAGCTGTAAACCAACATATTGCAATTCTGAGGAAGTGTTTGTGGTGGTATCTTGGTTTTTTTTAGCAGTATGACATCACAAATAAGAGTTTAAAAAAAAATAGGGGTTTGTGAACTTAGGCAAATCGAGCTTATTCAGTATTTAACGGTGTTCAGTGTCTTGGTTTATGTATTACTTGACATGTAAGTTGAGTGAAGAAGGCTGTACACTGAAGAGCTTATAATGTAATCAAGCAATATATATATGAGTGCAGCAAGAAGCAAGGTAATCAGTGATGGCTGACTTGTCTTTGTGTATTGCTAGTTGCTAGCAATGGAAGGAATGGATTCATTTTGTTGAATTTATCTTAAATGTCAAAGTTTTCTTTTCTGTTGTATCAGAGTTTGTGGAGGGAATGTCGATGGTATTTTTTTAGCATAGAATGTAACCCTCTGCTATTTGATCCTTCTTGGATGTATAGGTCTTGGTCTGAAGAGAGAAAGTATTACACTTTGTTTACTTTCAAGTTAAAAGAAAAAATTTAGCTAGGTCTGTCTTCAAAAACAGTTTTGTATCTTTTTGCTCTTAGCTGCTTTACAGACAAATTAAAGGGTGGATCTAGGTATAAAAGCAGTAATTCTGTCTATGGTGAATAAGCGTAACTTTTCTAGTGTATTAAATGTATTTTGGTTGTAAATATATGGCTTTGTTTTCTGAGTATGTGGTGGAAAAAAGCTCTCAATAGTGAGGTAAAGTCTTTCATGTGCTTAGCATTTTAAAGCATTAAGATAGAAAAATTGTGACTGGAGCTTGATTCTTAAAGTGATACTCAGTTACCTAAATAAAAGGACTGTTTACAGAGGTTAACAGTGAAGAAATCTTATTCCCTTCAACAGGTTTTGTGTGTAAAGGACCCTTAAATATTGACCAATTTTTATATATAAATACCTGAACTGTTTAACATAAGACTTGCCATTGATGTTGTATTTGTATTTCCCAGCTTACTCTGTGTGACTTAGACCACTAGCAAATAATTAAGGAAAGAGTGACACTTCTTAAATTATACCCTGCTGCACCTGGCAAAGCATAGTTTTGGGGTGGAGGTTGTAAGGGCCCTTACTTGAGGTCAATAATTAACCTATCTTTTGTGAATTTGTCTGGCCTGTTTTTTGAACCTATATATTATGTTTATCCATGTTTGTATTTCAGTTGTGCTTTCTTAAAATTCATGTTACAAACTGTCTAAATTAGCTACTGTTTCTGGTCTGTTATGATAGGTACTGTACAGTGAATTGAGTTCCTGTCCCTAGAAGCTTATATTTTAAATAGAAAAGAGATAAATACGATGGTGATCCTAAAACGTAACGAGTAGTCTTGTGGTCATACTTACGTTACTGTTTGTTGATACAAAGATTTTTTAAATTTTTTTAATTTTTTCTCCATGTTACTTGCTAGAGGAAATGGTAAAGCAAAAGTAGAGAGAGAGGGTGCTATTGAAGGGTCAGAGGAAGAGAGAAGTATTTGTTATATGAGAAGGTGAAAGAATTAAGCAGCAAACATTTGAAATCTTTCTCTATTACTCATAGCCACTTGAGAGGGCTAAGATCATCCAATGTATAAAGGTATAAGCACCTCAGAGTATACAGGTGTTTTTCCTTACTCAATTGTAATCTGAATTGTTAATGATGAGTTGGACAATAACTGCTGTGAATTCAACTATCACATGGATTTTACAGCTGAGTATGAAAAAATAATGAACTGCTGGAGGCTTATACTTGTAACAGTCCAACAACTTGCTGCGCACAGTATGATGCTAATGCCACTTACAGCAGTCAGGGCTTCTCTTGTACCTCCAAGCAAAGGAAAACAGTGCCAAAGAATGCCTACTAATTTTGTATTATGAAAGCTAAATTCCCTACTACAGACTGTATAAATGACCTCAGAGAGACAAAATTGTAAAGCGCAAGTTCAGGCTTTGTTTTTAAAATGCTTGTTTTCTCATGACTTGGGTGAACTATATTTGCTACTTCTATTTCCTGTAAAATAAAAATACTAGTTATCAGTAAACTTTTTACTTATGCCACACATGACATGAAAATAACTACTTCAGCTGCTCTTTGACATTGGTTTCTGCTCTCATTGCTGTGTAAAGTTAGCATTCTAGAAAGCTCTTTCAGGCAGGTTATTTCTATAAGAGCTTAAATAGAATTTGATTTTATTTTACACTCTATTATAGGCTTAATTACTGCAGAAGACAGACGAGTTGGTACCACAAACCTGCACTTGGATGTGTCTGATGCTGTTAATGTCATGGTGTACGTTGGGATTCCCATTGGGGAAGGGACCCACGATGACGGTAATGTTTGAGGAAGGCTGTTTTCTGTCCATTAAAAATCAATTGTGTGTGTGAGAAAGAAGACTGTACCTTTTATTGTTTAAGCTTGTCATATCTATGAAATATAACCCAAATATACAAGGCAGTTTGCTACGTCTGCAGCACATATTTAAAAGTGCAGTAATGCTTTGTTGGTTCCCAACTGTGGAAGCAGCAGAGTTTTGCTAGAAATTAGTATCTCCCTGAAGAAAGGAGGAGAAAGGGTGATAAGTTACTCTTTCTTTTCCTTGTATTTGAATAATTGTAGTTAGTTCAGTTTGAATTCATGACTGAGCTGTGATTAGCTGTCAATTGACACATTTCCTGAATTTTGTTAAGGTGAAGCTTGATGTGCTTAGAAAGGGCACTGTATGATGCAGCAGTTGCAGTAGCAGTGTGACTGGATTTAGTGGCTCAAAATGCTCCTTCCTCTTCTCTATGTCAAAAATCAGAAACTTTGTAATTATACCGCTTTTATGTGGATTCCCCTTTCAGAGGTTCTGAAAACAATTGATGAGGGAGATGCCGACGATGTAACAAAGCAGCGAATCCATGAAGGAAGAGAGAAACCTGGAGCATTGTGGCACATCTATGCTGCCAAGGATGCTGAAAAGATACGGGAACTTCTCCGGAAGGTATGTTGGTTACAAAGGAGGCTTGAGCCTACAGGATTCCTTGACTAGCTYACCTACAGCAGCTGAATGATAGAAATTGCTATCAACATCAAGTGCATAGGTATTCTAATGCTGTCTTTTGAGGACATTAATAGTTATTATGTTCCCAGGTTTTCAGCCTGGTCTAGAATCTTCATATTAATGCACATGTCACTAGTTAAGACCTAAATGAGCTTAATGAAAGTAATGTCCTACCTTGAAATAGTTTGTTATGTTTTTTGGTACAGAGCTTTTTGTAAGCCACCCCATATCTTGGCCCTAGGTTGGAGAAGAACAAGGCCAAGAAAATCCCCCAGATCATGACCCCATTCATGACCAAAGTTGGTACTTGGACCAGACCTTACGTAAGCGACTCTATGATGAGTATGGTGTACAAGGCTGGGCAATAGTGCAGTTCCTTGGAGATGCTGTGTTCATTCCTGCAGGTGCTCCCCATCAGGTAAGTATGCCAACTCTGGGCCATATTGACAAATAAAATTGAATTTGAGGCACAACAGAACTGCGACTTCAAAATAACTGTTMGTTAATATTGCTGACTTAGTTCCTTTTTCTACGTATGCAGTTCTTACAAGAGCTATTTCAATTGGATCTTAGTCGTTGTATTAGTAAAAATTATATAAATACCTGAATAATGTGTACAGCACTGTGATGGAATTAAGAAAAAAAAAATTAGGGTGAATGGTGGGAAAACATTTCTGTGTAGTGAAACTTCAGCCAAGGGAACAGAATTCAAAAAAACTGTGGAGAACAGTAGAGAACTTGCTTTAGGGAACACTAGTGTATGTGGGAGAACAGGGAACACGTTGAGATGTCATGTATTTTGTTCTGTTTTTACCATTAGACACAGTTCTGTGTGAGATCAAATAGACTTCAGTTCCTGTTTCTGATAAGTAAATGTGGAAGAACCTAACATATGGGGTGGTGGGGTTTTTTGGGTTTTTTTGGGTTTTGTATGGTTCAATCTTGATGTATCTGTTGTTTGATGCGGGTTTTCTTAGGTCCATAATTTGTACAGCTGCATTAAAGTGGCAGAAGATTTTGTATCTCCAGAACATGTGAAGCACTGCTTCCGTCTGACCCAGGAGTTCAGGCACCTGTCTAATACTCATACAAACCATGAGGATAAACTGCAGGTAACCATTTTATGACAGTAGTCACTAAATATATTCTGTGTTTTGCCAGCTTTGTTCAGTCCTAGAAACGTATGGCTAATGATTTAAGAAAAAAAATAACAACTTTCCACAACTTTGGAGGTTCTCACTTGATAAGTATTTAAAAAATAATTAATGCACCTATGTCTACAGTATTATGTAAACAAAAATCAGTAATAAACTTTCAGATTTCCAGAGAACTTTCCCACTATTGGACTAGTGCATGTGTCAGTATTAGTAAGTTTTTTAAATGGCTGAATCCTGAATGACAGTGAAGCGTAGCAGAAGAAAAAACCCTATTAAAAAGGAAAAAGCAGTGCTTTGTTTTGAAGAGACATGTTTATTTGACCAAGGACCCTTGTATTTGTTTCTTTATTGCCTAAAGGAAAATTGCTCTAAAAGTGAAGGCTTGCTTATTTAAATCAGGGATATGGTTTAGTGGTGGACTTGGCAGTGTTAGGTTTACGGTTGGACTCAATGATCTTAAAGGTCTTTTCCAACCTAAATGATTCTATGCTTCTGTGATTCTAAGTTAGTCCCAAACAGGAAAATTAAATGTGTTTTGGTTTGAAGAAACGTGACTGCTTAAACTAATAATTATGCACAGAACATATTATGCACTGAAGTGGTACATTGTGTATAAGACAGTAAGTTCTACAGAGAGAAAACCGTAGGGGACCTTTTTTGATTTCACCTATGTATGGCTTCAGTTAGTATCTGTTTAGTTTGCAAATTTTGTTGTTGGCATTTTTTGTGTATTAGTAATCTCATGCATGTAAAATGAAGGAGGGTGGAGATCTGCAGAATGGCTGTTCTTGCAAAAGTGAGTAGTCAATATATAGCCATTTCCCAGTATGTCACCCAAGAATGTCAGAACTTAGCGTGTTAATTCTCTCAAACAATTCAGTGAAAAATTGCTATAAAATTCTATATGGATTTGCACAGGATTTTAAAGGAAAGCAGAAGTAGGATCAACTCTCATTGTGGCGATCCAGCTTTCTAACACTGTACCTCTTCAGCTGTAGTGATACAGATGTGGAAGTGTTTCTGTAAATGAATAGGTTGCAAATGAATAATGCTTATTATTGGGGGGGGGGCGGGAAAAAGAAAAAAGTAAATGCTGGCAAAGTGGAACTCAATACTCCTGTGAAAAGGAATACTGGTTGTATTTGTGCATCACAGCCGAACTTTACCATTTTTCTTTGTCATTTTTCATGTATATTTTTATAGTATTTTTATATAAACATCTGTCTGCTTACATATATATTAAAAAAATACACAGAGACAATAACTGTTGCATAAATGATACAAAAGACTGAGATCATATGTACATTAGGAAAAAATGATGGTGCTTGGCAGTTACTTGAGCAACTGCAATTAAGCTACTCACTTAGAGGTGAAACTGTTCTGTTCAATACCTAGAAACTGAATTCAAATAAACTTAGAAAAATCAGAAAGAAGATAGAGCTTTAATTGTTAAATAGCTAAGCGTGGAACAGATTGCTGTGAGTACTAGTGGATTTTTCATCTCTGATCTTGCTTGCATTTCTGGAAGATGCACAAATTAGAAGAATTTCTAGCCTCCATACAAAGTCAACAGGATGACTTGCTGCATCATCGTAATTTACGTAGGCTTAAACCATATGATTTTCATGCTCCTTTTGGGTTTGATTCACGTGAATCTGTAAGTGACTCGGATCACAAGGACTTTTTCAAAATAAACTCATATGCGTGACTTCATAGTGTACTTCGTCCTAGCTCTCATGAAAGAGAGACTTTATCTTAAAATAACATAAGTAAATATACGTTGCTGGGTGACCAGAAAATGAGTTAATAAATCAGTGCAGATGTCTAAAATATTTGTTGTCTAACTGTGACAGTTAAAATTTGTGCTGTTGATACCCTGAAGCAGTGATAGTATATACTTTGTGTATACTTGCCAACTATTATGAATTCAGCTGTCAAAGTTGATTGCATAGGTATGTAAGACTCTCCTTGTTAGTCTGTAGAAGTTGATTTTTTTTTTTTTCCCCCCTGTTACAGGTGAAGAACATTATCTACCATGCAGTGAAAGATGCTGTTGGCACACTGAAAGCTCATGAATCCAAACTAGCTAGATCGTAGAAATTGCTAATTCCAAATGCCCTGTGAAGTAAGCCTTTTGCTCACAGTATATACAGGGACTGCACATGACTGCCTCTGCAGGAGCAGGGGCTTCTCACTAAGAGCTGGTGTGGTCAGTATTACACACACTCTTCAGCCACTGTTTTCTACGCTGCCTCAACACTGAAGGTCTAATGGAAGGTCGCACTGTTACATGCAGAATTCCAGATTCTAACGAAAGGTGCCATGTCACTTTCCTGTGGCCTTTTGCAAATTGGAAGAACATGGAAACCACTTGGTGTTCCTGCATATTATGATTAGAAATGGTATAAAGAGTGTGGATGTTTTTTTTTCCTCATGCCTAGTTAGTCTCCACGAAGTTAGAAGGAATGTGCTGGAGGTGGGTTGTCCTACTGCAGACTTAGTTGATAGCTGCTGAAGGAGTGTGACCAACAGTAGCCCAACTGCAGAAATTTAAGCAAACTTCCCATGTGAGATACAGGCCAAGGAAAAGAATAAAGCTATTCTCTGCACTCCCCTTCTTGTAGCCGTTTCTCTATACACTGTAGAGTTGCAGAAATAAAGGGAGAACCCACTTTTTTCCCCCAGGAGACTCCAGAAATAGGAGAATTGTGTATTTAGTGAAAAACTAGGTTTGTAGTGAAACAGTTAATATTTCATGAAAGTAGATATTTTTAGTATTTTTGAAGTACCACAACTGTTCCTGGATTTTCAAGGAAAGGCGCATTACATTTAGTCTTCCTTTCAATAAAATCAAGAAGTGATTTTTAGAAAGCAGTCCAAAATAGCACAAAAACAGCCAAAGGAGAGTGAATAGAAATTGACACCCCACCTCCCTTGCCCATATTCCTCACCCATCTTCCCCCCTCTCCCTACGCCACCCTGCTTCCTCAGAATGAGAAGTAAAAAGGAGTATAAACTCTGTTCTCATGTGGAGATGTTGTACATCTCTCCCTGCACTGGTGACTGCAGGCAATAGTTCACCCAATACCAGTGCTAGCTGAAAACATCTATCCTTTCCAAAGTGAAGGAAAAGTTAACTTTCAGTGTCAACTTTGTCCAGAACTATTTTAAGTAAAATGTTCCTGCTTGATAGAACTGTATTCAGAATTTACTAATGTCAGCATTGATGCAATGGATTTCATTGTCCGGGTACATGGGGAAATGTATCTACCTTATATCCAGCTGTACTGTAGTGCCACCTGCAGGCCTGTTAATATGTTCACGGTTATTTCATTTTTTTAAAAATAAAAGTCATTTACTGTAACAGCCTGGGCAGTTTCTTTCAGAGTTTGTCTCAGCTTCTGCCTCTGGTAGTGTACGCTACCTGTTAATTTCTTGCCCTGTGTTTTACACCTGGTGTCCCAAGTACGTGCTGGGAGCATACCAAGCTACCTGCAGATTCTTGATTCTCAGAGATAGTTTGGGTAGAGGATCCGTCTTGTCATAAACAGCATCTCTTGTGCTGTGCTCCTCACCTCTCACTGTCTTCCTAACAGGTTGGGGTTCCCAACCTGCCCTCTCCACTGGAGATACGGATGGGGTGGTAAAGGTTCCCTGGTTTCTGACCTTGGAGGTTGTGATGGCAGCAGCAGTTCGGTTCACTGGCATGTGGCATGCTGGCAGCTTCTCAGGTTGGTTACTGGGTGCAAGTAGTTCACTCCYGGGCTTTTGCTGCCTTCATACCCTTGCAGCTATCCTGTGAATATGGGCTAATTCAGTCGGCTACAGATGAAAAGGATTATCCCAGACCCATGAACCATTCGACTTCACCATATTCCTGTTGTGCAGAATTTCTTATGCACTTCCGTTGTACTCTGTGCATACAACCCATTCTGAATGGTTAATTATAGCTGAGATGTTTCCCTCATTTGTGTGTGTGTATCAGCAATTAGAATTAGATAAAGATCAAAAAGACAAAGACTTGGCTATGTGTAACGCAATAGCTTCGGTCATTTCCAATGCAGTGATCTACACTGAGAGTTCCGCATCTCATGTGGAACCTTTGGTTGGTTGGAGTCCATCAAACATTGTTTCTGTCTCTTGAATTTCCTCTTTTATTAATCATAGAGTACAATCAACCTAAAGCAATATTCAGCCAAAATCAGAGGAATTATTTGCACAAATATTACAAATTAAAATTAAGAAATATGTAGCAATCCAGATTTTAGACCAGATGAGGACAGGAAGAATTTGTAAATTGATCTGGCAAATAAGTTCCAGTAACTTACATTTGAAAACTTTTATCCTTTATCTGGATTGTATACTTCAGGAGATGGAGACTACCACTTCTTTGGGTGAGTTTTTCCAAGTAGGTAATTTTTTTTTTATATGGGGCACAAATTTGCATTTATACAGATTCAGAATCCACTTTCAATTCTTGCTTGTTTTCCACCAAGAGAAAGTCTTCAGTTGATGAAAAGCCTTAATTGTCAGCTCTTGGAATTCTGTTCAACTAATTAAAATTTAGCTGTTACTGTACAGCAATTTCAGAATTTCTGAAATGGAATTTTCTTGTATAGTGTATCTGCAAAACCATAGGTTTTTATTAATACTAATCAGATATATATGATCTATATATTTATATAACATTCATATATTTATGGATGTATACATTATACATTACATATATATTACATTTTATATATGTATATATGTAAAACCCAGACAACTGCAAGGGTTTGTTTTGGTTTTGTTTTCTTTCAAACATGCTTAGCTTCTGCTCTCTGCTGTAGCCTTACATGGTCAGGGACATTTTATGGTACTTGTAATTAGACCGTGAAACTCACTGCAAGTCTATCATGTTGATGCCAGAAGTAATTGTATTTAGAGCTTCTACTACATCCTTTGACAGGGTTGCAAGATTTAATTATGCTTTGTTTGAAAGTATGTACCTTTGTTAGCTTAGTAATTTAACTGGGCTCCAGAGCCTTTTTCCCCAAGAAGTGTTTGTCCTCTGCTTATCCCTTTGACCATTTTCATAGCTTCATAGTTCTTTTATGTGCCATTTCACTTCCCCCAATGCATCTGTCTTCCAAGATGAACASTTTTGGACTGTAGAATCTTTGCATAGAACCTGCTCAGTGCCTCTGATTTGTTCCTGTTGACTTTCTTGTGCCTCCTTTTTATTCAGCTACCCCATTTTTGAGGGAAGAWGATTAAAACCCTGCATGTAGCTTGAAAGTTTGTTCACCGTGCATTTCTGTGGTGAGATAATGGTGTTCATTATTTGTTTCTGAAACATTCCTGTTGCTGCGTTTCTTACTAATGCTAAGCACTGAGATTTCCAGTAGTGATGACTGTACTATCTTTCCTGAGTAGTGACAGCTAATCTGGGGCCTGTCACATACACATTTATATGTGTATGGTCAGGGTGCTCTCAAGGGCATGTGTTAGGATCCTCTCTTAGCAGGGTTTGTGTGAAGGGTCAGTATAAGCACTCACCCTCCAGTACCCACCACTAGTTCTATCATACTTCATATAGAGCTTATAGCAAAAGTAGCCAGCCGAAGTGATTATAAAATTGTTTTAAGATGTACAATCAGTAGTTTTTATCACAGTATTTTCTGGTTACAAATTTTAAGGGGCAGCTGATATGTTACCTGGAATGTAAGCAGATTAAAGGAGACATTATAAATCAGAAATTTTTGAGCAGAGGGAAAATAAAAACTTCAGTCGCGTATCTTAAAATTTAGTTCACTGCAGTCATGACGTTTGTTCTCCTGAATGCCGTCTTGCCATTACTAAATGGAGCTGCACAAGATAGTGGGCAGGCACCATTTTTGAATATCGGCTTTAAGCTCTGGCTGTCCTGTGGAACTACAGACAAGTGGAAGCAGGAATTCGGGATTATATGGCTGTTGGCCTGCCCAAGTGAATTTGGATTGCGTTCACAATACTGAAGCTTGGTGTGTGCTCAACCATGCAAGGGCATACTCTGCACTGTCATTCAACAGTTTCACAGAGCCTTCAAAATGTTACACAGGACACATTTGTCTCTTTCTCTCAGTCTCAGATGAAGAGGAAGAAACAATGTCCCGGGTCTGAAGATCTCACTTCTTTTCAACCCAACAACTCCTTCCTTTTCTTGACATTGATTAAAAATGTAACAGTCTGCAAGGGTTAATTTTACAACACTTAATCTTTTCTCTGTTTATAAATGTACTCTGAGGCAACTGAACCAGGCAACATAAATATGGGAAAAATTAAGTACTTAATATACATCAAAGGTTGTGATCCATTTGTTGTTCCTCTGAAAGACTCTGAGACAGCCTCTTGTAGAACCTGACGATGTGGAATCAGAATTGGAGCAGAGGAGTTAGAAGTCAAGCAGTAACTTGAATTTACCTGCAATACAAGTAAGATGAACAAAGTTACCAGGCATGGATATTCTTTAAAATTATTGCTCCTATGTACATATGACTTCCCTCTCCTTCCGCACTTCCGATAGCCTTTTGATAGCTCTCTGAGCTTCTACAGTTGAGAGGTATTGGTTGAGCTGTATGACACATGCTAGTGACTTATTCATGCATCGAGCATATCTTGTAAGTATTGCTTTGGTGGAAAAGGAGTGCGAAACTACACAGCGTGAGTGAAGCATGGCATGGAAGCACCTGTGGACAACGCATCTTACAGGCTCTGGTTACTGCTAAGTAATCTTACCTTCTGRCTGTCAACTTCAGTGTTTTCCCAAACTTATCCCTTGCCTATCTGGGATGCATAGACCTGCTTGTGGTCACTCTCTCCCAATGCATCTCAGAATCTGAAATCAGCCCACAGCTTCCTTTCATCTTAATTGTCAGCGTCTTTAAGATCCCTATTCTCAACCTTTGAAAAAGAGCTGCACCAGGCATTTGAAAAATAACCAGGCAGAACTCCTCTTACTTTTCTCTCATCTCCCTCATCCCCCTGCCTTACAAGAGCTTTTTATTTTATCTCTCTGCCTTTATATAGGCTAATATGAAAATGGTAAAGCGAGTTTGAAGAGCTAGATATAACAAAGTACAGCTGCTTCCCCTAGGAAGGTCTCTTCTAATGAAACAGCTTTCAATCACAAAGCAAAACAGGTAAAGAAGGGAAATTTTCTCACAATAATTTCCAATTCTAGGGCCTTACCTCCCACAATGCCAGTTTATACTGTCAGCTCGCACTTTTTCTGTGCTTTCCCTATCCCTTTCAGCATTTGATACTCTCCCATTACAATCTGCACCTTTAAGCTTCAGAGAGAGGGTTCCCATTGTGCTCTTCCACTTCACCTTTCTTCCTAAGACCCTTATTTATTCTATTAACTTTTCCAGAGGCACTCTTGTGTTCTTGAGCCCTGACTAATTGCTGTTCCTCTTCATTACAGCAGCTTCTGCCTGAACCTCAGCTTCAGTGGGATCTCTGGATCTGACGTGGCATTGTTCTAAATGTAGCTTTGCTTAAGCTGCTCTGCTCAAGGAGCAATTAGTTTGATTCCCATGCCTTATTGTTTAGGCCATAATAGATTGATAGATATTTGGTCACCTATTTTAACCATTTGTAGAACACAAATTTGTCATGAGTTATTTCAGCAGTAGCATATCTGCTAGAAAAATATACAGCCCTAATTTGAAAACAATCGATGAATTGCTTTCCTAAATCAACGAATTGCTTTCTTAAATCGACAAATTGCTTTCCTAGGTAGGTCTTAAGATCTTAATTACACAGCACTATACAAATATTACTAATAACTTAATAAAAAGAATACTACTAATAAATCATTCTATTTTAATTTGACCTGCAGCTGGCTTTTGTTCCAAAAATAGCCCTTCAGTACCTGTAGTTTCTCCTTGTGGGAAGGTAAGTTAATGAATTAATTTCTCATTCTTCTTTATGACATGGAAAGAAATTGAGCTACTTATTGCTAACTGTAAATTGCTAGCTTAAAATACCTTTCCCGAAGTTGCTCTAAAGCTCAATGTGCTGCTTAACAATGAGCTGCCACTTAAGACATTCACAAAACTACCTGCTCTACTAATGTTGATGTTCATATTCTGTTGTTCTTACCACCATTTATTTCTAATGCACTGTAAATCTTCATACTGCTCCTCGGCACATTAAACAGTTTAAAACACTAAGGCACATTTTATTTAGGTGCCACTTACCCATCCTGCAGTTATTTAGCACTCCCACACTCTTCATACGTTGGACTTGCCAGGTCTCTGAATTTTCTCTCTTCTATTTGCATCTTCCACTCACCTGAGTATGAACACATTATTCAAGTACCAGAGCTGTTGCCATGCTGGTCCCCGATATGAAACTGGTGCGGTTAGAAATAGAATTATTTTGGTGAAGGTTGTGCGTGTTTGCATTACTTGGATGYGTGAGAGCAGATTCCTTTTATCCTATTTGTAGGTCAGTTATGCCGTCAATGGTGTAAATTGTGCAGTCCTTTATGCAATCATTTTGTGGCCATTCATATCCAAAAAGCAGACTATGACAAAATGTCACTGTCTGTAGAGGCATTTGTGTTTTCAACTCCTACATGCAATGGAAAGTTGCTAATGTTTTGTATTTTTCATCCTTGCTCATTATACTAAAGTTCATGCACTCATGAGAAAATTCTTCCCTAGCAGCTCTTTTGTTTTTGCTCTGACCCTTTCTTTGGTCTCTTTCCTTTTCATAAAGGCTATTTGGCAAGTAATGAGACTTTGCCATAGTGTCTGCCTTCAGGGTTTGGTTTTTTTTTGTTAGCTGAAGAGCCACAATAGTTTTCTAGCAAATCACTTTTTTTTTTTTTTAATTAAAAAATGGCTTATGTAATGGTCACTTTAGTGTGATTCAGAGATCTGTGTACTGGGCCTGATCAATCTTTGACTGTAATGCGTACATACAGGCTGCCTGGGGGGCAAAAGGGGCCCACTAATTAACTCTGGCGTTGACTGAGGAGGGAGGATTCTCTTAACAGTATTCCTTGAGTTGTTAAAATACAACAATTTCTGGTGCTTAAGCGTACACGTTCCCACCCTACAACAAGGATATTTCCCTTTTTTTCCCCCRCTGTTCAGCCTTGTCTGTGTAGTTAAGCAATCCTTGGCCTCTCAGCTGAAGTTTCTAAGAACAAGAGCACTAGGCAACACTGAATTATCCTGGAAACCACAAGTAACAGCCTTCATCCCTTTGGTTTGATAACCCCCACCTCTGTATCAGCGAGTTAGTTTTGTTCTACATCCAGTTTGGGGTGAAACTGGGAGCCGTGGGACTTTGAAACGCTTTTAAACCTAACTAATCTGTTTGTTTGCAGCATTTAATCGCTGTTGTCTTGAACTCCCTAGAGGAGGCAACTTTCCGGAAGATGGCTTCTTCTCTGGTCTCTGTTACTCTGTCTCCCGAAGAAGCCGTGATCTCGGTTCAGCACTTTCTCGTCTGTCATTTTCTTACGTTGCGCGTGTTACCCTCCTGCCATCTTTCCAGCAGGTCCCCTTACCCGCTGCACTGCTGTCCGCCTCCTCTCCCCGCTGGCGGGGCTCCCTCCCCCGGCCCCCACCGCTCCCCCGGGCTCTGACGGGAGCCCCGCCTCGGTGCGGGCGAGCGCGGGAGCCGCCCCGGCGCCGCCCCCGGGCGCTTCCCCTGTGCGGGGCGGGCGGCCCGAGCCGCCGGGGGCTCCGCAGCGGCGCAGGGCGGGATGCTCGGGGCGCGCTGCGGCCCTCTCCATCCGACGCGTCGGCTCCTCCCCTCCGAGTACCCGGGGCGGGGCTGCGCTTGCTGCAGGGACCTGCCCTTTAAGAGCCGCCGCCGAGCCCCGAGCCGCCGCCCGGCGCCGCCATGGTCTCCTGGATCATCTCCCGCCTCGTGGTGTGAGTGCGGGCGGCCGGGGCGGAGGGATGTGCAGGCCGCCGCGCAGGGCCCTGCCCCGACGGGGGCGCCGCGGGGGACGCGGCCGCCGCCCGGAGTGGGGCTGCCCCGCGGGACCCCGCGCCTCGGGGGGGGGGGGGGCTGTGGGGCGGGTGCCGCCTCGGAGGCGGCCGCGGCCGCGTACCGGCGGGTCCGCCCAGGCTGCCGCGGCCCGAGCGCGGCCCGGCGGCCCAAGGGCGGTGCCGCGGTGGGGGCGGCCGAGCCCCGCCTGGGGCGGTCGCCGGGGACCRGCGTCCCGCCGGGAGCTCCCCGCGGCGGCGGGCGGAGGCAGCGGGCAGCGCGGGACGCCGCGAAGCGCTGAGGGGTCTGTTCTTCTCGCAGGCTGATCTTCGGCACCCTCTACCCCGCGTACTCCTCCTACAAGGCCGTGAAGACGAAAAACGTGAAGGAATATGTGAGTACGGGCTCGCCGTGCCGGCGCGGCGCCCGCCCTGTCCCCGGCGGACGCCCCGCAAGCCCCGGGCCTGGCCCCGAGGCGAGGGCTCTCCGGCTCCGCGGCGGCCTCGGGTCAGCCGGGCCCCCGGAGCGGCGGCCCCGGCAGCCTCCGGAGAAGCTGCCGAGGAAGGGCGCTTCCTGAAATGGGAGGTTTCAAACCGTAAACGTGGGCTGTTTTTTCTCAGGAGATGCTGAGTGAGGAAGGGAAAGCGGGGGAAACACTGCAGCCTGGAAGCATCTGAAAGTCCAGGACAAGTTCTTTCCTCTAACTTTATCCTTACTCTGTGTCCTTTTACTGCTTTTTCAGTACTGCTTTTGTTTTCTTCCAAAAGGCTGAGTAATTTTGCTTGGTTTTGTGTCTTCCTATCAACCTTGCTTGCGAACAGTGTTTTCTGTTGGTCAAGACTTCATCCTCCTTCCTTTCTGGAATCGCTTCCACTTCTCTGTCTACACCATTGTTACAATTACCATATTTAAAACACCAAATGCTTTTTAGTGATGTGATGTGTCATCTTCTTACAGAAGGGGTGTTCTAAGTTGATCAGTGGAGACAAGAGCTATTTGGCTTATGGGTGGGATGAGTTTCCATTTATCTAGAGCGAGGAATAACCTGATGGAGAAGAGAGGTAACGTGGGTGAATAGGATATGATTTGTCAATATTGCTTTGTGGTGCAATCTGAGACTCTTCATCCAACCGGCTCTGTTTGCTCCTTACAAATGACACGTCAACAATAAATATTGCAGGATATAGTCCTTTTTTGTCTCGCGCTGCTTCAGTCCTCTAGAATTGCCTAGACCTTTCTTATGTGTTGGCTTAAAATTCAGCCCACTGGTTTTTGAAGGAGATGCCAGCTGAGGTGAAAGTCTCGCTCGTAGTGGACAGCTTTGCAAACCACAACATCTGGCTGAGGTGTTTTGGTTTTTGTTTGGTTTTTTTTTGAATCCTGGTCTCAGCAGAGAAGTCAAAATGTGARTGTTCAGAAGGTATTGATAACTGATACAGTGTTTTGAGTGAGTATTAGAGTCAGAAATACGATGAGCCTTACTGAACTTTGAAGTTTATTAGTAATAACATTAGAAACTGAAAAGAAAGCATGAAAGAAACTATCTGAATAATCGCATGATCCTGTGACTTCACAGTTATCTTTGAAGTTATGTATGAAGTAGTATCGTATTACTATTGTCTTCTCTGGCCYTCCTCTCCTCTTTCCTTCCGGTTGCCTATGACCTTCATTTGTTGCATGAAATGCATATTTTTTTTACCCAGAATTTTATTCTGGCTCATGAGTGTCTGTCACGGAATCAATTGTGTTCCAGTTACAGAATCTGTGTTAACTTTAAGACAGACTCAGATTTCAGAGTTTTAAATTGTTTTGTTGAGAACTTGAGGGGGAAAAAAAAACCCAAACCCCTCGTTTTTTAAAACAGCCTGTAGCATGCTTGTTCTGGAGCTCAAAGACCCAGTAAATATGGAGCCTTTGAATTTGTAGGCATTCTTTACAGTAAAAACCTCCTCATTTTCTGTGGRTAGGTTAGCTGTTGAGGTACATAAATGCTGTGTTTCCTTGCAGAATGTAAACATTGTATTGATCTGATTTTCTTTTGGTAGAGGTTACCTAAATTGCTGTAAGACTTCCCTAATCCGATGGTGAAAAGGAAATGAGATACAGTACTTATCATAAAGCTGTCTTAACAATAATATCAACTCATCACCTGGTTGTAAGCCCCACTAGGGCCCGTGTGGAAAAGCATGGCATTCATTTTTGGGTTTTGTTTAATGCTTCATTGATATAGTTTTCTTGAAGTAGATAGTTCTGGAGTGCTGCTGCAGAAAATTTTCTCTTGTTTTTATTTTCAGTTAAAATACTGGAGTTGGTTCAAGAAAATGTATTTGAACTGCTAAAACTGATCTTATATATAAATTATTTCTCCTTGAGAGGACTACATCAGAAATAAGCATTTAGATGTTGGACTGCCATCTGCCTAATTCACTTATCTTTGGAGGGCTTCTTCCTTCGCAACATAAATGGAAAATCGGGGAAAAAACAATTCTGTTAAACACAGGAAAGGGGGCCAATATCTGTTCAAACTGTTCCTTCATGTGAAAAGTCAGTAGAAAACTTGAATGCTGTGCTACACATTTTCAGAGCCAGCTGTGTCTATGTACTACCACTTGCTCATAGTGCTTAAGAACCAACATTGGTGGGGAAGAAAGATCTTACAGGTCTATCTGTGCCAGAGAGTGTGGTGTATTGAAGGTTGAGTTGACGCAGACCCAGCTACCACAAGCAGTCCATCAATGGCATCAGAGTACAGTGCAAACTTACTTTTCTCCCCCACCATGATATACATTTATGATAAGTCCTTGAGCAGCTGTGACAAACTGCTTCTAGTAGCTCAGACTGTTTTAAAAGTAATTTCTTTCTTTTTACGTGTCATCTTCAGCTTTGGTCAAATCTACATTCCAGTTATGCTTTTGCATTTACTGAATTTATTTAGGTTCTTGGTGCAAGTTGGGGAGACTACGTATGTGCAGTTAGCTGAAGTTGGTGGTCATCAGCTTGAACAGCAAAGACCTTACTCCTTTTTAATGGATTGAAAAAAAAATATAGTCTGGTTTGATCCTCAGTTTTTGAAGGTGTTTGTAATCTGTGGATTACAAACATCGTAAGAAAAAAAATTAGTGATTCTTCCCCTCTGCTTTCTGCTCGTYTAGTTTCTGGTCATCTGCACTTCAGGGACTTCCAGAGCTAGAAGTTGGATCCTTCTGGTTTATTTAAGAGCTGAATTTCTTTTTGTCTTTGTAGAGCATAGGGTGAAGGGTGGCAGGAGGAGACAGAGGACGAGAGACTTGCGTCCAGTATCAAAGGTGAACACGCAGTTTATTTAAACAGTAACAAAGCAATGTTTTCTGTTCTTCTCAGTTCCTCTTCTAACGCTCCTGAGCGTTCTGTTAGCAGAATGAAAAAGTCTAATGAGCACTGAGCTTATGGTTTCATCAGGCTGTCTACAGTGACCAGTCCTGAGTGGCATGAGCTAATCTATGTAACCACAATAGTTTTCACTAAGAAAAAGCAGATACTGTAAGTTCATGACTTTGTATTTAATGACATTTAGTGACAAAATGTCAACTGGAGATCAGTCAGTATAGATCCCTTTCTGAATTCTTTAATCAACTCGTACGTAATCCCCTGGGTAGAAAAGTATCTTCTGCATGTTTTGTCATCTTATTATTCGCAACCTTTTCCAGATCTTTCATGAAGATGAGCAGCACAGATCTCAAGACTGATTCCTGTGGGATTCCAGTGGTAACTTTCCTCATTGTGAAAAATGGCCATTTATTTTTATCCCTTGTTTCCTCTCTTTTAACCAATTGTTAATCCTCAAGAGTCCCTTCCTTTTTATCCTTGACAATTTAGTTTCTTTGAGTGTTTATTTAGGCCTGTTGGAAACTTTGTAGAAACTCCATACCCCCTGCCCGTAAGGGAAGCACTATAGCAAGAGCTTATGGAAACCTTCTAAGAATTCTGCTACATTTGTGAGGTTAATTTTTTTTCTGCAAAAAACATATTCCTCGTTATGTTATATATATCTACGTATCTGCTAATGCTTTTATTATTATCGCCTTCATTTTGCCTATTACTGAAGTAAGATTTACTGGTATGTAGCTTCTCTGAAATCTCTCGCCCRTTGGGATCCCTGTTTGCCACCTTTGATTTGTCATTATTCACCCACTTTTTCATACAAGAGCTGATTTATGTTGCTGCATTGAAGAGTTAATAATTTGTTTTATAGAGTTGCTTTAGAAGTCAAGTGAATGACACCTGGTCCTCGTCCCGTCCAAACTGATGATACAACAGAAAAAAAAAAAAAAGGGCAGGAAAGCCATAAAATACAAGTTTTGCTACTTTCTGTTGTGAAGAAATTGCRCAATAAAGTGGAAATAATTTGGGCTACTAACCACTATCTTCAAAACCATCCACTGTGTTAGAGGGGTTGGAGGCAGCATAATTTTATTGGGTTTTTTTTAGAAAGTTTTGGAGGGTCTTTCAAGAACAGATCACCAAGTTTTCCAACACATGCAAGTTTGGRGGAATATCTGCTTTTATAACTTCATTTGCTGTAACAAAGACTGTCATTAAACTGTTGATGTAATTTTAATATATGGATTAATGTGTGGATTTAATATGTGGAATTTCCTTGATGCAGTTTAGTTCTCCTTTCCCATTCTTGATGATACTAAGAGTGTTAAGTTGCTTTTAGCAAAGGTGACCTTTCCGTTTATCTGCTACTTACATTTACTTTTACTTCTTAACAGCACAGCAAACTGGCAATTTCCCTTATAAGTTATCGACTCTCCTGCTATTGGAAATTTTTGGGTAGCAGTTTTCATAATTCAGCTGATCCCTTTTTAGGAATAATTGGCCTGTAGCTGAGAGACTTGTTACTAAAACAGCAGAGTGTGAGCGYGTGTGCGTTAGGGGGGAATTATTTTATGTTTGCTTTGAAAGAAATACCTACTGCTCCCGAGAAAGGTGTGAGGAAGTAGGGAGATAGATGATAGGCATACAGATGTGCCGTAATAGCACAAAGGACACTTTGTAAACTATACTCAAGACCTTAAACAAGAAGATAAGGTTGATGCGGCATGTTCTTTGCTTTCTTACCTCTCTTACTGAGCCTTTATTTAAAAAGAAAAGAGAAATGCTCATGTAACTTCTGGGAATAATGATTGAGGCAGAGAATGCTTATTAATGAGTTAGAACAAAATACTGTATCTGTTGGTTTGGTTTTTTTGTTTTGTTTTTTTTTTTTTTTTCTTCCCAAGAAAAAACTTTAAATCGAGAAAATATAGGGCTACAGTTTAAACTAAACTTTTGCATATGTGTGTATATATATTTATTACAATAATCATGATACATGAAAGACTGTAACTTCTTAAAGTGAACTGCTTCCTCTTTTTAGATAGCTTATTTGGGACTTTAACACTGTTGCATCATGATACTGCTACAGGGCATGCATTCATCAGTGTATCTGTATGCATTTATCTATTTGGAGCACATTAATCCTACATGTTTTCCCAAACTATAACGTACCATTTGGTGTGTGACCCTCTCCATTAGTGATTATATCTGCCTTCTTGTTGTTGAATTCATCTTAACGTGTGGAGATGATGAGTCATTTTTACTGAGAAGACATTTTGCTTTTTTCTGGGTTCTGATGGATGTCTATTGAGTGACTGCTCTTTTGCAGGTGAAGTGGATGATGTACTGGATTGTGTTTGCCTTTTTCACCACCGCAGAAACACTCACAGACATTGTTCTTTCTTGGTGAGTTCCTTGGTGGCATGTTTTTTTTTGTTGGTTGTTTTTGTTTTTTTTTTTTAAAGAAGAGAGGAGTAGTGTTAGGATGCTAAGAATAAACTGTCTCTCCTTTAGGAGTTTTCAATCCCTACGAAGAGTCTGCAGGTCTGTAGATAYTGTAGGTAGCAGCTGCTGTCTTAGCTGTTTCATCTCCTATACTTGCAAACAGTTAGGATAAATACACAGTATCTGTAAGAGGATCTTCATCCATTCATAACATAAAATATTTTTGAGAAGCTGTTAATGTGAACTGGTAAAGTTTGAGAAATGGTGGTCTAAAATACACGTAAAAAAAAAAAAAAAAAGATGGTAGAAGGAAGAGACCTGTTTTGCTTTGCGAGCCTGTAGTGTGGAGGAGCAGATCAGATGCATGTCTGTGCTCTGAGTGGTGGTTTGCATGATGAAATTCTCTTCCGCTGGCTGGGGTGGGGTGGAGTGGAGTCGGGGGAAGCAGGTTCTTAATCCTTTCAGTGCTGTGTGTCATGCTTGGCAATATGGAGGCCTCCAAAAATGACAAATCATCATTACGTGTCTTCCACTGAACCTTTGGAACAGGGTATCTTCAGTTTCTTCATTGCTTTAGTGTTTGAGCTTTGCATACATCTCTGAAAGAATACTAGTCAAGAGTTGCATCTTTTAAAGAAACACGAAATGGCTACACGTGTCTTACAAAAGTGCTTTGCAGTTTTGCCTCTTCCTGCATAAACTTTGAAAAGCAGACAAAGATCTAAAAAGTACAAGAGCTTTGGCTTGTTCACTTGTACTTAAAATGGACCACTGAAAACAGAAGTCTCTTACTACTAATAGAGACAGTAGAAAGTTTGCATTCACTTGTTTCAATCTCTGCTACTGTATCTTCCCAGAGACTTTATTGGGTAAGGGTTAGAGATGAAAGACTTACATGCTGCCTGCTCTTTTTCATTTACACTGATCTTCCTTTTGTGTCTTATCTGAGGAGTACCTACTGGAAGTTTCAGAAACTGAGCTATCAGCCTTAGCAGGAACTTGAGATTTATTGAGATACGTAGTTGAAAACTTCGGAAAATGAGGGAAACTAATGTAATACTAACATCCAGTGGATACTCTCTGAACAAACTTCAGAATGATGAGAGTAGCTATCAGATTGTAATTTGGTGTGTTTGCAGGGCTGAGAGATGCCCTGTTTATGGAGTTTTCATGGCTATGGATGAAAGACTAAATGAGACTCGAAGAAGGTATGTCCTAGGATTCCAAAGAGGGTTCTGCTATTCTGACCTGATATATCAATTCTTTTGTTTCTGAGCCTTTATCTTGCCTTTGCTCTTTCTCCCTATGCTGCTTTCTACCAGTTATCTCTACCTGTCTCTGTGCTGACCTTGATTCCAGTTCTCCATCTTTCTTTCTCTCTCTCTTTTGTTTTTTTCTTCCCTCTTTCTCTCAGGTTTCCCTTTTATTTCGAGCTGAAAATCGCATTTGTCATTTGGCTGCTCTCCCCTTACACCAAGGGCTCCAGTGTCCTCTACAGGAAGTTTGTGCACCCAACGCTCTCCAATAAGGAGAAGGTACTGGCTTGTTGTTAGAAGATACTGACCTGTCTGGGAGCTGACTGACTTCTGATTCAGTTATGCCACAATAAAAACTAAATCATGCTTATGCTGACATTAGTGGATGTTGAATGATTCTGTCTCTGACAATGATGTCATACTGCAGCTTACTGAAGATTGTAATGTAGCCAGTAGTTTGCCTAATGCTTAGAAAGCATGTTTGGCTAACCCAGTGTCATGAGCCCTTACAGTCACTGTCAGTAGTTAAGCTCTTTGAATCATGATAGGAGCAGCATGTTCTGTAGCCGTGCTGCTTTTTCACATTGTCAGTATAAGCAACTGCTTTGTTTCAGTTGCTACAGTTTGGAGATAGCATACTTTAAGTAAAAGTTGCATTTGCAAGCTTTCTGTAAGTAGCAGAGAAACTGCAGTTAATCGATCAATGACAGCTGATACTGGTAGCCTGGAAAAAAGCATCCAGATGAGCTTTGGGTTTTTAAGGGTGATGGTGGGGAGACTTTGATCATGTTTGTAATGAGGAGCTAAATGCCATGTTCCACATTGCCTTCCTAGGAAATTGATGAATACATTACTCAGGCTCGTGACAAGAGCTATGAAACCATGATGCGAGTTGGCAAGAGAGGGTTAAACCTTGCTGCCAATGCAGCAGTTACTGCAGCTGCAAAGGTAATGCAACACCTTCTGTAACATTCAGGAATTCCCCGGCAGTTTAGCTTTGTGTGCCAGCAATTAGTGCTATGGGTCTGTTAGGGATGCTGGTACTTGTTGGCACCAATCTACTTTTCCTTTCCTCCAGTTTGCCTTGCAGTTAATCCTATCCTTTGACTTATGAAAAGTGGAGGGAGAGTGGAATGGATTTTCCTTTAACCTCTTCCCTGTTGGTCTTGGGAGCATGCTTTTCTTTTTCCCTTCTCTGTTTTTTTCAGAGTACCCTAGTGGGGAATAGGGCACCTCTCCTCTTCTTCTGAATGATCCCATGTGAGATGATCTTGGTGAAGGCGAAGTGCCCTTGACCCTAATTTTTATATCCTCTTAGGGCCAGGGAGTTTTGTCTGAGAAGCTGCGAAGTTTCAGCATGCAGGATCTCACTCTGATCCGAGATGAAGATACTGTGCATATGCGAAGCCATGAGCCACAGCTGCACCCGTCTGGTGGGAGTCTTCTTGAAACCATTGAGGATTCAGGTACAGAACACTCCTGCTGGGCCATTGTATGAGGCCTCATATGGTGAGCCAGGAGGGGAGGAGGGGTTCCCTGGACTTTTCATGCATTGGGTCTCAGAAGGACTACAAGATTCCAAATTATCTGGGACGAGTTGCGTTGTCTTCCCTAGTCCCTTCCCATCTACTAACACATCTCTGTACTTTTTGGATTATCCTCCTTAAGGATTGTTGACGTGTTCCTTTCATGTGGTCCTTCAGGGTGGGCCATTTTAGACTTCATGTGATTTTTCAAAAGTATTTGCCAAAACTTTCTCCTTATTCCTTTAGCTTCCTGTTACTCCTCAGGAGAGGAGAGCAGTGTGGCACAGAGGTCTAATGGAACCCCGTTGGAGACTAGAACAGACCCATCAGATGAAGATGCAGGGGACAAACTTCCTAAACGTACCCAGAGTCTCAAAACTCCTAAGAAGGTGATGAAAGCTGAGGTGAGCTGGTGTGTGAATTATTTCCAGCACAGACATTGATTTGTGAGCTTTGTTGGAAGGCTCTGGCTTCATAGTCTTGATGCATTTAAAAGCTGTTTATATAAACTTTGTTGGATTAAGTCTTTGCTAGTTGAGTCCTACATCAGAGGACTTGCCGTCTACTTGCTATACTAGTCTCTAGCTTTTGTATTTTTATCATGCCTGTAAGCCTCTGTCATAAGCCAGGACCCAGCTTTGCTTTCTTTCAGGTTTTGTGTTGAAGGGTGGGGCATTAGATATTTTTAACATGTTTTATTGACTATATCCTCTCTGCTGTCTGTTACAGTCTGAATATATAATACTACTGTGACATTTATCCCTGGGACAGCCACTTTCTCCTCATCTAAAATGCAGCGGTTCTGTACCCTCTTAGGCCTTCCTGGACGTCTGTATATTAGATATGGGGAAAATGTAATTTCGCTCTCCACACCACTCCCCATCCCCCCCCTCCCCCCAACCCCGGGGTATTGTCTTGAAGTTTGGGTAACTAGTCATTGTTGAGCTGTCCCCTCCATATGACCATGTGATGATCCAAGATATTTACAGCCATTCAGATGGGACATGAGTTGCCTGTATTCTTATTATTCAAACAAACCATACACGAAAAGAAATGCAATTGTGTCCAAGAGCCATTTTAGCTTAACAATCTTTTTTTTCAGCTGTTGGTGTGTTTTGTAGAACATGCTTTTTGAGGTGCTGCTTTCCAGGTTTTGACCCTTACTTGAACATTTCCTGTGGTTTGATTTATATGTGATGAAATGCTTCTCCCTTTTTGTGAAGTTGAGGTCCTATATGCTGATTCAACTTGGACTCCTAATTTTATTTTTTATTTTTATGTAAGATAAAGAGTGCTATATGACTGGTTCACATTGTTGAGCTTTTCAGGCTAAATATTAAATAATTTGGAGGAAAGTAATTGCTTAGAGCATCATTTTAAGTTATACTGTTAACCTGATTTTACAGTGTACGGGACACCTTTGCGTGTGATTAAGTAACAGAATCACAGAATAGTTGAGGTTGGAGGGGTCCTCTGGAGATCATCTGGTCCAACCCCACTGCTCAAGCAATGCCATTTAGAGCCAGTTTTCCAGGACCGTGTCCAGATGGCTTTTGAATGGAGGATGGGCAAGGATGGACATGCATGTCTAAAGATGCATTTAAAATCAGCCTGGATCTTTTTTAAATTCCCAAGGCTTACTTCTGAGTTGACCCCTCTGCTTTCTTCTCTAGCATATTAGACAGGAGCAGGGAAACAAGAGGAACAAAATTTGATTCCAAGCTTCCTAGTGAGGAATTTTTAAAGTGAAATTATGAAAAGACAGTAATGACTCTTCTATGCTGTTTATTGTGAATACAGGAGTTCCGATAAAGTCCTTTGCAGGGATATTGGTTTTTATGCTCAATCTGTTTGGATCTTTGGTTCAGATGTAGGAATCGTAGGAGGTCTTTGACTGAGATCTCCGAGATTGCCCGAAAGGGCTGAATGCACCGTAGATCATAAATGCACTCTTCTTGCCAATATCTAGAATGAAAGACAAGAGTAAAGTGTGCAGACTAGTTCAAGATGTTTCTACATCTTTCAGAGAACAGCATTTGGGATAGCAATCAAGAAGCAGAAAAGTTACAGCAGTAAAGTGTTATGTGAATGTTACCAGTTAGAAATACCGCTATGTCTAATCTTTTGTTGAGACAGCTGACTTTGATTTTATTATCACACTTGTCCTGTTTTAGAATGTCTTCCTCTCCTGGTTGCTATTTGATGGATATGCTCAGAGTGATTTGTTTACTAACAAAAAACAAATGGAATGGTTAGAATCATAGAATAGTTTGTGTTGGAAGGGACCTTTAAAGGTCATCTAGTCCAACCCCCCTGCAATGAGCAGGGACATCTTCAACTCGATCAGGTTGCTCAGAGCCCTGTCCAACCTACCTTGAATGTTTCCAGGGATGGGGCATCTACCACCTCTCTGGGCAACCTGTGCCAGTGTTTTACCACCCTCATTGTAAAAAAAATTTCTTCCTTATATCTAGTCTAAATCTACTCTCTTTTCGTTTAAAACCATTACCCCTTGTCCTATCGCTACAGGCCCTACTAAAAAGTCTGTCCCCATCTTTCTTATAAGACCCCTTTAAGTACCGAAAGGCCGCAGTAAGGTCTCCCTGAAGCCTTCTCTTCTCCAGGCTGAACAACTCCAACTCTCTCAGCCTTTCCTCATAGGAGAGGCGTTCCATCCCCCTGATCATTTTTGTGGCCTCCTCTGGACCCGCTCCAACAGGTCCGTGTCTTTCCTGTGCTGAGGGCTCCAGAGCTGGACGCAGTACTGCAGGTGGGGCTCACCAGGGCAGAGTAGAGGGGCAGAATCACCTCCCTCGACCTGCTGGCCATGCTTCTTGTGATGCAGCCCAGGATACGGTTGGCCTTCTGAGCCCAGAAGCCGCAGAAGCAAGCGCACATTGCTGGCTCATGTCTAGCTTTTCATCCACCAGTACCCCCAAGTCCTTCTCAGCAGGGCTGCTCTCAATCCCTTCATCCCCCAGCCTGTATGGATAGCAGGGGTTGCCCTGACCCAGGTGCAGGACCTTGCACTTGGCCTTGTTGAACCTCATGAGGTTTACACGGGCCCGCTTCTCAAGGTTATACAGCTTCTCGAGTTAAATAGCCTTTCTGGAACAATGGATGACATGAATAGGGTCATCGTGTTGTAGTAGTTTTGTCCTATTTTCACTCTGCATTCTTGTATCTTTCTGTTAGACATTTAGGTGTTCAAGTAAACTAACCTAAGATGCCTCTCTCTCTTTCTCCTCAGCTTCCAGTAAGAAGTGTGAAAGCCCGCCCTAAGAAGAAAGCTGCAGGCTCTCTTGCTTCTGGCGAGTCRTCCTAAGGAGACCTCCCCCTCCCCAGCACCTGTCTCTGTCCCGGGATTTGCCTGTCACTTTTGAGGGGAAACTCCCCAAAGGAAGGGAGCTGAGATCCATGTACATAACAGATACTGCTTTGTAGAGCTCATTCCAAGGCAAGGGGGAGGCTGGGATTCAGAAAATGGAGTAGAGGATGCACATCCTCAGGAATTTTCTCCTTTTCATCTCTCTGTTGGAGGGAATGCTGATATGTCTGTACATAGCCTGTTGCTTTGGAATTCCCACTGTATAACCCTAGTTGGGGAGAATCTTTGCTGGAAGAACTGGCTAGGGTTAGAGACATCCATTGCACAGAAGCTGGAAAAATATTAGACACTGGAGTTCCACAGGGGTGGGTGGCTCCCTAAAATGTCTTATCTTGCTCTGGGTATTCTTCTGCAGCTGTGTGTTGTTCGGAAGTGCCCACCATGATTCATCCTCCTTAAGAACGGATCGTACCTGTCATGTCCATCCCCTTTGAGAAGGTGACTGAAATGATGTATGCTGAGTGCTTTTGAAGATAAAGGACTAGCTCATGGGAGGAGTATGCTAGATTCCCATTACTAGTACTGGAAGATGAAGAGATTGTTTTTTATTTTATTTTTTCTGGAAGGTGAAGGGAGATAATTGAAAACCCGATGTAATGAAGAAAATGTGCTGTTATTTGCACATGTGATGGAGTAGATAAAGGTATCTGTAAGAGTTAACTATTCAGAAGGAAAGTTGGGCATCTGTAAGATTTTGGCTCTTTTTGAAGCTGCTTGAATTCTGTTCCAGGTTTTGTTGTTCACTTTGATTCCTGTGAGAGCATCAGAGTGAGGCGAGTCCCATGCAGTGAGAAAAGTTGGCAGGGAGACTGTTGCTTTGCCATTTAGTGGTTGAACTCCATGTCATCCTGATGCTTGTTACTACAGACAGATTCTTTCATTCTAGCAGATGACTGGGGAAAATCTGGCTCAATATAGTCTGCAGGCATACTTGAGAATTTCAGAAGCCCTTATCTCTCAGATTTAGGAGATCCAGTCCTCAGGGCATGAGAAATGATAATTAGCTGATGTATGAATTTCACTAATTCCAGGATTCCATTTATGGGTGATAAAAAGCAGGGAGTAGGGCACAATACTGTGATTAATCATTCCTCTTGCTTTATCCAACTGCAGCCCTTGCACAAATTTTCTGTCTGACCATGTGCCGTGTTTATCAATGTCCTGAGACTTGAGCAATATGTAACACTTGGGACAGAACTACATTGAATGTAGAATATATATTGTGGGAGTGAAATTGCAGTGCTGCAGAGAAAATTTGCATCATGCCAAGCCATACTGGATTCTAATCTGTTGAACATTGTTAAGGGGAGATCTCCCGTACACATGCCAACAGAGTCAATGGGAATTTACGAGATGACTAGGGTTCCTGTTGTTGAGATCTATAATGGGGGAGCACCATTATAGACATGGTTGTCTGAATGAATAGTTGATGGTCTTAATCTTTACTGAAACTAGTTATCAAAGGAACCTGGCTCCTCCTTCCCTACTGAAGACTGTTCTTAGCTCTAGATGTAGGCATTTGTGTTTGCCCATGTCTTTTGCTGTCACATTTCTGAAATTACAGTGGATTCTTCACAGAACCCAGGATTTTGCTGTTGACAATGTATAGAAGCACTTCTGCAAGTAATGTTCCACAAGTATTTCTGTCCTAAAGAATAGCCCTTCAAAAGTTTGTAAAATTGAAGATTAGGACTGAATTTTTTATTGTTTCCCATTGTCTTGGTGGCAAATTGTTATGAATTGACTAGTTATTTTAGGAAAGCAATTAAGTTGGTTTTACTTTTATTTGTAGCTTTTAAAAATTGAAGTCTTGACAGGCCATGTCAGAAATTTGCATCTTGTCAGAAATACTTGTCCTAAATTATCCATAAGGCCTTATCCAGAAGCCAGTAGAAAATCCTTGATTTGGCTTTGAGTTTTGAGTTTCACAAAAAAACCCAAGTATTTTGTTCTTTTTAGTTTGTTAGCAAACACTGTATACGTGTCTCACTAGTACATGCAAAGGCATGTCCTGAAGCAGGAATTCTTTCTGTTTCCAAAGGAAATTCCTCTCTCCATATGAGAGTTAAAAATCTTTACTGATTATGTGGAAGATTCAGTTGTGAGGAATTGCTGTCCTAGATTTTACTTTACTGAACAAGATAGAACCGTTATTCTCTATATACCAAATATCTCTATGACCACATTTCTTGAAATTTTTTTTTAAACTCAAAATTTCCGTAGCAAATTATGTATGTAAATCATTGTGAGGGACTTGATTTGGAAGCCAGGGWTTGGTTAGTCTCCCCTTATGCTGATCTTCATGCCCTTGCCTTGTGCATGCGTTGTGATAGTCTCGGATTAGTCGGTTTTCATACAGTGACTTTCCAGAATGTTTTCTAGAATCAGTTCATTTGTAGTAACTCTTCCTGCTTTGAAGCACAGGAAGAATTTTTGAAGACTCAGTTTTGGCGTTTGGATTTAGCTTTGTCTTCCTGAGCTAGGTCCTGTGCTAAGTATCTTTTACTTAGCATTGATGTTTGATGTCATTAGCCTGTGGGTAAGTACAGGTCAGTCTTACTCTGACTTTTGTTGTACAGGGGAATTAAATGACATCTGGTTGTAAGAGAGTCTGGAGTAGAGTCAGGGACTATTATCTAGTGTGTGATATGAAGCTGATGATGTCAAGCAGCAGAACTTACCCAGAGCAAGAACAATGTCTTAGCATGGACACTATTTTCTTCTTCCAGTACAAATGTGACTGCTAGATTGTGCTCTGCTTGATCAAAGCCTCTGCAGATCTGCCACCACCCACGTGACCTCTTAGTGAGTTTCTAGATATAGTTCTGCATTGGATGGCATGGTCTTGCATAGAAATTCTCTTGTTAATGAGAACGCTGAATGTGCTGTTTTGATAAAATGCTCCTATCAGCTGTTGTTCAGTGTTTTCAGCAGGAAATGCTGGAACGTGGTTTCTCTTCAGTATCATCTGTGGGCTTCATTGTGCAATTAAGCAAATGGTTAAATCTTCACCTAGCAGTAGAACCCATTGTGTTCAGTAAGTGTTTATACCCCTTTCCTAATATGCCTGGGCACAGAGAGGAACGCAGTAAGAGAAAATGATACCTGAAGTTGGGGGGGGTGGGGGCGTGGTACGTGTGTGTCAAACTTTGTGTGCCTAAAAATTATCCTAAAATACCTGTACCATGAGATACGAAGTGAAGCCATGACTGCCTTTTGGAAAGAAATGTTGTACCTCCACGCTTTATAATACTATGAGTCAGTGTTCTGCTGTTGGAAAAGAAAATAGTGAAATGTGGTTTCCCTTCCGAGAAACTTAATGTTTTGCTGCATAGAAGGGAAAAATGTTTTCTTGCTTGGCAGTATCCTCCACGGTGGGTAAGAAATAGGAAAATATAGGGGAGGCTACTGTCAGGTTTTAAACCCTACACTTCAACTAAAAATCTTAATTTCTTATTGTTCTTTATTGAGTTTCTGATTCTCCAGCCTTACGTTTCTGAGTCTGGGGGACTGATTTCTTTTAGACTTGATTAACTTCCTTGGTGGGTAGAGGGTGTATTAGAGAGAGGGATGCTGGTGTTCTTAAAATTGCAAAGCTTGTTGTGGGGAAGCTACACCTTTCCCCATTTTAGTGAACTGAGTTCTATTCATTGTCCTTTTGCAGTGCTGGGCTTTCTTTTTTATACGTCACTCTTGGAAGTGTGACTCCCTCACAATATACAGCCAAGTAATTTCTGTCTTGAAAAGCAAGATTTCTAGAGAACCCCAACTTTCCAGAAATTGTTATTTGTTCTTTGCCATCTTAATCAGCAGGAAATATAGTGCCTTAGGAGGAAAGTGGGATARCTATGGAATACTCTGCTGGTTCTCTGATCTGCACATAGCATTGTATCAAGGACGCTTGCCATGTTAACTGTGAAGTATCATTGTACGCTTGAGAGTAGCTGATGAATTGAGCTGAATTTTCCTATCTGTCTTCCAAACTTGCATATAATGCTGGAACGTCTGGCTTATTGCCTGAGAGAGAAATCTAGGGGGAAAAAAATGTTCTTACCCATCTTTCTGATGGGGACACTGTATTGTCATATTACTCTGCCACTTGCTGGGGTGATGCTGAATCACATCTCTCTATGTAACTGGTCAGTACTATAGCTTTTCTTGCTCTACCCACTAAGAATTTGTAACGTGCCACCTGGCTGAAGCATCTTGTGGTGCTGCTTTCTGAGTTGCCCTGTAAAGTCAGATATGTGGAAAACCAGCAAAGTATTCTGAAGCTATATGAGCTCATAGAGTTGTTGGAGTTGGAAGGGACCTCTGGGTGTCATCTGGTTCAACCTCTCAAGCAGGGCCACCTAGAGCCAGTTGCTCAGGAGTTCCTGTGTGCCATTCGTGGTCTGGAGCCTACTGAATTTAATGTTTAAGAGCTGGTATGTGCAGAAATGCATATGCTGTATGGGGATGTGCTTTAGTGTTACTGAGGAGAAAGGATTCCTCGTCACCTTTCATCTGGAATTTGGCACTATTATAAGACGCTGTAAACATAGAAATCATAGAATCATTAAGGTTGGAAAAGACCTTTAAGATCATCGAGTCCAACCGTCAACCTGACGCCACCATGCCCACTAAACCATGTCCCTAAGCGCCTCATCTACACGTCTTTTAAATACTTCCAGGGATGGTGATTCCACCACTTCCCTGGGCAGCCTGTTCCAACATAACGCAGTCTTACGTTATTTTTAGGTATTGTTAAGACGCCTAGAGGCTTCAGAAGAGCTCTTAAGAGGTGTGCAGAGTAACTTGTGAGAACAATTGGTTTGAACAGTAAATGAAGACAATAAACAATAAACCTGCATAAGAACCTGTCTTGTGAGATAGAATTAGAGTGGAAAACGGGCTGTGTACAGTACAGAGTTGTCCAGAAATACTGCTGACTTTCTGATCCTCAAGCAATACTTTAAACTCTGCGCTCTACAGATTAGAGCCTGATTTTTCTCTTACAGCACCTCTCTCTCTGTGTCTTACCTTTCTAAGCTGGGCTTCAGCTACATGCATTGAGATTCTTGAACCTTTCATTACTTCAGAACAATAAAGTTTGAATTTTACCTCAGCAGGCAGCGGATCTGCAGGGAGGACCAGATGAATATCAAGTATCTCGCATCACTTTGTAGTAGATGTGTTATGCTGGGGAAGCACCAGCAGGGAGCTCCAGAGGATACATTCATCTGGGAAATTACCCCCCCTCCAAAGCTTACGTTTTTGGAGCAACCAAATGCTGGACTTTGCTACGCTCATATACACAGCTATCTGTAGAATCCCAAAATTCAATGTCAGAATTGCCAGTGCGCTATTTCTGATGAGAACTGGAATCAAAATAATATGAAGTGAAAAGAAACAGTGGCATATTGGCGGGGTTTTTTCTGCAATTTTGCAGGTAAATTTAGSTCTTTGCTGCTGCTTTGCCTAAAACCTTTCCATAAACCCCTTGCAGGCAAACCGTTACTTCCTTGCTCTGTTTCTCAGCTCCTATCCTTTCATGACCCGGTTATGTTTCTTATGTTTTCTCTTATTAAGCAAGGGACTACTTCCATTTTGCTGACTGTGGAGACATGAAAAATACTGTCTTTTAGAGCTGACATTCAGCCTTTTTCCGTTATTTAAGCCTGTGACCTAGAATCATACAGTGACTTGTACAACAAGGCTGGATTCCCAGGTGGAATCTGAGCATCTATTGCCAATAGCATAGTTTGATGTATTTCCCTTTTCTTGCAGTGGGTTCTGGCGGAAATATGCTTACTGCCGACCCTTTGGACAAGAGCATTCTGTCTGCATTTAGCCAAATAATGTTAGAAGTAACGTTTGTGGGAAGGCTGCAAAAGTGAGTGAACTCTAAAGGAGCAAGAGTTCAAGTCTTCTGTAATACATAACTGTCTGAGACTACCTAAAAGATTTGTGGCAGCAGTAAAAGTGCGTTGCTATACTGACTTACCAAAGATGGGGAATTCAATCATGTTCTTTGCAGCAGGTCAGGGAGGAGAGTCAGGCTGGATGGCAAGCATATAAAATTTTTACATACAAGGGAACTAAGTTTTTATCAGAAGTAATGCTTAGTAACTTACCAAAAAGAAAGCAAGTTGAAAATTTTTGGTGACTTTATAAAATTAGGAGGTAAATTATCCTGATCGTCAAACCTAGTATTGTATACAAACTTTTTGTATTCATGCTGCTGCCTTTTTGGGAAAGCACTGAGTTGATGGACAACTCACTTTTGACTCCTCTGTTGGATTATTTCTCAAATGTTGTGAATGTCACATAGAGATAAATGAAATTTTTATTTTGACATATGACCATGAATTCACATCTAAATTGAGCTATGTATGAGACAGTGTTGGTTGAATGAAAGCCCAAAAAGAAAATGGAGAAGCTGAGACAGATCTAGCCAGGTAAACGTGACTGAAGGACCTTCCTTGAAGTGCAGAAATTAGAGACTACGTAGCGATGCTTGGTTTTGATTCAACATTTTCATGACAAAGTTTCTGTTAGCACGGTGCTGATCTGAAGGCAGTAAGGCACAGGGATGGCTGTGAATTGCTGTTTGTCCACCAGAGGGTATAAGCATAACATACAATGGCTGCAGATGAGCGAGCAGACACTTGTCTGGTAACAGTTGAATTATGACAGGTTGAACATCAATATTTCCTATGTACGAGAGTGAAGGTCCTGCTTAGAAAGGGCGGGGGGGAGGGACCAAACTGGGGCTCTAATGGAGAAATACGAAGTAATACTGCAGTTAACCCCTGACTAAAAAGGCTATTTAAGCTTGCTGGGCTTTCTAATTGAGCCACTTTCCAGTGAGGCTTGCTGAGACAATAGTGTTAGAGAATAACTGTCCTCAAATCTTTTTGTTGTCCATTCAAACCATTTTCTAGCTGCAGGAAGCAGCTCTGTAAATGGCAATGTTTGTGATTTATTCCCCACCCRTTTTGCAGTTAATCAGAGTTTCTGTGTGTTTGTGTACTTCAGTAGTGTTGCCCTAATTTATAATCTGAATTTTGCAATATTTCCTGGTAAGAATGAGTAGTTTCTTTCAATTGGATCTATATTCTGTGAAAATAGAAGCAATTTTAGTCTAAAAATACAGATGTGTCTAATGGTTACTATGGTAATTTGTGACCATGGCAACAGAGAGTTAGCATTCTGAAGAACAGACTTTTTTTGTTTGTTTGTTTTTGTTTTTGTTTTTTTTTAAGTCAACAACCTGATTAATGGTGCAAGCACTTCAGGAAAAAACACTGCCTTTTTTTATTTTTTAACCATACAAGATCACATGGGTACAAGGGATTTTGACATTGTCTCACCTAAGATTTTTATAGAAAAGCTGATGAAGTAGGGGCTGGATGAGCAGACAGTGAGGTCGATAAAAAAACTGGCTGCACGGCCAGGCCCAGAGGCTGGTGATCAGTCCCAGGAAGTCTAATTGGAGGCCCGCAGCAAGCAGCATACCCCAGGGCTCGGTACTGGGTCTAGTCCTCTTTAACATCTTCATTAATGATCTGGATGATGGGGCAGAGTGTATCCTCAGCAAGTTTGCTGATAACACAAAACTGGGAGGAGTGGCTGATATGTCAGAAGGTTGTGCAGGAAGCAGCAAGAGGTATATAGAGTATCTGACCTTGCCTCTCAAAATAGATGGAAATCCTAATAGGAACATAACGAGACAGTCTGAGATTCTTTCTGATGTTGAGAAGGAGGAGGTCTTTTATCTGCAACATCATAGATGGAGACTTACAGACTGAGGAAAGGTTCAGGACATACCAGGAGGTTACTGTAGGAAAGAGAAATAGAAAATTTAGAACAGGGCTGGGGATTCTTTATAGTCAGACTTTGTAAAAGAAAAAAAAAAAAAAAAAAGTTATATGTTTCTGTTCTATTTTTCCATCATATGATCAGAGTTAAATAAACAACATAGTGCTTTCAGGCAGGTGCTAAATTTCAACTACAAGTTGTGGATTGCCCTGATGTAGTTGAGACCACAAGAGCATGTATTGCATTATAGGAAACACTTAGTAGTGATTTAGAGAGTTATATTTATGAGAAATTAATATATTATTGAGGGAGGTAGGCATGGGCTCTCATGACTAAGCCTTGTATTTAGTGAATGGCTATCTCTGCCAACATAGAGCTAATGTAAAGGCTCTCTACTAGCAACACTCAATGTCAGTTTTATAAAAAAATGTGCTAGATATAAGTTTAGCCAAAGCCAAATCACAGAATTTTCCAAGCTTTCTCTTTTTCCTGGGCCCTGTTGGGTAATCTAGCAATTGAATGGAAATTACAGCATTGCTGCTATCCCTTGCTAATTTGGAGCAATGAATATCTTGAATTAAATAGATTCTAAACTGCATTTAAAAGCCAGTTTTTCTAAAAGCCAGTTGTTGTGACCATTCTGTATTTGCCACAGGAATACAGTAACTGATCAGTGGAGCCACTGCGGTGCTCAAAGGCTATTACCTCAGAAAAGGGAAAACAGAGAAAAGGCCAGCCCAAACTGAATTGGTTCAGCTAGTCCAGTCTCCTGTCTCTGATACTGCTCAGTCTATTTGATGACCCGTGGGCAGTCTGGAATTAACACACGCATTGGAAAAGCCTCTTCCTGACACTGTCACCTTTTTACCCATGCTCTGAAGCACGGTGATGTTAAATGACTGGGTTACTGGGTTTTTTGGGGAGAGGGAGTTGTTTGAATTCTTTCACTAGTTTTTTGTAGAGCCATTAAAAGTTTGGTCACTTGCTGCAGTATAATGACTTAAATGTAGAAACCCTAAGGCATCCTAATCTCGTGTTGCGCTTGCTTTGTCACCCAGACTCTTTCTAGGTATCTTTTTACATTCTCTTTTGTGAAGACCATTAAAGAAAATCGTGTATTATCTCTTCAATATCTTGCTCTTTTGCTCTCATTTATTTTCTCCTATTTCAAAGGACCCATTGTTTTTCTTCCATTTCTCCCCAGAGTATGATACAAAAGGTTTTATCGATGCAGATGTGCTTTTATTCCACAGGGTGGCAGCTAATCCTTATTTCCCTTCTTGGTTATTTTGACATTTCTGCTAGAAGCAGCTTTCCTGGCCAAGTTCCCCTCCGAGGCATAAGGGTCATGAACCTGTAAATACAGCCCTTCTGTTGGGGTTAAAGAGTATTTGGAAAAGCTTATCATATTGTGCCTGCTTAGGCTGTATCAACTTGCTGAAGATTGTAGTAGCTGACAAGACGAAAAAAGCATCATCCAAGGACTAAATTTTGAATATTACATATTGCTACTGTTATATGTGGGTCTGTCTTGTAAGTGGTGCTCCAAGCATAACTGAACACAAGTATATGGTGGCACCTCTAGACAAAAGTTGCTTTGATAGAGGCTTAGTTATTGATGTGGGTGGGGGAGAGAGGTTCTGGAAGTTATTTATTCACTTTTTACTTTCAGTTTATTTTGACAGATAAATGTCTCAGATAATTTGAACTGAAATCTCTATGTGTCATTAGAATAGGTTTATAGGTTTATGAGTTGCAGGTATGGCTTTTTATTCTTTGGTATTGAGTTTACATAGTTTCCTCCCATCCCCTGCCCCAGTTTCTTATTATAGATGCCTGTGAATATTTTTCTTTAAAAGGCTGCTGTTTTGTTATCTTCTCAAACTGTGCTCCTAAATTGTTTTAATTTATCTCCATGTCTTTCTTATGTGTCTAGTCTCCTGCCTTTCCCCCTCTCCATTGTTGAATAAAGATATGAAAATTAATACAGAGTCCTGCTATTTCTGCCATGTAAAAATCAAGGCAAGTTTTGAGAATCTGGTTTGTCCTGGCTTTGTTTCCTCACTTAGGTGTTGCCTCTTGTTTAGGTTGTGTTCACTTCCCAGCTGTTAACTGAGGACTTGGATTCATATCACAAGTGTATTTATTAAGTGGCCTTTTCGCTCCTGCAGGTACAGATCACTGTAGAATCAAATACTATTACTGTTACGCATCTGGGAGACCTACCTAAATTGCAACTGCAAATAACTTCCGGGGAGGACAGAGGGTGGAAAGAATTTATACGTGCAAAGTTAGAGAATGGTGAATATCTGTTTCTCTGTGCATGTGCAGAAGCGTGAATGTTTAGTCAGTACTACATAGCTACTATATCTAGGCATGAAATACTAGATTGGTGAGGAAATAATTGCAGTCTTGCAGGGCAGGTAGCAAGAACTCAGCTTACTTACTGAAAAGCCTGTGGTGCAGACGGCAGACACAGAGGGTGTGTGAAATGACAAGAAAAAAATGGGCTGTGAAAAGAATTTTCTGTGGTTATCATCAACAGTTGGTCCTCCACAGGCCCTGCTAGTGAGTGAAGTGGGTAGTCAGGGCTAGCAGTTGTAGTGACTGGGATTAGAGAGGAATTCAGCTAGCAGGGTTCTACTGGCATCTTTCTACTTGGTGTTTTGGATAGCACTGAGGTCTCAAGCTGATGGACTGTGGTCTCCAGCTGGAACTTACTAACAGCAGTAATGGACTCAGTCTCTGTCTTTGATTGAGTTGAAATCCTTTTTGACTTTGAAATTTAGCCTAGCTTTTTTTTTTTTTTTTCTTTTTTTTCCCCTAGCGTAGTTTTCCTTTGGGATTCTCGTGTAGGTGGAGCCTTTCTCTTTTCCCCCCTTGCTGTCAGTTTTTCCTGCCAATGCTATGAATGTCAAACCTGCCAGCCTTCCGCCTCCGTGGATGTCCTCGTGAAGGAGGCAGATTTGCTGCTGCTTCTGTTTCAGCCAGCTCAGACTTGACATTCCCAACCCCAGCAGTCAGAAGCTGAAATGTTTATGTAGTAAATAGAAGGTGTTTGTCTGTATTTCTGGGCATATGCAAAAAATATTACGTGGTTATTTTGCTCTCTGTATATGTCTGTGACATTTCATATCCCCACTCATCCCAGAGGACAAGTGTATATTCATGTATTCGTTGTACACTCAAATATGGTACAACAGCACTTGACCTATGCAGAATGATTACAGGAGCAGTTAATGAGTTGCACAGGTTTGGACTTTGAGTTTGCCTGTTTGTTAGAACACGGCAACTCTTGAATTTCAACCTCTTCTCCTCCTGGGCTAGCGAGCTGAAGTGTAAAGTACCACTGAATTTGTGAGTTGTAGCTAGTAGGTTAGAGATGATTGGCAAGCAGCTTAGTCTGCTAGCACAATGATGGAGATAATCCTTTTGGATCCCAGAGATTATTATCTGGTCAGGAGCATTCGTCCTGGTTTATGATGTTGACTCACTAGAGCTGTCATTATTTAATAATGTGGATAACCATGAGGCTTTGGAACCATTCTGCGCATTCAGTAGATCTGTGCAATTCTCATCAGCCTGACTTCCCATGGAATGAGAGTACAATTACCTGTCCTGAGCTGGCATACTTTTTTTTCTGCCAGTTGGAGGGGGGATGATTTGTGTTTCTTCCTAGCATAGAAACCATTAGAATTGTTTCTAAATCATGAATGTCATTTGGTTACATAAGACAGGGCTCAAAATGAAAACAAGGATACAAAGCAATGAAGTGTCTTGAGTATGATTTATTTGTGCTTCTGCCTTTGATTTGACATGTGAAACCAGGCCTCAAGTTCTTTCTAATGGACCACGCTACAGGTGACGATCAGTGAAACACTAAGTTTCATTTTAGAGCCTCTTAGTGTACTGGCTGTAAGTGGAGGTATCAGGGGTACRATGGTATATCCATGGTGTTCTGTTTTTAGCCTTAAAAATGTGTATTAATTGTTATATTTCACATAATTGTGCCCAGCCATTTGGCTCCTTTTTATCTGATCTGTTTTGGTTTGCTTGTGTGTACTTTATGAAAAGCTTTTCTTGGACGGTGTTAAGTGGGCGAAGACCTTTTTGAAATGGGTACATGTAAAGAAAAGGATCAGAGATTCTACAAGAGAAAGGAAGAATTATTTCAGGGAATGTCTGTTTAAACCCTCCAAACAGCTTTTGTACATGTTTGTATATTAGTGAATTACAGGTGAAGGAAGCCAAAACTTCCAATTCCTTAGCACCAAAGAAATATTGTTACTCTAAACTCCAAGAAAACTGGAACAGTGAAACTTGCGCTAACTATGGACAAATAAACACAGCTTTTCAGTTAAAACTTTATTCTCTTAATCAGAATAAATTCTTCAGCACACAAACTAAATAACTGTGATTATACATACCAAAACAGTTTTCCTGATAGACAGTACAGGAGCAGTGTGGTTCCGGTAGGAACGCAAACATGCTGTTGCTATGGAGCTTCTGCCATCATCATAGTAAAAGACACTGCAAATGCTGCCATACTCAGCTTGCAGAAAAAGCAGTCATAACCTTAATTGATTTTTACAGAATTCATTAATTATATCTTCTAACAGTGAAATAGGAGAAACAGTCCCACCAAAGTAATTTGGATTCTTTTCAGAAAGTGAGCTAACCCGTGCCAGGATTTATGGTAAATTTCCATGCAACAAGAAAGCAAAAGCCAGAAGCAGGGAAAGAAGACCGTATCAATCAGCATGTAGGTACAACAAAGCCAGTGACCAAGAGGAACATACATCGGTTGAATGAGTCACTGTACACAGATGTACGCATCTGTGGTAGAAGAAAACACCCGCCCTGAAGAAGCAACTCGACGGAAGATGTTAAACACAAACAATTAGAACTATGAAGTCTGGAAAATTCTGGCCTGTTTAAAACTACTCAAAATAGAAGATGAAAGAAGTAATTGAATACGTTGCTTAGTTTAAGTTATTCATTTAATCCTAATTTGACACTGTCATTCCTATAGCACATGCATCTCAACCATGCATCTCAGATGGATTTGTGGACACAGAAGATGGTATTTTACTAAACTTTACATACCTAAACCTTTAAATGTCATCTTATAAAATACACTCTGATTTGAATTTTGTGCATTTTGCCTGAATCCTTTTTTTGTGCAGAAGTGTTTGATAATGAATGTAGACTCCTTAGAAGTAGAATGACCTTCTCCCCGCATGTGAGGTTATGCAAATGAAAATCGCCATAATATGTATCAAATATTGATCCAACGATTTCTTACTGCTCAGTACATCTTGTTTTCTAGAGTTCTTTCCAGGTGATTGAAGACGTTATTTCTTCTTGGAAGATAGTCCTTTCAAGTTGCTTTTTACTTTTCTTTTCTCT
>JAYKAV010000001.1:782118-806769 GCA_035582835.1 Phoebastria nigripes
AAATTCATTTATTGCCATGATTTTCCTTTAACCCTCTGATGTCATCCTGTACCCCTGAAATCAAAAGGAATTTAGCTGTTAGATATTGTAGATTCCTTTGGTTTTCATATCTATGTTCAACAGCTTTTACAATGCATCTTAACTTGCATTATTTGTGGATTTAATATGATTCACTAGTGACTCTGAAGTGTATCAGGTTTTAAAGTATTCTATTCAGTTCCTTTTCAACACTTCTGTTGTCTTTGTAGGTCTTTCTCAACATAATTGTTATCTTGGAAAATTAAAAATCTGGATATATAATTAAATGGGGTAAAAGTTCTTAATAAAATTGCTCTGTTCCTTTCCTTCTGAAGTTACCTGTGAAGGAGCTTAAAGTATATAATTTCATGTCATATATAGTATGCATACAATGCACTTATTCCAGCATTCCCAGTAATCATTTTCTTTCATGTAGTGGGTGCTTAGTAYGTGACTAAAGCTTAAAAGTCAATASCATGTCTTCCTTGGTGTCTGTGAGTGTACTGCTGGCCTCTCTCATGCAGTAAATTCTATCAATTTGTTCTTATTTGCCTGTATTGAATGCAGAGGGCTTTGACTCCTCCGCTGTAGTTACTTTCATAAATATGTTTATATGTTTAAAATATGTTTACAAAGAACTAGCTCATGTGGGAAGAATGTTTGTAAGGTCCTTGACTGCCACTTACCAGCGGATCCCATGATTTCTTTTGTCTTTGTCCCTGTTCTATTTTACTGTGAATCGAAGGATGACTTGTAGCAGAATCACTTACACACAGGACGCAGATTGGTACCTTCCTATCTGTAGGCCTGTGGGGACAGTTGCTGGATTTTGAGAGGTATGATGAGGCATTCATTTTCTTGAAATGGGTCTTTTCCATTGAATACCATTTAATTTGTGGTGAGGCTAGTCTCTAAACTCTGCAGTGTTGTGAAAACCAAAATTAGTCTGTGGTTTTATCCTTGTTTTGAGACTTCCAGTTCTTTCACATGTCTGTTTTGCCAGTTACAAGCCCTGTTCTAAACACAGATTTTTTTCCTTGATCTCTTGTGAAACTATGACAAGCAAGGAACAAATTTCATCGAATTGACCTTACAGAGATCTTAATTGCATACTCCTTTAGCTTGAGTGTTACTCACTATGCACCTTAAAATTTGGCATTTTTTTTTTTTYCTAACTGCAGAAGAAAGAAAGAATTAAACATGGGAGATACATTTCACGCTGCTCTTGAAAATGCAGCTTCCACTTTCTAGTGAGCTGCCTAATACATTGTGCTGTGAAATTTCCATCCTTCCCCGTGTTATTGCACACAAAGCAATTATTTTCAGTTTAGCTTGACAGGCTGGTAAAAGAAAGCCATTTGAGAAGTGAGGAGGGCTGAAGTTTTGTAGAAATTCCAAACAGCTCTGCGCTGAATCATCAGTCCCAGGAGCACGGAGACATTCCATAGAAATGTCACACAGACCTTCTGGCATATTAATCAGGAAGCAGCAAGGAGCTTTCAGTCTGGTTGATTTTAGAGTTCTTGCTCAGCTTGGGATAAAAACTCTTAGCATTCAGTAATAGAACAGTTTAAGCAAACCCAGGATCAAGGTAAGGATACAGTTGAGACTTGGGTTATTTCAGTCATGAGGTGGAGGGGAACCTTGCCTCTAGTRACGTGTTTGTATTGTGTTTTAGTTTTATTACAATCACACTTCTTTCCTCAGCTTTTACAAGCTGGACTTAGTAAAACCCGTAAGTCTACCACTATTCTAACTACTATAAGACCTTTCCTATCAGGAGATGGTGATTTTTAACTTACTGTATACTTAAACATTGGTTTATCTTTTAATATTCTAAAGTAATTTTTGCCTTCAAATTTTCTTTGAAGCAGGACTTGTGCTTTATTTTGGATTTTTTGGCACAGATCAACCTTGAGAAATAAACAGAAGGTAAATAATGCACATTCAGGAACAATAACCTGCTAAGAGGTAGGGCAGGAGATTAGCTAGCTAAAATGTCTGTAACATTTGTTTTTCAAAGTACTTAAAATGTTACTGAATGCAATGCAAAAAAACTCCTGTTCATGTACCACTGAAGTTGAATATCTAAAAGTGAAATGCAAATGGGAAGGTTAACAGAGCGAGTGCAATACAGCCACATTGTATTTCCTCCTGTTCTACGACTTAAAAAGTACAAGAGGAGGTTTTGTTAAACTCTTATGTAATATGAGAATGAATTCCTTGGGCTTACTCTGGGAATAAGAAAAAGTGAATTTAGCTCCTTTCCTTGCAACAACCTAAGGTTTGTCTCTAATACATGGGAGTTTTTAACATTCTAATTGCTAACTTGTGGAATTCATTGCTGCAACACATCTAAAATTAAGGAGTTTATCAGATTTCAATTAAATTATTTGATTGTTTCATAGCATATGTGGTCATTCAAAGTTAAGATATCATGGTAAATGATAAAGCAAAACAATTCCAGGAAACAGCAACTACTGCTCTTCCCTCCCTTCCCCACCCACCTGCAAATTGCAAGAATTCGAGAAGCAACATTACCCAGACTGGGCCATGAACCAGGCCCAATGTGCATTTAGTACTCTACAGATGCATAACTGCGTACTTGTACTCTGCAAATACATAACCCAGCATTTGCCCCAAAGCACTTTTCATAGAAAGATTTTGGTTGGAAGGGACCTTTGAAGTTCATCTAGTCCAACCCCCCTGCCGTGGGCAGGGACATCTTTCACTAAATCAGGTTGCTCAGAGCTCTGTCCGACTTGGCATTGAACACTTCCAGGGTTGGGGCATCCACACCTTCTCTGGGCAACCTGTTCCACTGTCTCATCACCTTCACACTAAAGAATTTCTTCCTTATGTCCAATCTAAACCTACCCTCTTTCAGTTTAAAACTGTTGCCCCTTGTCCAGTCACTACAGGCCCTGGTAAAAAGGCGCTCTCTGTCCTTCTTATGATCCCCCTTTATATATTGAAAGGCCACAATAAGGTCTCCCCAGAGCCTTCTCTTCTCCAGGCCGAACCACACCAACGGTCTCAGCCTTTCTTCATAGGACAGGTGTTCCAGCCCCCTCATCATTTTCATGGCCCTCCTCTGGACCCACTTGAACAGGCCCCTGTCTGTCTTGTACTGGGCACCCCAGAGCGGGACGCAGGACTCCAGGTGGAGTGGGGGTAGAGTAGAGTAGAGGGGGAGAATCACCTCCCTCAACCTGCTGGCCACGCTTCTTTTTATGCAGCCCAGGATACGATACGGCTTTCTGGGCTGCAGGTGCACATTGCTGGCTCGTGTCCAATTTTTCGTCCACCAGTATCCCCAAGTCCTTTTCTGCAGYGCTGCTCTCGATCCATTCATCCCCGAGTCTGTATTGATACTAGGGGTTGTCCCAACCCAGGTGGGGGACCTGGTGTTGTCGAACTTCATGAGGTTCACGTGGGCCCAGTCCTTAGGCCTGTCAAGGTCCCGCTAGATGGCATCCCTTCCCTCTAGCGTATCAACTGCTAGACACAACTCAGCTTGGTGTCATCCACAAACTTGCTGAGGGTGCACTCAATCCCACTATGTCATTGATGAAGATATTAAGTAGTATTGGTTGCAGTAAGGACCCTTGAGGGACACCACCTGTTACTGATTTCCACTTGGACATAGAGCCRTTGACTGTAACTCTTTGGATGCGGCCATCCAGCCAGTTCCTTATCCGTTGAATAGTCCATCCATCAAACCCACATCTCTCCAATTTAGAGACAAGGATGTTGCGTGGGACCGTGTCAAAGGTATTAAGCAAGAGCAAGTGCAGTAAAATTGTGAGGTCACCACCAGTAACAGCAGAACGACTGTTTCCTGAAGACTATTGCAGAGAGCAGAGTAATGTTTTCTATCCCACGGCCACCCGGGAATCAGAAATAGTGCAGTGTTAACTGAGGTGAGTTGGAAATCTCAGGGCAGATATTCAAGATGGTTTTGATATGGTGTAGATACAGCTACAGTCTAATATACTATGAACCATTCTTGCCTCAGATGACACCAACTTGCTAATCAAAAGCATGAGAAAGACTTCTTCTGTAGCAGATTATTCCATAGCGGCAAAGTGCCTTGAATCTTCCTTTCACCAGCTTTGCAATTGCCGTGGACAAGGACAGGATTACCCTGTAGTTTACAAAAAAAAGCCCAAATCTGACTTCAGTCAAAAATTAAACTCTTTACTTACTGCTTGCTTTCCAAGCTGCTACAATTTCATTGGTGCTTTGATGACTGGATCTCTGGATTGTCTGGTTTTGGCTTGGTCCTTTAACTGTGGAAGAAACTGAAGCTGAGTCAAAGAAACAATGTACATTAATAGAAGAGACCTTCTAGTTACCTTTTTCCCCAGGTAACTTGCCATGTGGGACTTGAAAAAAGTGCAAAGCTGCTCTGTTTTTATTTACATATGGCTTACTAGAAGACAGACAAACTCTGATGTCAAATGTAAGCTTGAACAAGACCCAAAGGTAAGAGAAAGAAGAATTTATTTTTCCCCATCTCTTTTCCTGCATCCTGAGAAAATGGCCCGTTTTTGTTAGTAATTAGGTCTTGTAATTTATTTTATTTTTCTTACAGCATAAAAGTGTTCAAATCTAATTTCCTTTTTACAGTGACACCAAGTGTAGGCTCTAGCTCTTTGAACAGAAATAAATAAATATAATAATCTCTTTCTACTATGAAAATAAGTCTGTTTATTTGGTGTTTTGAGTGTGTGTCAACAACAAAATTAATTTGGAACTCTCAGGGCAAATATAATCAAGCCATTTTTCCATACTGTGATTTGTGTATGTAATATGAAACTTTAACTGCAAGATCATATTAATCTAATAAAGCACTGGGTAATACAATAAATCCTCTACACTACTGAGAAGTATAGACATGAACTCTTTCTGTACATCTTAAAAAATYAGCAGTAGGCAACAATAGCCACATCATTATATATTGGAGACAGATGTTGCATCTGTTCTTCTCTGAAGGTTACCCAAAGCAGTTAACAGATGAATTTAAAAGTCATGTGCTATCCAAGAGTAATATGTTGCTATCTGAAGAGACAAGAAAGCTTATATGAAAACTTATATGTTAATCCCTTAGAATTAATTTCATTTAACCATACTGAATGTAAAGTGAAGCATATCTGATTAGCAAGAAACAGCTTTTGGGAATATTTAGTAAGTTAATTTTTTATAAAGTTAAATATCTGGAGAATTTAGAACATGCTAGAATGAGAAGGTACTGATTGCCTCTGGAAACTAGCGATAACATTTAGGACTGCTGCAGGTTTAAATCTAACTGAAAGCAGCTGTGCTTGAAAGCAGTTACCTGGTTTTGGGATCTGAGAAGTGAGCTAGAGCTAACTGACCAAGTGTTTACGTTGCCAAGTGCAAATATGCAGAGGCAGGTATATTTTAAAGATGTGCAAGAAAAAATGGAAAATAAATGTCAGCTAAATGTCATATATAATTAAATGTATGATCACATATAATTAAATATATGAAACCATTGCTAAAGGTATTTTTAAATCTTCCTGAAAGACAGGAAAACATTTCTGTTGCCCATGAATTTGTGGCATTGTTTTTGTTAATTGTATTCTTGTACTCCATTATTCTCTTTTTTATAGATCAGCTGAATCTTCACTAGGCAAAACTTTGCCAAGCTAAAAATAACAGCAGTATAGAAAGAACTGAAAGGGCAAGGCTTCTTACTGCTTCCCTGTAGTACGGGAGGAGAAATACACTGCATTTCCACAGTTTTAGTTGCTGAGTATTGATGCACTTCTATATCCTCTAAACCCTGTAGTTTAAATATTTTTCTCAACAAGAAAGCTGAAATGGAAGCTGCTGATTTTCAGCTGTTTTTTTTTTTTTTTTAAATGATCACAGTTCAGTCTGTGAAGGGATGGATTGGAGTAAACTTTTCAGTCTAATGAAAGAAGGAAAATACTAGTACATATATTCTGAAACATTCATCATACCCCAGCCTTATTTATAAAGGAAATCTGAGGACCTACTCCAAACTTGACAAGCTTATTTGGATTACTGGTATTATCCCTACCAAAACTATTATAAGAAACCAGAGCTGACCTGTTCTGGATTTCCTTCTCTAAAGGGCTGCACCATTCCTTGCATTAGCAGAAACTTCTATTCCCAAAAAACAGTTCCCCATGCAAAAGTTCTCTCCTCCTTCCCCACCTCCAGTGCATTAAACTCTGATTAAGTTGCCCGTCAGGAAAGCCAAAAAAGCAGAAACAGAGATACTGTGCTTCATAGACTGGAAAAATGTGATTTTTCTCACTTCAGTGACTCTTGTAGAGTTGAGTAGCGGAGAAAACATGTTTACAAGTAGAAGAAAATTGGTAGCACTCTTCTTGCTGCTTTTGGGAGATTCTGAATCATCTTGGGTCCTTTCTCCACTGTAGGTCCCAAAGATTCTTTTTGAAACCCATGCAAAATACTGAAAAGAGTAGATGTTTGATTCTTCAGAAAAGGAGGATGAATATGAGGCTAAGAAATGCCTGCCAAAATAACATTTCATTTGCTAAAGTGAGGAAAAAAAAAGAGAATTAATAACATTGAGACTTAGGTTTTAGCTGAGAGATTAACAGCTGAGGAATCATTGGTTCTCCCGTCCCTTTTCAGATGTTGCTCCCTTTGGTGTAGCAAATGCCATTTTCACTTACAACATTGCAAATATAGAGAGAAACAAGCTGGGGTGGAGTGGGGGGAAGCTGTCTGCAGTGATACAGAGCAAATCTTAAATAGCTTTGGTAGAACTGCTACATTACACCTTGCTACACCAAAACATTTCCAAGCAAAAGCAAATATTGACCAGTGTCTGGCTAGCGGTGGAAGCTGCTAAAAGGTTGTAGGGAAGCAAAAAATGAAAGCCTGAAGAGGCAAAACAGGAGGAGGCAGGTTGAAGCATGAAGATTATTTATAAAAGATCTGAAGGCCAGAAGGAACTTCACTGTTGACATTATCTGACCTACTAGATAAATACAGGTAAATAGAGAGCCTGAATTTGAACTAGTGCATACCTTTTTGAGAAACACTAGATTTTATTTTCTTAAGGACAGTAAAGAAAGGCAAATGAATGTAGAAACAAGGGGGTTTGGCAATACCTAATTTACGTACAAGAGCTGTAACTGCTTGTGGGAAACAAGCCAAACAGAATGCTGCTATGTGTAGTATGTAGTAGCAATAAGAGTTTCTCATTAGCATTTCAGATTTGAAGATATGGTTTGAAATTTCTGTCATAATAGAACAGGGTTGTCTTTTTTGCATCTTCTTAAGGCCCTCATATAAAAATGATTGATTAAATTACTCTTTGATCTGAAATACACAGAATTTCCATTTCCTGTTGTTCCTACGGCAAACCTTAAACCCTTCCCAAAAAACCTCAGGACACGACTGCTGAATTACCTCAGATATGTGGTCTAGCCAACTCAGGTTCGTATCTCTGATGGTACTGAGTGATTCAGAGGTAGATGATTGCAAGGAACATTCACTGTCTTGACCTGGTTAATGATGCTTCTGTTTACTAGTTACCAAGATTTAATTTGGATTATGCTATGAAGGAGCAGCGATGGTGGGAGAGGGAAGAGTCTCTCTTTAAAATAAATCCAGGTTGAAACATGTTGTTAACCAGATGTAGTGCTCAATGTTTTCCGCATCTGCTGAATGTATGTCTCCGTGGTATTTCATGACAGTTCCATGGGTTAGGTACTGTGCAAAAATGTATTTCCTTTTTGTTTTGTGGTGTTCTTACTCTTATATTCTGAGAGATTATCTATTTGGCCCTCTTTTTTTTTTTTTTTTTTTTTTTTTTTTTTTTTTTTTTTTTTTTTTTTTTTTTTTTTTTTTAATAGTTGTGTTGCATCTTAATTGTTCCTTTTGTAAAAGCAAGACTTTTGAACTTTTTGAGAATTTTTCTGTACTTTATTGAGCTTTGCCTTTGGAAAAACTGACAGATCAGGTCTCCTTAACCTATCTAATTCTTGGCTGTGAGTTTCCAATAGTGGGTGCTGATAATATATAACAAACAAAGCAAGCACAGAGTGATTTTCTTTCTGCTGCCCCCACTGACCAATATACTATTAGGTGATTCCTGAGCCAGAGGCTGCTTTTTGACATTATGTTTAATAGCCACCAATAGATCTATCCTTCATTAGTTTATTGTAGTCCGTTTTGTAATTGTTCATATTTATGGCCTGTACAGCATCATCCAGCGTTGAGTTCCACTGTGTGTTACTACAGAAATGTACTTTTTCTTATTTGTTCTAGACTTGCTGCCTCATTGCTTTATTGTGTTTGCCCTTTCATTCTGAGCTCACATCAGATCGTATTTGCTAGCTTCACCTTTTTTTTAAGGTTCTTTTTGAAGTCCAAATAGCCTGAACTGAGTGAAGAGAGACAGAAGAGGTTGTATAATGAATTTGTATTATTTTCATTATGGTTTCTGTCAGCACTTTCTTAGAGTAAAACAACTGGTATTCTTATTGCAGCTGAACATAAAGCAGGTGTTTTCACTGAGGTGTTACTTTATCCCAGGACTTTAGATTCACAGCACCTGATGGTCTTCATTGATGTGAGGAGAAAGAGGAAGGAAGTGCAAGTGAGTCGGTGTTTTTACAGTGGGAGAAGAGGAACGCAGAGAAGGTCTAGCTTTGCTATGGGTGGGAAGTAGGTGCTTGCCTACTAATTTCTCTTCTCCCTGGAAGTCTACATTTGGCTAACTCTTATCTCTGACCGCATTTGAATCCCTAGATGCCTAAAGAGTCTGATGCTGGAAAATTGCAGGCTGAGACTGAGGAGTGCTTAATCGCAGATGGGGTTCTCAGTCTTGGTGGTGAGTAACAATATAACACAACATGTAATTTGTAAATCCAGCTAGAAGAAAAAATTATTTCCCTTAAGAATACTGTACTTGTACAGTACTGTCCTTGTACTCCAGTACAGTCTTTCACTGGTCTATGGTACTTCTTCATCCTCCTAAGTATTTGTCTAACGTGTCTTGAGTTGCCACTAAGTCAGTTCAAAATGTTACTTCCACTTTTCCCCTGCCTGCATTTACCAGTCAGAGAAAACAGTGCTGCTTAGCTTTGTCTGTGAATCCAAAACTATTCTGTAGCAAGTATATGCCGCTTTTGCAGCACGTGGGATTACGGCTTGAGAGCAATTGGTTTCTTCTCATAAACTGTCAGTGTTTGAGATGTAACAGAGCAACGGAGTGTAACTTCTTGGATCTAACCCAAGGACTGTGTGATCGGTCTATGATAACATCCCTGCCATCTTTCCTGTGATAATGCTCCTTGAACAGTCCACATCTGTGGGAGGGACTATATCTCAATAACGCAAACTAGAGATGGAGAAGGGCAATTGTCTGAAGGATACCGGCTAACATAAGAAATTGGCCTCTCCTGGCTCACAGACAAAATATAGAAGACTCCAAACAAAACTCCTGCCCTGGGTACAGGACACTAAACGTCAGCTCCAGCAGCATCCCTGGCATTTAATGAGATCCAGTTCCCCAGATAGTAGTGAGATCCTTTGCTGACATCATGATGTAGTTGTCATGGTTACAAAAGGACCAGCTGCTAAATACAAAGTATCAGAAAGATGAGAACGGAGAAAATCAATGTCCAAGCAGAAAAGACACAGAGCAGATAAGATGATTTGGAGGTCAGGGAGAAATAAAGGGAATGGGGACAGCAGCTAGGGAATTAAGCAGGAAATAAAAGCAAGAGGAAAGAAAGTTCAAAGGTAGATATCCAGAGATGGGTGATCCAGGAGCAGACCCCGTGGGAACTTGACATGCTTATGTTTGTAATTAATGAAAAGCCTTCAAAGAGAAGTCTGGAAACAATATTCCCTAGCAAAAGTCCCTTTTGAAAGGCTTATTCTCTTTGAAGCTTTGCACGTTATATCCTGGGACAGAATGAACTGTGGAGGAGGAAGGTATGTTCTGATCCTGAAGGGTGGACAGTGACTTTTTCCCCCAAAATAATCCAGCTAGTGGCATAGGTGAAAAATAGAGCTGAGCATATGACGTGGGAAAGGAGATTTGCATAGAGCACTCCCAACTGTGCGCTGTCTCCTGTTGTTGATGTTTTGGCCGAGCTCCATTTGAAATCACTGTTTTCCAAGATGTAGCCTCTATGTGCTGTGCCCTGGTTTTGAGGAGGTAAAGATTTAGATGGCCTTTTTTTCTTAAGTCGGTGAAAGCTAATTCAACCTTTTGTTCTGATAAAAAGTAATGAAAAGAGTATCTGGGATAATAAAGTGAGCCTGATAGCCTGATGTGAATTAATATCATAGTGATTCCCTGAGCAAGTGGGTTGGGATCTTCAATTAATTCCTGCAGCAGGATGGGAAATCAGGTTTCCATGGATACTGAGCCAGAAGCAGCACTGACATTCATAGGAAATGCAAGCTTAGTTTTGCTACAGCTTGCTTCCTAAGGAGGGTTCTCTCTCTATCTCCCCCCTCCAGCGCTCTYTATTCTGTATTTTTAAAGGAAAAGAGGCAAATGGACATTTGAGGAATGGGTGGAGAAAAAAAATACTATCCCCTTACCTAGAAAATTGTGTACAAGAAATGCAAGGGATTTGCACAATTTTATGCTGTAAGTAGGAATAAAACAAAGTATATTAAAACTAGGAGAGGAAAAAGGCTGTAGCCTATTGAGCTTCTGACAATCACTGAGGATGACAGCAAGGCCTCTGGAAGGACAGATCTATAACCAAGGATGTAGTAAGAGCAGAGTACCTATTCTAGTGCAGGGCTGTAGGTGATTTCAGTATAGCTGTTGTTCACCCAGGTGATTGCAGTAATGTGTATATTGGTACTCATGAAAGCAAACTGGGGAAAAAAGTGTTATATCTGCCAATTAAAAATATAATACAGAAAAGCCAAATTATAGTTCTTACTCAGAAGTTAACTGCCAGACATAGTGATAGGTTGTGGGCTCTCATTAAAAAAATGTAAGATAAGTGAGAGGAAGAAAGATATTTGGTGATTATGTGCATTTTTAAATCCCTTTTGATTCAAAGTGGTATCTAGCACTGTATTTTTAATTGCTGTAGAATAGAAATTTGGGAAAACTCACCACCTTATTTACTCCATGTACCAGTCCATCAAATACAGGATGAACACTGATAACATCCACGAAGAAAGGCAGTATAACTGGGAATGTTTCTGAACAATATAGTGACCTGTTGCTCCTACTCAAGAAATCCGTAAAATGTGTATTCTTATCGATCTTAATTTAAACTCCCATTAACCTCTTATTCTGACTTATTTAAAATGGTATTTATACACCCTGGCCAGCTCCATAGGCAAACACAGCAAAATAAAAACCGTATTTGTTTTCGGAAGAGCCAAAAATGAAGAAAAAATGCTATTTTTAGGAATTGAAAGCAACTATTCTCTAAGTGACAGACTTAATCTCTTAGGAAATGCATCCAGGAACTTTAAATGGATTAAAAAATTATTCCTCTTCTTCACTTTTTAGATATTACAAAAAAGACATAGTACTCCAGCATGGTTAAGACAATTATTAGCTGGGTCATGCACTTGGCACAGTTGTTAGCTTGCTCCTCAGAGTGTTCCTGGGGGCCCAGGCACAGTTCAGGTGGGTCAAGCAGCCCGGGGACTGGTCTCTGTAACACTCTGGACAAATCCGTCTTGTTTTCCTTTAGAGGGAGAACAGAGGGTGGAGGTGGAAGGAGCATGTACGCATACCAAGTGCCATGCCATGGCTCTCCAGAGAGAAGAGGGGCCTTGGCCTACTTTATTTGCCAGAGTGACTGGGGCTATTGTGGTCACTGCGTGGTGTCCTGCAGTTTTCTGCTGCCCTTTGCCACCACAGACTGAGTAGGTTAGAGATCTGCCTTTGAATTGTTTGTGTGCTTTAGCTATGTTTAGTCAATTAAAAAAACATATATATATATATATAGTGATATACTGTGGTGTATGTATGTGTGTGCATGATTACACCTACAACACTTGAGCATGTGCTAGCATGAGATAGGAAGCTGACTAAGGGAAAAGAAAAGATACCTGTGCACAAGTACAAGCACGAGACCATTTTCAGACACAAGTGCATGTGGGAGGGTACTGTGTCTGTGGCTGGGGGTTTGCTGTTGTGAAGTGGAAGCCAATTAATTGCCTCTGCAGAAGGAGGTAGAATCTCCCTTCAGTACTACAATTTGGTTATCAGCCAATGTCACCCAAGAAGAAACTCCCACCTCCTGAATTCTTGTTACAGGTTGGAGAGAATATGAGCTAGATTGCTATAATAACACAATCATTTTTTCAAGCTACTTCCTATCCAGCACTGCAGTGAGAGTGGGGGGGAAAAAAAAAAACCCATGGGGTTTGAGAATTGCAAGACAAATCATCAGAATACTAAGTCGCCGTCCTTGCTATAACATCCTGGGTACGCAGCAGGGGATTGTTTTTGTTCTGTTAGTGAACCATCATAGCAAGAGGGAGAGCATTCTGCATAGATATTCCAGGTTAAGCAGAAAAGCATTATAGTTAAGAGCTCATAGGTATTTCCATGATGAATTCCTAGTGTTTTGCTGTCTAACTCCCAAACCTTTTCCTGTCAGGCTGGTTTGCCTCTGTGTTCTTGTGGTATCTTGTAGATAAACACAACTTGTAGCACTGTTTGTGCTACAGAAAGTAGGAAATGTCATTTAAAACTGCATTGCCAAATCACTAAATTTGCTGACTGGAGTACTGAAGCCCATGGAAGAACAAGTTTGGCATGCTCTTCTTTTGTTGTACCTTTCACTTCAGGCTACAAATTCTTATTGCCCATGTGCTGCCATTTCCCAGAGACCCTTGCCTCAGTGCAAAAGAGAAACAGTCCACAGATAGCATTTAGTTAAAACCACCAAGTAAAGTAGGGTCTACGTTAATTAAGTCCTCCTTAAGCAATGTAAGTAGACAGGTCTTCTGTCTTAACAGCTTTGTGTCTTGGCTGAATCACAGTACTTCAATGTTTGCATGACAGACAGAAATTGTCCTCATGAAACTCCCCTTTGCCTTTCTGTTTGTCCTGCTTTCGGCTGGGATAGAGTTAATTTTCTTCCTAGTAGCTGGTATAGTGCTGTGTTTTGGATTTAGTATGAGAATAATGTTGATAACACACTGATGGTTTAGTTGTTGCTAAGTAGCGTTTACACTAGTCAAGGACTTTTCAGTGTCCCATGCTCTGCCAGGTGCACAAAAAGCTGGGAGGGAGCATAGCCAGGWCAGCTGACCCAAACTGGCCAAAGGGATAGTCCATACCATATGATGTCATGCTCAGTATATAAACTAGGGGGAGTTGGCTGGGGGGCAGCGATTGCTGCTTGGGGACTGGCTGGGCATCAGTCGGCGGGTGGTGAGCGGTTGCATCACTTGTTTTTTTTTTTCTCTGGGTTTTGTTCCTCTCTCTCATTGTTTTACTTTTCATGACAATTTATTGTTATTATTACTACTATTATTATTACTACTATTATTATTATTTTATTTTATTTCAAGTATTAAACTGTTCTTATCTCAACCCTCGAATTTTCTCACTTTTGCTCTTCCGATTCTCTCCCCCATCCCACTGGAGGGGGCAGGATGAGCGAGCGGCTGTGTGGTGCTTAGTTGCCGACCGGGGTTAAACAATGACACTGTTACGTTATTTAAAAATAAATGCTGCAAACTTGCCTCATACAGGCTGTAATTTAGAAAAGCACTTAAGTACATACTTCAGTTTGGGCATGTGAATTGATACATTATTAGCCCATGCCCTGAAGATGTCAGAATGCARAAAACCAGTATGACTAATCGTATACCTAAAATCACACACATCCAAGGATTCTGCTGTATTGGGATCCCACTTTCCAAATGTGGCAAGACAAGGCAGGATTTTTGAAAAGAACATTTAATTAGGTAGGCTTATAACAATGCTTGGCTATGTAACCATGTAGATAGGATAGGATTAAGCTCATCTACCTTCAGACAGATGCAATCTAGGCGTATAATCTGAACTGTTCATCAGGGCCTTGCTCACAGTGACAGACCGGTGTCACTGGGGGCAATTCAGCCCACTGGCAATAGGGGGTGCCCGCACCTAGCAGCACATCAAACTACTTCTCACTCAACTATTATTCATAAAGTAGCTAAAAGTTCAGTCATAACCAGCTGGCAAAATAATTACATCTTCACCTTTGCTGCTAGCAGCTGAATTTATGAGTAAGTAAGGCCACATTTTCTTGTTTGTCTAATCATTTTGTGAAATATTCATGCCTATTTTTTTCACACCAACCCATTTTTAATAGGTGGTTAGACTATTATGTTTTGATTACTGTCTCAATATGAAGGACCACCATTTTTCCCATCTACCTAGTAAAAAAGGTCTGTAAAGCTGTTTGACTGTAGCTCTTTTTGGAGGGTGGCCTTAGCTAACTGCTTTCTTTTAGTTATTTCAGGTCTTTATTGAGCTTGTTAGCTTCATGTTAAGTCAGATGAAAGCAATGCCTTTTRCAAATAAATCCTGGAAAGGACCTTTAAGTTGCATTGGCTAGGTGTCTCAAAGGTAGGGGGGCAGGGAAGAAATACAGTCATTGTGAGGCAAGTTGCACATGTAAAATACTTATTATTCACTGCAAACATTCTGCCGTGGTCTACCACGCTTGCTTCAAAAGCTGACTATTCAAAAGAAATTGTAAAAATCACCCTCGTTTTTTCATTTATTTGTACTAGACTAGTATCTAGAAGCCATTGCACACAAAAGACTTTCTGCATATCTTAAAACAAGATATTCAGCTATTGAATGGAACTATTAATGTGAAGGAACCGGGTTGAGAGGGAAATGATAAAGGTGATTCTTAGGATGACCAGATTCCTGCCCTAGACGTTTATCACAAAGCGTTACTACCCAACACTTTATTTTGTTGTTGTTCATCAGGACAACAGTAACAGCAACTGTGTAACCATGAGGTGGTTTTCAGTGGCTGAAAGATGGTTTCTGCTCTGAGAAACATACAACTAAGCAGTTACCAGCAGTGTCTAGTGACCATTGTGGCATTGTATTAATGATACTACTAAGAGGTCTGCAGAGAAAATATCCTAGATTTTATTTTCAGTAACTTAAAACATCTTGAGAGAAAATAAGTTATTTGTGCCTGAAGTTTCATAAAAGCTCATATAGTTGTGTTTCATTTGTCCAAATCATAATACAAGTTCTACTTGTTTAACTGTAAAATCTACAGTTCCTCTACCATGACCACTGAAAAATAAGATTTTTCATAAACTTCTAATATTTTATGAATTTGGAACTTAGTATGATTTAAGTAAATAAACTTTAACTAAAGAGTGACTTTCCCAAGTTTAAAAATCTTTCAGTTTACAAATAAAAAGTGCAATTTAACTTAATAATGCAGTGCTGACCTGTCAATAGGGGCACATACAGACAAACAAGACGTGTACGGACAGAGATGCTGCCTCAGGTCTGAGTTAACCACACATCAGGCTCTGCCACACATCAGGCCATAGTTCTAAGTGCACGGGCATCACGTGAAGGATGCATTGCCAATGAAGTAGTGGGCTGCGTGACGTTAAGCACTTGGGTGCAAGGAAGGTGGGACCTGGCTGTGCAGGTATCTGCTGTCTTGATAGCTTGGAGATAGCCTCTTGGTCACAGGAATAGGGCGTCTGAAGGGGTATGTGGCAGCTCCACAATGCTGAATGTGTTTCTTTTAGGCATAATAGACAATAAAATTTTGTGTTGTGCGCAACACAAAAAGGTCAGGCTGTGTAGTTTCATAGTCTTTTCTAGTAGCATGCTATGAACATACAATGAAATTGCTCTTTCACAACATTTTTCTTTCTGTCACTAGCACCAGCCCAGCTTCCCCTACACAATACAAGGCCTGCATCAGAGGCTACAGTTTCACCTGGGCAGTAGTTGTTAATGACAAAGTGCTGTGGTACAGAAACCCAGACAATCCGTCTAACTGAGCTAGTCTAGAATAGCGTGGGTTCAGGTAGGACTTTCTGTCTATCGGTCTCCCTGAAAATCACTCTCCTCTGCCATTAAAGCTCTGAGGGATTTAAGTGTCACGTGCCTTGATATCAGCTATCCTAGCTGATCTCCTGACGCAGACAACAAATCTCAAGAAAAGGCACCAATGCCCTTGCTTATTCTCTCGTTCCCTTGCTTCCAAAGAATATGTCCAGTGGTTTTTTACATCCCTTACATTGCATTCAGTTAATCTTTATAGTGCAGCTCATATTCATGTATAAAGTTTACATTTCTTATGTTATGTAAGTCCTGGATAAAGATCTCTGGCCACTGGTACACACACAGAGGGTCTGATTACAGAATCATAACAGTCTGTCCAATCTGGCTTTGAAATCAATGTCGKTTTTTTTTTTTTTTATTTTTGCTTTATTGGTTTTTCCTCACTAAGTCAAACTACAGAGCCAGGATTCATTCAGAAAGTAACTGTAATGTTTCTGAAAGTGAATTGTTTATAGTCCTACTGAGTAATAAAATCCCTATGGTCTTTTCTTTCATGTGAATAGCAATTCCACAGATATGTTCACCCAGGGTGCTATGGTACAGATGTTGATGGTCTTGCTAGGCCTCAGTCGTCTTTGGCAAGACAATATCTGCTTATAATTTAGATTTCCTTTTTTTTTTTTTTTTTTTTTTTTTTTTTACAACCCACCCCCCACCTCACCCCCCAAAATGAAATGTTAATCTAATGTCAGAAGCCTTCCTTAGCTTTAGTACACTGAGTCCGCCTGGCATTTTAAGCAACCCTTCATCTCTGAAGATACGTACACATACAGGAGATGGCATCAGCAATTTTTGTCCTGAAGAAGAATGTGAACACATCAAATTATTACTACTGAAGGAGGAAAATGAGTGCTTGTGTCATGGTAGCAGTGAGATCCCAGCACTGGTAGAGGTATCTGTCGCCTGTGTTCATTGACAACAGCTGTTGAATGCTCACAATTGTTATCTGCTTTGCCTTTCTTCCACTACTTACTTCTACCTTTCTAATATTTCTCGTATAAKAGTTCTGCAGGGACAACAGAGGACAGCCTTATATATGGTTAATCGTCTTACTCATCCTGATACCATAGGAGACCTAATACCATTTGTGACAGGGCTAACAATGAACCAAGGTAAGCATTGTCTCTTAGCAACTGCAGCCAAATTGTCTAACCTGGAGATGAGAGTTCACCAGAGCTGAGGTACTCTTAGGCCCTAGGGGAAATGTTTGAATACTTCAAGTAGTGTATAGCAACTCTTTTTTGCAATGACACAACCTCTACAGGCTTTTGAAGTCTATTAAGTCATGCATCCCAAATGAACTATTTTTAAAGGATTTGTTTAAATCGGAGCATGAAAGCCTGAGGCGAAAACCCTCAGCTGCCTTAAATTTCTGAGGAAAATCGGTGACGTCACCTTTCTGCTCATCTGTCATGTCGGAGATCAAGAAAAAAAACCAAACAAGCAACCTGATTCTTACACAACCCATGCTTTATTTAATTTTTGTAGACCACGCCCAGCTCCCGAAGTAATCACAGGGAAGAGTTCCCTCCTGTGGTTAGACAAAACCGCTACAGACGATGTGTGCAACGCGTTTCAGGCCTGTTTCCAGAACGAAGAGAGTCACGCACCGCAATGGGGTAAGAATTTTGCAGCAAATACAGGGACGTCCATCTCAGTCATTAGAGCAAAGCCATGCATTCAAAAAGCGCTGATAAAAATCTGTTTCTCATTCCTCGTAAGACTGAARAGGCTGCTTAAATTTAAGTATTTTTTCGTTCTGAATTGAGTGCATTTCTATCTGTTCCCTCTGTGCCCCCACCTAAAAGCAATAGACTTTTATTGTAATGTACGTAATTGCACAGAAAGCAAAATCAATGATAAATAAGTTTAAAATATCTGTAGAATGTCCTACAGTACAATACATAAAAATGTTACAGCTTTTTAAATCAGATGGCTTGGTTCTGGGCGGGGTGAGAGGGAAGAAACAACTCTACAGCATTTCTATAAAAAGCTGTAATACCCCCTCTTGTTTCTAACTCTTCAGGCTTATAGAATAATACAACATAATAAATAGAGAATGATAAAATTAGAGAATAATAAAACTTTTAAAAGGGATATCTATGTAAACCTGTTTTACAGTCTGGAATATTAAAAACAGTACCCAGGGGAAATAGAGGAGGGAGCAGAATGAGGTAATTGGAGGTTTGGGATAAAGACAATCGAAGGCATGCGGATTTGAACAGCTAGTGAGAGACCTAGAGAAATTACGATTGCTGCTGTTATTATTACATATCCAGGCAAAACCAACATCTCTGAAAAAAAAAGACTGAATTTTGCCAAAAGTCAATGCGCATTCCAGACACATGGAAACTATGTTTGTGGATAAAGTGAAAAGTGCATCTAATTAGAACAAAATTTGTATTAGAACACTAGACAAATTACAAAGACAGGAAAGTTGGTTAACTTTTCTTGCATTCAGAGTTGAACTCAATTATGTCCAGTGCCAACAGTAACAGCAACCACTTTACTTTTAGTCACAGTGTGGGTTGGCAAGACCTGGAAGTAAGCTGCAGTCATGAAAGCAGCAGTTATGAAAAATAACTGAGAGACAAAGCTGTAATTGTGTGGAAACATATTTTGTAAAGGCACCATGATGTTTTTACTAGCACAATAACACAACATATTAGTTTGAATGAAAAAACAGTAAAGAAAAAAAACATTGAAAGTTACACTGGAGCTGAATATAAAATAGTTTGTATCAGCTTCTGTTAAGAAAACAAGCAAAACAAAACCCAGGATTCATCTCAGCTTATTTTTAACCGTCGAAAAGATTACATACAGATGCAGAAYCTTTCTGTAGTCATCTGTGAGACACGTCTACAGAGAGGGATCCGGCTCATTCAGGACAGGTATATAAATGAGGTAGGATGAATTGGCTTCTGCAGGTCCTGCCTTGCTCCATTGACTATAGTGAGAAGCTCAAATACTGAATTACTCAGGATGTCTAATTTTCAGGCAGATAAACTCAGATCATGTGACACCCCCCCATGCACTTTCTGTTCACCTTCTGGTAGAATAAATAAACAAGTTGTTTTTTTTTTTTTCTTTTTGCCCCTCAGGCACAAGATGAACCAATGAACCAATGTTGAAATTCGTTAATAACAGAACTGACTAAGCACAGCTATCTACTGAACTGTAATTTTCTTCCTAGTTTCAGTTCTGTATACCACTTTTAATGGATATGTTCTTCCTGTATCTTAAGAACGCTAAGCTCGCAAGTACCACTCATTCAGGAGGAGCAATGTAGATAAAAGAGCTGGATCCCAAAGTGTTCAGCCTATCAAAGAAAATGAGTGCTACCGGTTACTTGCTGTAGCGTGACTGGTAACTGATGTGAATGATCTTGAATGCCTATGGATTAGTGTGGTACGCAGTGAAGACTAGGACAAGGTAACAACAGTATGCAAGGTCTACTACGCAAGGCAACTACGTCAAACAAACAAAAAGGAATAAATTGTTCTTTAATTTCCTACCTGTAGCAAATGGAAATTTGTGTAATCATGGACAGGTACAGCTCTGATCTGAACATGGGGCTGTGCAGTCACGTAGGTGCTGTGCATCGTATTGCAATGGGCATTTTGCTTGAGGTAGCGCTTGTAGACAGAAAGGTCACAGCTCATTTGGTCTCTCTGCTAAATCCGCATCTGGTATTATCACTGAGCCCAATTCGGGAGGTCTCGTGCTGCCAGTACTTTAAAACTACTAAAATTTAAAGGTGTAACTGTTTTTTGTTTGTTTGTTTGAAGATAAAAGATAATGTACTCCATAGGTGAATGGCCTTGTTGTGCCAAGGGGAGACAAGTAATTTACCTGCAGGAGCTGGCCTTCCATGGTTACTTAGGGATCATGACCTGATTATAGTTGGTATGAGCAAGCAGAAATCAGATATATTGAACAATATGACAGGAGCCTCAAAAAACAGGAATAATTTCCTGGCACTGAAGAAAATAGTTTGTAAAATTTAAGGGGAAGGCAAAGGTTAGACAAAGAAAAGTGAATGAAAATGAAAAGTTATTTCAAAAATGGCTACCAGATAGCAAAAAGTAATCAATAATATAAAAGGACTACCGTGGCTAAAAGCTCATCCCACTTAAGAAATGAAATGAAATCACTATTAAGAATAACAATAAAAAGAGAAAAGAAGTAAAAAAAAAAAAAGAAGAAAAAAAAAAAAAAAAAAGAAGAAGAAGAAGAAAATTAAAAGCCTACCAACACATTTCTGTCAGAAGAAAAAAATTATAACTACACAAACAAACTCTGTGGCTGCAGAGTGACTTAGGAAGACACATTTAAATACACCAATGCAAAAGACATCCTAATCATGGTATGGGTCCATCACTAGCTGAAGCTAATAAATTATTAATACAATGCAGAAAAGGCATAAAAGCCCAATGAATATGTTTGCTGTGAATTTGCAAAGAAGCAGGTTAAAGTTGTTTCTCAAAGCATGATGTAGTGCTTTCTAGACTATTAGGAGGTAGGAAAGATGATAGAAAACATCTATTACGAATAGGTATTTTGAAGCAAACTGTCACAGGTAACTTGCATGCAAGAATCTTAAAACAATTGGCTAATGCATATGCTGATATGATACATTCTAGAGCAAAAGAGAGAAAAAGTGCTTGAACAAATATGTAGAAAAAAAATTGAGCCTTTCAATAAATTTTGTTATTAACTGGGGAATTTTAATCTGTCAAATTGGCTGATGCCACTGCCACAGCAGTATTCATGTAACTATATTATCAATAATTTCTTGTTTAAGTGCAGAAAAGAAATGCTGCTGGAAAAAATTATCGATCAAAAAAAAGAAAAAAAAAAAAAAAAAAAAAAAAAAAAATAAAAAAAAAAAAAAAAAAAAAAAAAAAAAAAAAAAAAGGAGAAATCTACTAGTGTAGATTTTTTGTACTGTTCTGTAAACTTGAAGCAGAGACTGGCATTTTCCAGTGACTTGAGATGGGTGGTTTATTCATGGAGCTTAATATCCCATTCTCTCTTCTCTTTCCCTCACCCCATAGCACTCTTCACTCTGTGCCCTTGGAATAGCATTCTTCTCACTGAAACGTATTGAGAGACAACAAGTACATTTGATGACGATGGACTTTCAAGGAGAACCAGAGTATCGCATGTGTTTATTCATTAGACAATCACAACCAAAATTATTAAACTTTCAAATAAAATTGTGACTGATCCAGTGGCAAAGTCTTGCACTTCTGTGCTTTCACTAGGAGCATTAAGTGAAGTGTGACAAATTTATTAAAATACTGCCATTTTGGAAAGATACTCTTTTTAAAATACTGATCTATAGTAGCAAATTCCTTGGATATTCAAATTACGCTACCTAGAAAACAAAACACAGATATTATCTTACTCTAATAGCTAGAGGCTCCACTTACTACAAAAGCTTTCATTCACAACTTCCAGTCTGACCAGGACATCCCTCAGCCTAACAAATGGCTGGCTGGATGAACTAAACAGATCTTGGTTTTCAGTAGTAAAAATCTAACTCTTTCAATGTAGTTCCTACAGACCTAATGTTGTATTCAGAAAAAGAAAATGGAACACAGAACATGAGTTCAGAAAACTAGCAGACGTTGTCTGTCCCAGTGCGTGAATGACAACAGGCGATTTCCTAGCTCAGTGTCCAGGTTGTAAGTCATCCGTGTATATCGCTGCCTCTCCAGTACGTCACTGAAGCCAGGAAGCCTCACCAGAATGGTGGAGGACGTGTTGCAAAACAGTCTTTATTACTGTAATTTATGTGCAGTTCAAGCTAGTTACACTGCTCTGTCTGCAACTCTGAAGCAGGTCTCTTGCTTTCTCTTGTATGAATTGTTAAATTAGAATTACGTTGATAAAAATTAAGGTAACTGAAAAGAAAGCAAGCACTAGATTTTCTGTCTCTTCATGGTTTCAGATTTTTGGGAAAAAAAAAAAAGCTTTTCTGAATTATGTACTTCAGTTAAAAAGAAATATCTGGCCTAAGATATGCAGGGTGTATGAGCTAAATTCTCTGGGAATCAGGCACTAGTTGAAATAAAGTTCCTTCTGGTAGCTTGAAAGAAAAGGGAAAAGAGGGAAAGGAGGATGCAGTGGCTTCTGCAATGTCATTAAGATGCTCAGGAGCCAAAACAAACTATGGTGTTTGTAGAAAAAGTCAAGTTCTGCTACTCTGCCTTTTCTAACAGGGCTCCAAACTGTGACAGGCTGGTGGAAATCAGAGACTAGCTGTAATCATCATGTATGGGACTTCTCAAAACCTGCAGCAGATATTTGAATTTGTTAAAAAAGGAAAAGCACCGAATCACATTTTCAAAATAGAGCTTTGGCCTAGTGCACTGACATTTGAAAACCAGTATGATTTCTCTCCATAAAGAGCAAGTACCAAAGAACAGATGCATATTAGCTGCCATTGAGTAATACAGGCTGCAGATAAGCAGGAGCTTTCTACATTTTTCCTGGAGGCATTGTGTGGCTGCACCCCGTAACTGATTTTAGGGTGGAAATGCATCCGTGCGGGAGACACTGCACAGTCTTACTGACAAGACACAGCCCTAAATATAGCAACTCAATTAAAACAATACACGACAGAGGTTTAAATCTTCTATAAAAGTGGGCAGACGGAGCCCTGCCGTTGCTCGCAACCTGAATGTAAATCACAAAGGCGGCACAGCCGGGTACTGTCATTTGTACAACCGCCTTCCCCCCGCAAGAGAGGACTGCCTGGCACCCGAGGTGTGTGGCCCAGCTTTGCGCCGGGATTTCCGCCCGGAAAGGCCAGCCCCGCCGCCGGCGGCGAGGCGCGGAGGCGGCGGGCAGGGCTGCGCGCCCCTGCCCGGGCGATGCCCTGAGCGAGCGCCTGGGAGCGGGGCCGGCCGGGAGACCGCGCCGTGCACAGAACAAAGGCGCCTGTCGTCCCCCTCCATCTCCGCGGCGAAGGGAGCGCCCTCCGCGGCAGTGCACGGAGCCGCGGCCGGCGGCCCCGCCAAGCTCCGCGCCGCAGCCGAGCAGGGGCGGCCGTGCGCCGCGGGGCTCCGGGCCCGACTCAACGGGAGCACGGGGCCCCGGCGGAGCCCCCGGCGCGGGGCACCCCCGCCAGCGTCGCGCAGCCGGGCGACACGCGGGGCCTGCAGCTGCTGCCGCCCACGGAGCCCCGCGCACTGCGGGGAAGCCCTCGCCGCCGCGGCGGCCGCGCACGCGCACTGCGGCCGCACTGCGTCGCCGGTGCCGCCTGGCCCGGCGCCAGGGGAGCCCCGCGCCGGCAGCGGGGCCGCCCGGGCGGGGCGGGGCGGCGGCCGCGTCGAGCGCCTATTTATAGCGCGGGAGGCTCCCCCTGGCCCGGGGAGCGCTCTCCCGCGGCTCCCGCGCTGTGCGCGCTGCCTCGGGCGGGGAGCCGGGGCTCGCGGCCCCTCGGTGCGCGGCCGTCGGTGCCGTGCGGAGCCGGTGCCGGGAGCAGCCCGCGCCTGCGGGGCGGGCAGGCGGGAAGGAGCTGCGGCTGCGTCAAGGGACAGCCCTCAGGGCGCCAGAGCCGGGTCCCGAGCGCTGCCGCCGTCCGTCGCGCCGACGTCAATGGCGGCCGCGGCCGCGCGGTACCCGGGCTCTGGCTGTAGCAGCGCCCCGTTCTCCGCTGCGTGAGGGAGGCGCGCGGAGCCTGGGTCTGCCCCGGTCTGGCGGGAGCGGGCGGAGCAGGGCGCTCCCGGCAGGCCTCCGGAGTTCCCGGAGATTCCCCTTTGCCGGGAGCGGGCAGCCCCCGCCCGGGGCGCGCTGCCAGCGCCCGAGAAAACGCCTCCGCCTCGAGGCTGCCGAGCGCGCGGCGCCGCTGACCGTGAGCCGCCGGCGCGCGGCCTCTCCGCCGAGGCGGGGGGAGGGGAGTCGGGCGAGCCGCGCAAACGGGGTGGGGGCGAGTGGGAGCTCAGCCCGCGAGACCGCGGCGGCGGCGTTGGAGTCTGCCGGGCGCTCCCCGAGCCCCCCGCGCCGCCTGCTCCCGGGGCCTCCGCGCGCTCCCGCGGCCCGGGGGCGGGCGCGCGGCCCGGCGGCAACCTGGCTCCCGCGCCCGGGCTCCCCGCGCCCCCCCTACCCGGGGCCGGAATCGCCATATAAGGAGCGGGAAGCCTCCGCCGGAACCGAGACTTATAAGGTTGTTTCCTAATATGGAAAGTGCGGCCGGGGCTTCCGGCGGGCTGGCCGGGGCGGGCGGGGGCCGGGGACCCCGCGCCCCGGGGCCGGCGGCGCTGCGGCAGCGCTGCGGCGGCGCTGCCCATGGCGGGAGACAGGCCCGCAACGGGCGCGGGGCTCCCAGCCCGGGGCGGGCGGGGCCCCCACGGCCCGGCTTTCCCCGGTGCCAGGCGCTGACGCCAGGCGGGGTCCTCCGGCCCGCGTCCATATAAGGGCTTCCTGCTTTCCATATATGGCCATGTACGTCAGGGCCGGGGCGGGCTGCGGCCGGTGGGACCCGATATATAGAGGCGGCTCCGGGGCGGGCGGGGAGCCGAGCGCTTCCAGCGGGCAGA
>JAYKAV010000001.1:813708-912900 GCA_035582835.1 Phoebastria nigripes
TGGCGGCGCGGCCCCGGGCGGCCGCGGCTGGGCGCTGCCGCCGGAGTGCCCGCGCTGCCGAGGAGCGTTGGAGGGCAGGCCGGCCTCCAGCGTTCCCTCGCTGCTGGTTGCCGTTGCGGTCATAGGGACTGGGTGGCCCTGCGTACCCGCCTCCGAAGTGGGTAGGGTGCGGTTTAACCTGGGGAGCCGTGAGGAGGGCAGTGCCCTTGTCCACCCAGGCTTTTCGGCTGTAGAGCCGTTCCGAAAGCTGCTGTTCACGTGGGGAAGCATGGACAATTCTTGCCTAGGTGGCTGTTTTGTGCTTTAATTACACTAGAAAAACTGATTCTTCATTTTTCTTTCCCTTTAGAAATAAGGAGATAAAAATCAGCTCGGGCATACCTAAAGAGCCCGGCGTCCCCTGTGATACGCTGTGTGGCCTGTTGTGTTGTGCCCTGTTGCGTTCTGGAAATGCTACTGGAGAGTCCATATGAAACTGGTGAAATGCAACTGTTAAAGCTATTTCTGTTGTGACTGAATTGCTCTTACCAAGTAGGTCATAGGCTGACTGGAGAGATGAGACTTAACCAGGAGAATAGAGAGCTGTAGGCAGAGACTTTGGAGTGCAGAGGTATGTGATCATGGGCCTTTTCTCTGGGGCTTTCACTGGTACGTGTCTGGACCACAGGGACTGATTTTGTGCATCTGAGCAAGACCTCAAGTAACCCCAAGAAAATTAACTTTGTAGACTCTCAACTGGTAGCTGGGGATGAAGGTGATCTGAGCTGCACTAGATGCCCTTAGAAGAGCTGCCCCCAAGCACACCTGCACCATCGCCGAGTTTGACTAAAGCTGGGTGGAGTGGTTGAAGGCTGGCTTGTGAAGAATGTCTTTGGCCCCTTTAAAGTAAACTGTTAACTAGGGCTAGGGGATTCGTTGACCTTTTTGGTATAAGTGGCTGTTCCGTTCAAAATTTTTCTATTTGTGGCCTAGTGGGCTCTAGAATTCTCAGGAGTTATGAGTGGAGATAATATATTTATGAAGAGGGCTTGGCTGGGTGATTCTTGAGCTAAACATTCCATGTTTTTCCCTGTGTACATTATCTGAATGTAGCCCTAATAAGTASTAGTTAGACCTAGAAGGAAGGTTACATGTTTTAAAGTGCATTGAGACTCTAGGATGAAATATGAGATRTAGCTGAAGAACAAAAACTTTTTAAATAGTGAAGTTGTTCCGCTATAATCGAAGTGACTTTGTTTTTAAAATCCAACCTTGACTGGTAGACTTTAATGATTTATGGTCTTGACTTGATTAATGAAACTCTCTCCTCTTAAATAACAGAGGCTGATGTTTATACACAGTGTCTAGCACTTTGCAGGCTTCAATTTCTGATCATTCTTCGGCACTGCCATAATGAAAATGATGGATGGTTACACAGAAGTATTTTCAACATGCACATTTTACTTCCTTAACTACAAAGAGCATTATTAAAGCATGCTTCTTGAACTTTTTTTTTTAATAAGCATATAGGCTTATCTTTTTGTTTTGTGAGCTTTTCATACTACTTTTTTGTGTCTCCAAACACAACTGATGATACACAATGACACTACCAGTAAAAATGTCAATAGCTAAAAGTTCTGCTATCCAGTGTCCTCTGTAAGGTTGACCTGAGTAATATGACCTGACTTCTGTTGTCCCGACTACTGTGATAGTGGGCTTCCCCTGTAACAATAAAACTGTTGGTCACAAATAGACTTGCGAACATCAGAGTTGAGGGACAGGGAGACAGAAGTTTGATTTGATCTTTAAAAGGTGGTGAATGCCTTCAGCCTCTTGCGAAGATGCAGTTAAAACTTTGAAGCAGACTGAGCATTACTTGTTACCTGGTGGTGGCTATTCTTCAATCTGACAAAYTTAGTTGGGGATGGCTTTAGAAACTCTTGAAAACATGTTACATAATGAACATCTAAAATGTGTGTGTTTAAAGTTGCTACTTCATAACTTCATCTGACGTGTCTTAAGACTTCTACTATAGAAGATGGTGAATAATACCACTTCCACGATAGCTACAGAACTCTGTCACTCCCTTCCCAGTTTGCTCTCTTTCTGGTTGAAGAAGCAGAGTCTGTATCTCACATCAACCTTTTATGTACCTTTTGTCATACTGCTCTCTCGTTTCTGAGAGGTCGAGGCCTGCACCATACACCATATTCAAGATGGAGGAACGATGGGGATTAATTGTGATGTAAATTTTTTTTTTCCCTCCTATGTTTTCTCTTCTTTTCCAAGCATTTCCAAACCTTCTATCTGGCTTTTGAGTAATGAGCTTTTAAACCTATTAATTATCAAGGTCTTTTTTGGGTCATAACAGTTCTCTCGGAGACCATCATACAATGTATAATGTTCAAACTTTGAATCCCCATCCCCTGTGCCTGTTTGGGTTTTTTGCACTATCCACACTGAAGTTCATCTGCAGCTTTACTGTCTGTTCCCACAATATTGTTAACCCCTACAGCAACTCTATAGGGGCATTTTTTTAACTACACAGAAGGACATTGTTAGAAATCTCTGTCGCCTTACTATTCACCTGACTTTTTCAAATTCTCCATAAGTATGGTTTCCTAGGGCTAAGCAGAGATCTCTGCAAGAGTCTGCTGGCAATTTTTGCCTGACTATGAACTGACCATTTATTCCAATTCTTTCAGCCTTTTAACAAGTTGCTTCTCTGAGGGAGAAGTGTTCCTGTTGTCCTGCGCAACATAGATTAAGAGCCTTTGGCGAGGGTCTGTACTGAACGGTTTCTGGAAATCCAAATACAGTACATTGGGTGAATTTCTCATGTCCGCATGCTCATTGATTATTTCAAATAGTTCTAAAGGATTTGTCAGGCATGAATTTCCTTTACAAAAACTGTGCTGATGTTTTATCTACATTTACTACTTATTCATGTACCCACTAATTCTTCTAGGTAGCTTCTACTAGTATGCTTCTACTAGCATGCCTGGAATGGACATAGGATTTATAAGCCTGAAGCTTTCTGAAACCTTTATAAAAATTCATGTTATGTATGGCACCATCCAGTCCCCTGGTACTGAGGTAGAACACCACAGCTATTATGCTTGTTATTTCATCCTCAAGTCAAGCATTTGAAGGGATACCATATGGTGTAATGACTTGTTGTTACTCATTTTGATGGCTTAATCCCTTCTGTAATCTATCCTACAGACACTTCAGTTTAAAATATTCTGTAATGCAACTCCTGTAAAGGAAATTTTTGGCACAGGAACTTTTCCAAGTTTGTCTGAAACAAAATGGATGCAAAAATAACTTTTGATGCCCTCCTTGTGTTTTGACCATCAGTTGGCCTAATGAACTCTCTGATAGTCTCACAGTCCCTGATATGGATGAGAAAGGAGTCATCGGTTCTCTTTCTGTCTGCAAGTTGTTTTCCCCAAGCCATATTTCTGGCCTGCCATATTGTGTTTTAATATGATAGTTTACGACCATGTCTATTTTCTGCATTTCAGCATAACTTCCACTTTTTGAGGGATGTCATTCTTCCCCCTTGTCAGAATAATTATTTTGGATTGGTTCTTAGCCTTTCCTAACAAATAAAGCACGATTGCTGATATGATGTCTTTAAATAGTTTTCCTGTCACTAGAAAATATTTTTACTTTTCTAGCTGCACCACTACTTTATTTAAAAATAAAGAACTTTGTTAACTCCCTTTTTGAAACTATGCCCCATTGTAGTAGATGTCTGGATTTTGTTGCTCTTGCAAGGATGTTGAACTGTTCTTGTGTTTTGATGAATCCTGTTCTATGCTTTACTTAGGAAAATACAAAGGGTTGTGTGTATCACCCCAAACCATGTGCTTTTTAACACCTGTTGGCTTTTCTGTGATTCTTAGGTTAAACTCTCCTGTGGCTTTTTTTTTTTTTTTTTTTTTAATTGTAAATGTCAGCATCCTGATTGCATGTGGCTTATGATGAAGGGCATGCCTCCTGTACAGGGTCCTTCTATTTTTAAAGATTCCTGTAGTTCCTAGTGATTCTGAATCCCTCTTCCTTGCACCATTTTTTCTAGCCATGCATGGTCACTCTGCATTTCTGGTCCTCTGTTTGGTAGTGAGAGGTAAAAAACCCCAAACAAACAAACAAAACCTGTCAGGGAGGCCTTAGCCAAAATATGAAATTGAAGACTAAGGCCTCCCTGACTGTTTTTGTTTGTTTGTTTTTTAAATGGACTAAGCTTTCTTTCCAGAAGTTCTYCCCTTTTTTTCCACCTGTTTGTATCCACACAGATAAAGACTAATATAGCTTCCCTAGCATTTCCAAAAAGTCTGCCCAAACTCCTCCTCAGTTCCTATTTTCTGCACTTGGCTGACAAGTCATAATCCTCGGTAGTCATATCGCTGATAATCACATTGCATGTCACTACAGCCTACCTCTGTCTCCCTTAGGACAGCATCCCTGCCCTCAGGTGGTATCCTCAGCRACAAAGCCTTTACCACCCGAGGAGGATCTGCCCCAGAATCATTCCCTGTCATCAGACTTGCACTTCTTACCACAGGACTTTTTCTTCCTCTTTCACAGTACAGGTGTTGCCAGCTTAAGGTGCTGTCACCAAAGGTGTCATTGAACAGTCTCCCGGAGTTCCTTGGCCTCAAGATCCAGACTTTTTCCATGAGGATCCTGCACTGCCTGTGTCCTGTGCCCCTAGGGCTGGTAATTCAACAACTGTTGGCGCAGTGGATTTGGAATCCATTTGATTGATGTGATRTGATGGAGGCGATACTGGGAGTCGTAATAACCATTTATTTCCCCATTGCACGGGTGTCTGTCTTGCATCAAAGTCATTTAGATGATCAAGCTATGCTAACGGAAGTTTGTCAGCATAGCTAAGGTTTTGCCCATAATCATCAAAGAAGGTGGATGGGTTTATAAAATATATATAAAAAATAACAAAAAAATCTGTTGGTTTTTTTTTTTTAAGCAGAAATCGGCTCCAGAAGAGAACAAAACTGGCTCTACCCAGAATGAGTAAAGTAAGCTAGAAGAGATATTCAAAACTGAATGCCTCCTCCAATTAGCTAGCTACACATTTTCCCATTTTGCTATTATGTTTCTTGATCTACCAGAGGATGTGCTTTTGCTTAAAGAGAATTTGACAGGACATAAATRCATATAGGTTCCATTAGAAATACCAAACTACACAGTATTCTTGCAAGTTGCGTTTTATAAGCTCTTCTGTCTGAAGGAGATAAATGCTCGGAAGCAGGAAATGTGCTTCCTCTTCTGAAGCAGGAATGCTGGACAGAAAAAAAGGTCTTCCAGAGTTTTTTTTAGGGCTCCTTTTTATGCCTTTTCTAGCAGGGGCTATTGCAATTCTAAGAGAGGAGAAGGAAAGTGGCTCTAATGTTTACCATCTGTTCACGGACCTGAAAGGCTGGCTACCTGACCGCAGTGACTGGCAGGACAGGACGTGACAGGGATTTTGCACTTTTCCTCTAGGATGGTGGTAGCTTACGATTGCTTTTGAGGGCAGACGTAGCCAAGTGGTAGTAGATGAAAGAATTACGCTCAAAGTTCTTTTGTGCAGACTTTAGAGATTTCTGATAATTTCTCAACTTTAGAGAGAGCAGCTGTGTCACACTCGTGTAACTGAGCAGTTTGGCCTTCTCAGAGATGGCTCTAATGGGCTTTAGATACTAGTGTCCRTATGCTGCCACCTTATGTTCAGAAACAAAAACAACTTGGGTGTTCTTACGAGGAAATACCTATGTTAATAATGCTTAAGTGATCTTGTAACTGTAGGTCTAGCCTTGAGTATGAGAACAATCATGTCAAGTTACGCAGTTTGGGTTCCTTTGCTTTCCTTTAGGAGTCTGAGACTAAGGCTCTTCGTTGTTTTTTGGGTTTGTTTGGTGGTTTGTTGTTGTTTTTTTTTTTTTTTTCCCCCCATTTGTGTGTGTGTTTTTCTTCCTCTTTCCCAATTCCTCCCTGAACTCGCAAGGGGTAGAAAGCTGTTTTGTTTTCTACTTCAGGGAGACGAATGCATATCTTTGGAGCATAACATAAAGAGCATGACTTACATCTAGACRTTCATAACTTCTATTTTCTGACACTGCTTTTCATGGTTCATTCCTGCTGTCAGATGGCAACAGCCAGAAGAGCCAAGAATGCTCTGTGAGGCACTGTGTAAACTCCACGCTTCTAGATTCTTGTTTTAAGGAGTACTAGCCAAGCTGCTTCCAGTATCTGGGAAAGGCAGAAAGCAACACTAAGTAACCTTCACTGCGCATTGGAGTCTGGGATGCCCATCTATCTCCAATGGGGCTAGGTAGGACAAAAAGTGCTTTTATTCTCCCTTCATCTGCACATTTGTGTGCACCACCTGGGTGCATCTGAGAGAGTCAGAATTGTCCAGTGCCTCTTGGAACACTTGGCCTTATATAGGTCTTTTCAACACCTGAAAGGAAGAAACTTGGATCAGAAAGGCTGTCTTTAAACAAGAGTCTGCCTTCTGGCAGCAGTGAGGATATGTGAACAGACCTGGCTATCTCTATGTATTTGGAAGCATAATGGAAAATTGACTGCTGAATTCCCATACGGTTTCTGAAAGGTGAGAATCTAAGCCTTAGCTAGGTTTCTAAGTGCAGTTTGAAGGATAAAACTGGAAAAGAGAGTGTGTGAGTTAAACAAAACTGTGATTGCAGATGGTCCCTCTGCAATGGGGGATGCCACTCCCCCCCCTTTCAAATTACTCCAGATATGAAACACTGTATGATCACACCACATTTGCTACAACTTCCTGTGGTGCGTTGCCAGATGTTCTAGCTGTCCCGTAATGAAAGCGTATCCTGAATGATGGAATCCGTTCTGGGGTAGAGGAGGACAAGCCTGCATAAGGCTTATGCACCACCTAAACTGTTATAAAGTGAAAATAGTGCTGCTGTAATTGTAGGGTATGAATTTCATCCATTAACACGTAAGAATTTACCTTGGATTTCTCTGAATTCCTTCTGCTAGATGATTTAAACATTTGCGATGGATAAACTAATAACTAGTTCTGTTTCAGGCAGAATTGCTGTGTGGTGAACTATATACGCCTGTGCTTGCTATACACAGACAATGCTAAATAATTTTAAGTCCAGTTCCTGTGAAAAAAAATTGTATTCAGAGTCTTGATTTTTAGCTGAAAGCTATGAATTTTAATCCTAGAAAATGGAAAAGAAGGGAATTAAAACTTCAGGTTTTTTCTTTAATTTCTTCGTCTTGCGCTGAGATCTAGTAGCCTGTGTGTTAAGTGTGTCCTTATCATGCAGTGGAGAAAACATGAGGGCATTCATAGAAGCTTTTCTCCATGTTGAACTGCATATATACATAACCATAGCTCGGCATATAATGATGAAGACTTGCTACCAGGTGAAAATTAGTAAAAAGACCAGGATTTTTTTTTGGTAAATCAGATTTTAATTTGAAGTTCTGCACTGTTTTCACATTCATAGATGATATTTGCGTTTTTTGAAGTTTGAGTTTTCAGCAATTTATAGTAAATTGATCTAGTAACTCAAAATTTGTTATTACTGTTTGTCTTCTCCAAGCCAGCCATGGTGCTTTAGAGCCTTGTCATAAGACTTCCAAACCAAGGAGCTCACAGTAGTGCTACAACAAGTCCTCCTGTAGTAGCAGTGCAGCAAAGTTAAAGAGAAAGCGGGGGGGGGGAAGGCTTCAAAACAAACTGTTTTACTGTATTTTGCAGATAGTAGTCTGTGAAGGGGACAGCTCTTGAAGAGATAACAGCTCTGTAGAGAGTCCTGGTCTGTGCTGAGAAGCTTTGGTAGTGCTACGGTATATGGAGGCCCTAACTGTGACATAGAACGCTACTGTACAAGGTGTTGTATGGAAACATTATTTAAAAAAAAAAAGTTTGGGTACAGGCAGTAAACAATTTCTGTTTTTCGAATGCTGAAGAACTCGGGTGATGCCTGTTGAAAAGATGTTATTGACATCATTTGGTGGCTCTTGACTGTTTGGTCTGCTGTCAGTTACAATCATAGAATCATAGAATAGTTTGGGTTGGAAGGGACCTTTAAAGGTCATCTAGTCCAACTCCCCTGCCATGCGCCGGGACAATCTTCAACCAGATCAGGTTGCTCAGAGCCCCATCCAACCTGACCTTGAATGTTTCCAGGGATGGGGCATCTGCCACCTCTCTGGGAAACCTGTGCCAGTGTTTCACCACCCTCATAAAAAAATTCATCCTTATATCTAGTCTAAATCTACCCTCTTTTCGTTTAAAACCATTACCCCTTGTCCTATCGCTACAGGCCCTACTAAAAAGTCTGTCCCCATCTTTCTTATAAGACCCCTTTAAGTACCGAAAGGCCGCAGTAAGGTCTCCCTGAAGCCTTCTCTTCTCCAGGCTGAACAACCCCAACTCTCTCAGCCTTTCTTCATAGGAGAGGTGTTCCATCCCCCTGATCATTTTCGTGGCCTCCTCTGGACCCGCTCCAACAGGTCCGTGTCTGTCTTGTGCTGAGGGCTCCAGAGCTGGACGCAGTACTGCAGGTGGGGTCTCACCAGAGCAGAGCAGAGGGGCAGAATCACCTCCCTCGACCTGCTGGCCATGCTTCTTGTGATGCAGCCCAGGGTACGGTTGGCCTTCTGGGCTGCGAGCGCACATTGCTGGCTCATGTCCAGCTTTTCATCSACCAGTACCCCCAAGTCCTTCTTGGCAGGGCTGCTCTCAATCCCTTCATCCCCCAGCCTGTATTGATACCGGGGGTTCCTTGTTTCATTATGAAGAGTTTCTGTAGGCAAGATTTTAGACAAGAAATACGTATTTTTTTTCTAACTCCAAATACTCATTGCAATTAGGGGAGCCAAACACCTCTTGATAGTAATAGATGAGAGTCATAAAGGCTAGGGGCTAAGGCTGGGGATAAAGGAAGTAACAGCTAGTCTTTTTTTATTTTTATTTTTTGAAAAGAAAGCTCGATTACTGCCTTAACCCGAAGGTCATTTTCTGTCTTCTGCCTTATTCAAAAGGGAAGTAAGCTTTTTTTATTCCAGTTTTTGTCGTCATGTGTTGTATCAATTTGATTAACCAACATATAAATGCCACTGCTTCAAAATTCATAGTAGTATATACATTTTAACATCTAACTTTTCTTTTACCCTGATGTTGCCACCCACCCAGTTATGGACCTTCTAGGAATATGCTCCCAAATAGACTCAGGAGTATTAAAGCTTGTCGTTGTAATGAGAAGCTTTGAATCCAGGGAGGAGAAAAGGAAAGGAACACTTAAAAATTATTTTCTGATGTTCTTTTTGTAATGATTTTTGAATTGACTAAGTATTAATTCTTCCCAAGTTGAATTCTTCTATGCATTTCTCCATCAGCTTCATTCTTCAAAGCATAATTAGCATATGAATTTTTAATAATTTCTTTCCTTTTAGGAAGTAGTTCAAAACAATGAATTAACACTTGTGAGCACCTTTTCCAAACAAATAAAACATGAAATGAACATATGGTGCCTGGCGGCAGGTCTGTCCTTAACTTGCTGCTTTCAGAGCATGTGGAAGTTTTTTCTGTACGCTTAGGGATCCAGCATCTGTGCACACAACAGTGTTTGTAAGTTAACAGCTACCCTGACAAATACAGCAGTTTTGAACGTCCTGCCATGTGTGTACAAAAATAACTTCTACTGAGCCACCTAATGCTGCTACAGGAGGCCAGAGAAAGGTGAGGCAGTAAGCTTCTAATGCTGACACAATTTGGCATGATGAGGACACTTTTTGTTCTAAGTGCTCTGTTGGGATGGCCGTCACTTTTGTTTAACGTGTTATATGTAGTGTCTATATAAAACCATTGCCTCATTAGAAAAGTTTCAATGACACTCTTACTGAGGTGCAACATTTCAGCAGTCCTTTTTGTACAGCAGGGTGTCTTGGGATGTGCTCTGCATATGTGTTTTCTCACAGATGAGTTGGCCACGTAACACTGGACAGTCATTTCTTCTGAGCAGAAGAAAAAAGTCTGACCTTGCTTACTGCAGCAGGGGACCAGTGTAGGGATCAATGACTTTGAGGGAGAGAAGGTGCCAGGAAGTTGGTAAGCTTGAGTGCCAGCCAAAATGAGAACACAAAGATGTATGCAGGGGTATGTGCTGGAGGTGGGTCAAGGTAAGGGAGCGGAGCACTGGGTAGGCCACCAGGGAAATCAGGGTCAGAATAAGACTCCTGTGCAGTTAAGGATTAGGAATGCAGACGGATCTGGTGGGAAAGGGAGCCCAGGACCTTGCAGCAGGTGTTGACCATGCCTCAGTATTGAATTAGTGATGTTGCTTTGGATCTGTAAATGGATTCTACTCATGTGTGCTTTAAACTGTGATAAAAACTGAAGGTTCAGTATTTTTCACTTACAGTTTATTGTTTGGAGTTTGTTCTTGAGGGTTTCTCGCTCAGGAGCCGTGGTTTATTACTTTATTTTGGGGGGCTCATTATTTACCAGTCAGGGTTTGCAGTTCACTCATTTACTGATCAGGGCACAGGATTTAAAATCTAACCTCATCCGTAAACTTCAACTCCCCAATGACCATTTAGGTTCCAAGGTTTGATACGGTGGAAGCGCGACCTCTTCAGTTAGACTGCTGAGGTGGCGGGCAACCTAAGAGCTGTGGAAGTTCCTTGCAGGGCTCTAGCCTTAGGGGTGGGGCAGAAGCACAGACATGCGAGAGCAGGATTTTCCTCTCAAACRTAAGATCTGAATCCTATCCCTGAAGAAAAAAGCAGAGGGAGGCTGGCAGCTGCTCAGTGACTTGCTACTTCAAAGGCAGCAGGAGTCGTCGATGCTTCCCCACCGGACTAATGAATGCTGGTCTGGTAATGACTCTTATGGCGTTGCGAGAGAAGAGGGGGTGTATTGGCACTGAGCCCCGCAGTAGACTTACTCCCAGGTGTTTTTTTTATGTGCATTAAATAATAAACAATTGCTTTATTCTTTGCACTCTTGGTTGTGGTTCCTGCAGTCCCTTTAGACTTGATAGTGCCAGAAGACAGTTCCTGAGAGAAGGAGATTATCCATTGGGTCTGAAGGGGTGGGGGCTGGTGCCTAGGTCTCTTGGACCCCTTTGAGGTCTCTAGGGGCTCCCAGAGAACCCCAGTGCCATTCACACAGTTGTGGGGGATTTCCTTTGCGTTGCGGTGAACACTCAGGGCTCTTGGTGGCATTTCCCATTGCTGTGGGGGTAGCCAGGGCCCCTCCAGGCCTGTGTGAGGTCTGCAGGCTGCTCCTGAGTTTGCCTGCGGCAGCCCGCAATGTCCCCAGTGTGTCTGGGGCTGAGGCCTATGTCAGTGGTGCTGAGAGATGGGGTTTCCACAGGGACAGGGTGTGCCTGCACTCAGCTTCCCATCAGCCACATTGATCCCCGCAGCATGCCTTATGGCCCGTTTGGTGTTCCCCAGAGCCCTCTGTTTGCCCTCTGAAGCCCTCAATTGCATTTTGGGTTGCCCCCAAGGCCTCTGCGTGCCTTTCTGCATGCCCCTAGGCCATGTGTTTGTCTTGCAGTATGCCACAAAGTTTTCCATTTAGTTTTCTCCCCTGTCCCAAGAGTCTTCCAGGTGCTTTTTGGTGTGCTCCAGGGTCAGTTTTCCTTTCAGTGTGCCCCAGGCCACCCCGTTTACCTTTGTGTGCCCCCAGAGTCCTCCATTTCCCTGTCACCCTCTGGTGTTTTTCTTTTTTTTTCCTTTTGTTGCTCAGCAGAGCTCTCCATTTGTTCTCATCACCTTTAATACTACCTCTTTTCCTTTTTGTGCACCTAAGGGCTCTCCCTTTTGCTTTCAGCAAGCTGCTCTCAGGACCTGGAGCACACCTCGGCTGCCTAGGTAGCCCCAGCTGTCCCTAATGGGGCTAATGGCAGTGGCTCTGTGATCCCCGTGGGCTACAGCTGTGGGTGACGGGGCAGGTGGGAGGGGTTGCGGCGGAGGGTGGAAGGCTACGCTGCTCATGGAGGGCCTGCGGGATGGGCCTGTGCTGCAGGCAGGCTGGGACCGCGGAGCCTCCTCCGCCGAGCATCGCTCACCGGGATCGAGACTGGCTGGAACCACGGAGGAGGTGAGTGGGGCCTGGGGGAGGTCAGTGCCCAGGCCTGCAGGCCCTGCACACGCAGGGGCATCCCACCGGGATGACCCCGGAGGAGAGGGGAGCTGCACCTGGCTGGGGGGTGGCTGGGGGCCGGGGTGGGGAAGGCGGCGCACCGGGGCAGTGCGGCGGCCGCTCCCAGGCGTGCGGGGCTAAGCGGGCGTAGGGAGCGCCTGGGGGGGGGCGGTCTGGGTGGGGGTGGAGGGTGCCGAGGGGCGGTGGTAGTGCTCGGGGCAGCCCGGGCCCGGGCGCGGGCGTACCGCGGGGGGGATCCCCTAGGAAAAGGAAGCCCTAGGGAATTTCCGGAGCGCGGGCGGTGGGGGCTGCCTTGGGTCGCGGCCGTGCCGGACACGTAGCGGGTGAGCGTGTGTGCCGGCTGGGGCAGTGTCGGAGCTGAACCGGGGCCGACCGCGGGGGAGCCCCGGGCCGGTGCTGGGGTTCCCGGGGCTGAGGTCTGGGCTCGGCGGACACTTCCGGGTCTGGTTGGGGGGCGGGGCGGGGGGAAAGGACGGCGTCCCCATAGGGTTAAAACTCGCCGAACGCTTGCTGGGAGGGGAAGGCTTCCGGGCGGACGTATCCGCGGGGCATGCCGGGACCTGTAGTCTTCCGGCACCGAGCCGCCATAAGGCCCCTTGCTTTGCCGGGCGTGCCGGGAGTTGTAGTTTCCCGCYGCTGCCGGGTAGCCGTGTTGTTTTGCCGGGCATGGCGGGAGGTATCGTCTGCAGGCGCCGCGGTGCTGGGCGGCTGTGTTGACAGGGCGGAGGTGTAGTTTTCTGCTAGCAGAGCTCGGGTGGGCTGTGTTGCACTCTGTGGAAACTGGGGGCTGAGGTTCCTGGTGCCCGTGCAGCCTCTGCCCCGCGGCAGGGGCCTGGCACGTCCGTTCGTTGCTGGAAATGTGTCGCTCACATGAGAGTTGCTGTTGACTGTAGGGACAGTGGGGTATTGTCACGAAAATGCGCAGCTGGCCTGTACCAACCAAGGAGAGGGGCTAGGACACAAAGAATAGAATGACAAGGGTGAATAGTTACTCATGTGCACGAGGTGTYCCGGCCAAATTGGGGCACCCCAAATGTGGTTTTACCCTTCTGTCACGAAAATTTCACAGCTGGCCTGTGCCGACTGAGGAGAGAGGCTAGGACGCAAAGTATAGAATTACAAGAGTAATTCTTTATTCATGCACGTGAGCTGTCCCATTCAAATTGGGGCATCCCGAATGCTGTTTTACACATGGTTCRAGCACCTTTCAAGCATTCAGGTACAACACGATTTGACCAATCACTACTTACACACACATACTGCTGTTTTGAAAAGCAACTATAATTCTATGGCGTCATCATCCATCCGCTTCTTTCTTTATCTAGATGTCCCTGGAGTCGGTCTTGCTACAGTTACTTACCTATGATGCCAGATAAAGGGAGGGTTTCACAGAGGTGTTAGAGGGACTAGGATGCTGGCGTTRTTTTGGTAGGCCAGGGGTATCCTTTATTCTTCGTGGACGGCTTTAAGATTCCGAGCAACAAAGGTCCTTATCTTCAGGGGGGTGGCTGTCCTTCTCTTCCTTGCAATGAGCTGGGGTCCTTTAGTCTTGCTTACTTAACCATGACTGTGCAGTATACAATGTAAACTATATATATATCTTAAGAAAGTTCATAYAATTTCATACTATAAAGACTAATTGGTACAATAGTTAGGGAATGAGAATTTCCTAACATTTCAAATGTTCAGGTACAACACAATTTGACTAATCACTAACACCCACACTACCGATTATTAATCATAGTAAAACTTTGCAAAGCAACTATAATTCTGCAGCATTCTTGCTGCTTGTCTATTGATCCAGATGTCTCTGGAGTCAGTCTTACTATAGTTACTTATCTATGATGCCAAATGACCCCAGGAGGGTTTCAAAGACGAGTTAGAGGAGCTAGGATGCTGGCCTTATCTTGGTTGTCCAGGGGTATCCTTTCTCCTTCATGGACAGCTCGAAGCTTCCAAGCAGCAAAGTCCTTATTTCCAGGGCTGGGCTGTCCTTTAGTTTGTTTTACTTAAGCATGAACAATGCCAAAGTCTCCAGTAAAATTCCACTACCTCATTACATTACAGCRTAGAATGTAAACTAATATATATATATTAACAAAGTTAATACACTTTCATACTACAAAGGCCGATTGATATAATAGTTAGGGAAGGGAATTTTCATAACAGTATCCTCAGTTTTTCCCAGGTCGGAACAGGGGCTGTTTCCCACCTGTGGTGGAACCAGGCATGGTTGTCCCCAGGTGACAATATTCAAGTTACGAATCCACATAACTTCCTGAGAACTGTTCTGTGCATGTGGTGTTGCAGATCACAACTGCCTGGGCAGGTACCCTCAAGTTGTGTGCTGAGCTGATACTACAGCTGTCTGTGGATGGAAAGTGAAAGATGATTACTCAGAGGTAAGCAGCCTGCAGTTTGCCCCCATGTCACCTCAGGACCCATTCATTTGACTTTGTGTGTGCCCTGGGGCACTCTGTTTGCCCTTTGAACCCCTCACATTCCTTTCACTTGCCCTCCTGTTCCCTCAGAAGCCTCTGTTTCACTCTAGTGCCTGCAAAATTACTCTGCTTGCCTTTTGAGCTCTGTGGGCCCTCTGGTAGCATCAAGACTCCTGTGTTTGTCCCCACTAAATCCCAGTTTTCCCCGTGGTCCCCTCAAGACCCCTCCATTTGCCTTTGGCACATGTATKTAGAAGCCACATGTCAGTATAAGGAACACAAAGAACAGGAAATGAGAATGTTACAAGACGAGGTTGAACAAAGAAAGTGACAAGAAATGCTGTTATCTCTCCGAATAGAACAACTGTAGAAACAACTTGGGGAGGAAGAGGAAAAACGCAGGAAGGTAGAGGATAAACTAGAACTCATGATAACTCGGGCCCCCAGGCCCCCAGATCCTGTAAAAATCCATAAACTAATCGTGTCCCCGGAATATCAGGATGGAGATATTTGGAAGGACCTCGACCAAGAACTTAGTGATGAGAGTGAGTCTGATGAATTAGAATTTGTTAGCCCCTATTATTAAAACTAAGGTATCTGCTGGACCCCAAGGGGGCAACCAGAGAAATACAACAAAGACCATTTCCTGGGACTCCCTTCAACGGGCCAATCTGCAAGAAAAATATGGGCGGAAGCCTGGTGAAAGTGAGACTGAATATCTGTGGCATGTCTCCTGAACTGGAGGAGATTGTATTATGTTTGATCAAGGCGAAGCGGATGGCTTTTGGGGACCAGGAGTGTTCTTGAACGAGGGACCAGACCGTAACACTGAACCACACTCTATCACGTGCCGAGTAGCGTATTGGGCAGGGGCCATAGACCCTCGGGATAGGGGGGGCCCACTGCTATACCGATAAGATCATTAAGCGAACTTTCCACTGCCGTCACAAAAGCTGCCTGCCTTCAGGCTACGAATGACGGGGGTGCGTATGGTAATTACCCTATCTCTGCCCCTGTAGACCCCCAAGCCATTAAACCACTTATAAGGGGAGCCCCTGCTGTTTTAAAACCATACCTCATTGCAAAAAGGGTTAAAATAAGACAAAACATAGAACATAATGCTCAAGAGGGTCAGGATGGCCAACCCTACCTTCAGCACCTCCTGACCTGGGAAGAACTTGATGCATGGCATTGTCAATCATGGTCGAGAGATGGGGTGGGACGAACCGACACCAGCAGGGTGATCCCGAGCTGAAGCAGACGGATCCAGCAAGTAAAACAGATTGCCCAGAACCCCCAACACTTTCGCTGATCTCATAAACCCCTGGGTGAGGTAGTGGACTGCCAAAAAAGGTGTAATGAACTGTGGCGGAAAGCCTTAGTGGTAGGCATACCTCGGGTAGCTGTACAGGGCCAACTGACTGGAACTAAGTCTGATCCAGGCTTTTCAAAAACAAGGGATCTCAGGGAATCTGGAACAAACCAAACAACTGCCTGCCCCCAAAGGCCCTGCAAATAACCCTTTTAGACTTCTTAGGSAGGAATTGCAAATCTTGAAGCCAAAAAACGAGCGAGTCCCAGATGGCAACTTGGGCTGCCCATCTGAAGGATTGAAGCTTATCAATGGGATAATACAGATGGCCTTCACGTTTATGTCCCTGTCAGCCCCCAAAGACAGCTAGTAAAATTTTTAATTGACACAGGAGCTCAAATTTCAATAATCTCAAGTTTGGATGCCCAAAGAACTTAGGTAAGCCCGGCTGATGAAGGGTTAAAATAACAGGATTTACTGACAAAAGTAAAACATGCCCTGTAGCTAAAGTAAACTTGTTATTGCCAGGGGAGAAAAGGATATCAAGAYACCAATTAGCAGTAGTTTCAGGGAAAAAATGTGTTAGGCTTTGATGTATTACAAGGACGAGTCTGGAAATTGCTGGACAGTAGTGTTTGGTCTTTTGGCTGCCCAAAGTGTCCTTGGTTAGCTGAGCTAAAATTAGCAGCCACCCCTGGGCATCAGTTAACTGGCATAGTTTGCTTACTGCGAGCTGCACCCACCCTGCCTGACTCAAAAATAACTAATGTTCCTCAGTATCCTGTCTCAGCTGCTGCCCGGACGGGTATTGCAGAGGTCATAGCTGACCTAGAAAAAAGACACATTATCTCCCAAAYGCACTCCCTGTATAATTCCCCGCTGTGGCCAGTTAAAACAACCAGATGGGAGGTGGCGCCTAACCATAGACTACAGAAAGTTAAATGCAAACACAACCCCTCTTACGGCCACCATCCGGAACATTGCTACATTAACTGCCACCCTCCAGGCTGCCGCTCGCTCACCCCTGGATGGCAGTACTAGATGTAAAAGATACGTACGTTATGGTGCCGCTGCAGGAGAAGGATAAAAGAAAATTTGCTATTACCTGGGATRGGATACAATTTACTTTTAATAGACTTCCTCAGGGCTATAACCATTCACCCACTGTAGCTCAGTGGAGCTAAACATTGCATTAGTGCGAGGTGGGTATATCCTAGCTACTAACTAAAAGAGGTAACCAGTCTGGAAACCTCTCACCGAGACTTGTATTATCTTTTCTTTCAGGAACAACACCCAGGACAACACCAGAATGCCTCCCTTGGAGATTGGATTGATCATCGGAGGAATGTTCGTTCTTCTCGAAGGAATAATCATCGCCAACATGAACCAGAGCTGGTTTACACCTCGACAAGCCCGATGCATGKGTGGAGGCCCTCACTTCTTTTATTTGTGCTAATCAATATGGTAACTGTAGTACATTCTGCATCATACATGTTTAAAATCGATGGAAGTACAGGAATAGTGGGAAACCAGACACAAAATTAAACAGTAACAATCACTAGCAAACAATACAGTAAGGAGCAAAAAATTGAAAGGGGGTAAAGGAAGATACCACTTTATTACCCCACAAGGTAGAGATATCTCTATTAGATGTGATGTGTTAAATTACACAAACAGAAACACCCTTCTGACTGTTAAAATGCTGAATCAGCCAGAAGCAAAAATTAGAACTATGCTGTTGGCAGTGCCCAATACGTGTAACTAACTTTACCCTCGATGAATCGCTGAGAGAGGTATTGTGTCTGTGGTGGACTGGTAGTGGTAAACAGAGACTGGCCTTGACATTTATCCTAATACCTATCCCCGTACTACCTTAGCCCCCACAACACATTTTACTACCTCTGAGACCCCCAATGAAACTGTTATGTGGCTATCTCCACAAATTTTCGTGACTGGACCTTATGCTATTAAATGTACAGGACAGCAACAAGTCATATGTAACCTGTCATGGTCCCTAAAAAAGGTAGAACTGTCCATGTCTAAGGCAATACTATAAAAGCCCGAGATATTTGCTTAGATACACAACAAAGTATCTGTCATTTTGAAATCCACCCTGAAGAAGCAACTGACTCTATGCTAGTTTATATAGGGAATGGATGTGTCTGTATAAGAACACTTTGTGAAAACTTAATTATTGATGGAAATTTTACCCATAATGTATCCAAGCAATCAAATGTATGCGTTTGTAACTTTGTAAACATTACTGGATATGACTTAATTATACAGGCCCAGTGACCTCATACACACTGTTAAAGGAGAATTGTACACTGTATCAAGACCTTCTGCCTTCCTCCATCAGAATGAACTTGACGCTGCTTCACAAGCTACTGAAACGTGGAGACTTACAACAAGCCTTATTACGAAAAGTACAACAACAAAGCAAAAACACATTAATAACTGTACATCACAATGGAGAAGAAATACGCTGTATACTGGAAAGTGTGAAAAAGGACAGGGAACACCACTGGTGGGAAACCCTATTAGGATGGTCTCCAATGGCAACAGGTGTATTGATCGCCATGTTACATCCTGTGAAAATAATGTTTGCCCTTGTGGTAATTTGTATTGTTATTATTGTCTTTTTATATATTCGAATCTGGTTTTTAGCCCGATCAGGACATCTCATTGTAAAACGCACAGAGTATCTTGCTACTGATTGTGTTGAACTATCTTATAATTAACCCTTTTAAATTTTGTATTTATCGCTTAATCCTCCAGTAGACCACATGATGCTATTACTACCTCATATTTATAGCACAGAGGCAAGAGGTGACCGTACCACCACTCTGTGAAGTAAAGTGAATTGACTGTAGTCATGGGGTGGAGGGTGACGGATGCGCCCACTCCGACTGAGTTACCAGTACTTTAGTTCAGCCATCACCAACAAACAGGCCTGACTGCCCTGTTGTGCAAACCTTGAGAAATTGTGCTAGGCCGTATCTTCTTGGGGACTTAAGGAATTTCTTATCAGGAGCTAACAATACCAGCCTGAGCTGGGACTAGACGAAACTAAAACTGCTACGGCTGCACACCTGCATGTACACCAAAGGGGAGTTTGACTACAAGTCAATCACTTTACACTATAAGTATCTGCAGCCCCCCAGGGCCCCTTGAGCTCTCCTGTACGGCACTGGGCTGCACGGCGATCTCCCCTTGAGTAGGGATGCCTCTCAAGGTTACTCCTCGAGGTCAAGAGATGCCTTTCCCGGCATCCATTATCTACAGTGAGGTAAGCGATGTTTTATATTAGATCTAAAGCATATTGTATACAAGCTATAGCTTAATTATTAGAAGTGTAGTAAGTAGTAGAGTGTTTGACTGCCACTTAATTATCACTTAATTATTGATTATTCACCATTTAATTAGCATTTAATCATAGTCTAATAAAATCTTTTGGTTAACCCCACAACGATGACTTCTCTTAATAATTCACTGGTGACAACCCCCTCTGGGACCCCTCTATTTGCACTCTCACCTCTGCTAGGTCACCTGTAGTCTGCTCAGAATGCCTCCTGAGGTTCTCATTGTGCCCTGGAGCCTGTTTTGCCCCTCTGGTACCCCTTCAGACCTCTCCAGTCTGCTCAGGAGCTTTCCTGAGGCTTTCCGTGTGCCACACAGCCCTCTTGTGGTTCTATGATCGCCTTTGGACCCCTCTAGCCCCCTCAGCACCCCTCCTGAGGCACTTCATATTATCTATTTCTGTTTATTGGTCCTCTAGCCTCTTAGGTGTTCTCAAAGGTGCAAACTACAGTTTCTGATGCATTTTTTGTGCATTCCAACCCTTCTTCCAGGACATATTTCTGCTATCTCATTTGGCGTTATATAGAATGCACTCCTGGTAAGACTGATAGAATAGCCCAGGTTGGAAGGGACCTCAAAAGATCATCTGGTTCAACCTTTCATGGGAAAGGGAGCCTAGACAAGATTATCTAGTGCCCTGTCCAAGTGCATTTTGAAAACCTCTCGCAATGGGGACTCCACCACATTCCTGAGGAGGTTGTTTCAGTGCATGATCTTACCACAAAAAAMCCTCTTTCTTACATTGAGATAAAACCTCCCCCGGTGCAACTTGTGCCTGTCACCCCCTGGGAAGAGAGCGCCTCTGTCCTCTTTGTAGCCGCCTTTTAAGTACTGGAATACTGTGATGTGGTCCCCCCTGAGCTTTCTCTTCTCTAGGGAGAAGAGACCCAACTCCTTCAATCTTTCCTTATGGGGCAGGTTCTCCAGCCCTTTGATCATCTTTGTGGCCCTCCCTTGGACCCTCTCCAGTCTCTCCACATTATCTTGAATCATGGGGGCCAGAACTGGACACAGTACTCCAGGTGTGGCCTGACAAACACCAAGTAGAGCGGGATGATTACATCTCTCTCTCTGCTAGTAATGCCCTTGCGGATGCTGCTCAGGATCTGATTTGCCTTTGTTGCTGCAGCAGCACGCTGCTGACTCACGTTCAGCTCATTGTCTGTGAGGATCCCAGGTCCCTTTCAGCAAGGCTGCTCCCCAGTCATACAGATGCTAGCCTGTACTGGGCCCTTTGATTATTCCGACCCATGTGTAGGACCTTGCACTTGTCTTTGTTAAGCTTCATACAGTTCTTGCTAGCCCACTCTTCCAGCCCGCCCAGGTCTCCCTGTAYGATGGCACTCCCTTCTGATGTGTTCACCTCACCACCCAGTTTGGCACCATTAGCAAACTAGGTGAGAGTGCTTTCAGTCCCATCATCCAGGTCATTTATGAAGATATTGAACAGCGTGGGACCCAGTATCGATCCCTGGGGGACCCTGCTTGCGACAGGCTGCTAACCTGAGTAAAAGCCATATAATTTTGGTAACATGTGAGGGCTGGTTAGAAATGAAGGGCAATAGTGTAGCATTCTCTTTCTAACATGTTAGAAAGAAAATGAAAGCATTATACTTCTACTGCTGATACCATTTCAAACTTTCATCAGCTGCTCTGCATCTAGCTTACAGTGACCTCAAGTAATTTCTACAGCTCAAAACAAAGGTTAGTGCTTGTCAGAGTAAAAAGGAGCTTAATTACCTACCTGCTCACATTGCCTCTGTTGTAATAACAGAGCAGAGGAGGAACTTATTGTGGTCTTTCAATACTTAAAGGGGGCTTATATGAAAGATGGGGACAGACATTTTATAGGGTCTATAGCGATAGGACAAGGGGGAATGGCTTTAAACTAAAAGAGGGTAGATTCAGACTAGATGTAAGGAAGAAATTTTTTATGATGAGGGTGGTGAAACACTGGAACAGGTTGTCCAGAGAGGTGGTAGATGTCCCATCCCTGGAAACATTGAAGGTCAGGTTGGACGGGGCTCTGAGCAACGTGATCTGGTTGAAGATGTCCCTGCTTATAGCAGGAGGGTTGGATTAGATGACCTTTAAAGGTCCTTTCCAACGCAAACCATTCTAYGATCTTCTACGGTAACAATCCCTTTCCCTTTTCTGTGCTCCATGCTCTGCAAACCTAAGCCAGAGTTCCAGACTTGCTTCTCCCCAGCTGGGTCTCTTTATGCCTCCTGCTGTTTTACCCATCCCCTTTCCCAGGGGATTGTTGGTAGGGTGGTGGGCAGGCCCTAGGGCTTATATCAACTGCAGCTTTCACCCTAGGGAGCTCATTCTGTTTGTGGTCTCCTGTAGGATTAGTAGCCTGGATTTGCTTTGGTGAATAGCAGTTCTCAGGTTAGCCAAGATGTCTGGGAAGATGTGCTTCCAAGCTCAGAGAAGCAAAGTTCAGCATTTGAGATAAAAGCCACAGGATGAGTTGAAGCTGAGCAACGTGCATTGCAGAAAGCATGATTATAGCATGCAGTCCCTCCTCAGTAACTCAGGTCAGTAACTCTAAATGGGGTGTTCTGGGGTGGGAGATGGCTCTTAAGTCAGCTCCAGTTCTGTTAAATGCAGTTCATGTTTTATGGAACTATAAAGTATGATGTGGAAGGGACCTTGCTTCCTCACCTGTTCTGTCAGAAACGATAAAAGCTGGAGRCATCATCTTCTGTTGTAGGACTGATAGTAAGAGGACATAGCAGGGGTCAGGATGAGCATGATCCCTACTTTTACACCCGAAGTTTCTTCGCATCCCAAGCAAGCAGCTCGTGCATGAGGAGTTGCCTTTTTCAGGGTCCAGAATGGCTTGGCACCTTTCTGTGTTGCTTGCAGGGTAATTTGTTGTCCCTAGAGCCTTGGGGAACTATAGAGGGCTACTTTCAGGTTACATCTGTGTAGAATTCCTCTACTAGGTGGGCATGTAGCAGAACCTGGAGCGTGTGTGRCGAGAAGATGGCATGTGTCTGTGGGAGACAGGGCACGGCTCAGAAGAGCAGCTCCCAAAGAGCAGATGGCAGAGCAGGGAGGTGGGGGCGGGCAGCTAAACAACAGGAACTGTTGGGAAGGAGCGTGAATCCATCTCTGACAGACCATGAAAAGTCAAGGGGTTTCTTACCTCTTGGTGCTGTGGGATGGCTGGGAAACGGAGATGGGTTCATCAGTTGTCTTTAGGTTGGTTTTGCCCTCTAGTCTGGGTCATGATGAGGTGCCTTTGGTTCTTGGCATACTGCAGCTGAAGAGAGGAATGACAAAGTCATAAGAAATGTGGCATAACGCACCTAGCTGTTGATGTCACTGTTCCCCCATCCCCAATTGAATGTAGGCTGCATCTCAGAAAATGTGCAGATGGGAGGCCCGCAAGTTTTGTTGATGATCAGGCTGAACTCTGAACGCGTGATTCAGAGTTCAATGGGAATGGAGGGGAGAGAGTGGTCTGAGGTTAGTTTAGTAGTGAAATATTGTGGTTTAGTTGTAAGTATCAGAAATATTGTGGGAATGATAGCTTGGAGAAACCTCACAGGCCAGAGAGGTAGGAAGATAGGCTCCACAAATCAAGCCACAAAGCAAATCATATCCCTTGTGCATTCAGTCTGTGTCGGTGTATTGGGTTTGCATGGCAAGGTTTTGGTAGTGGGGGTCTACAGGGGTGTCTTCTTTGAGAAGATGCCAGAAGCTTCCCCTATGTCCAGATAGAGCCAGTGCCAGCCAGCTCCAAGACAGACCCACCGCTGACCAAAGCTGAGCCCATCAGCGACAGTGGTAGTGCCTCTGTGATAACATATTTAAGAAGGGGAAAAAAAACCTGGTGCGCAACAGCAGCCGGAAGAGAGGAGTGAGACTATGTGAGAGAAACAACTCTGCAGACACCAAGGTCAGTGAAGAAGGAGGGGGAGGAGGTGCTTCAGGCACTGGAGCAGAGATTCCCCTGCAGCCGGTGGTGAAGGCCATGGTGAGGCAGGCTGTCCCCCTGCAGCCCATGGAGGTCCAYGGTGGAGCAGATATCCACCTGCAGCCCATGGAGGGCCCCATGCCAGAGCAGGTGGATGCACCCAAAGGAGGCTGTGACCCYGTGGAGATCCTGCGCTGGAGCAGGCTCCTGGCAGGACTTGTGACCCTGTGGAGAGAGGAGTCCATGCTGAAGTAGGTTTGCTGGCAGGACTTGTGACCCCGTGGGGGACCCATGCTGGAGCAGTCCGTTCCTGAAGGACTGCACCCCATGGAAAGGACCCATGCTGGAGCAGTTCGTGACGAACTGCAGCCTGTGGGAAGGACCCACATTGGAGAAGTTCGTGGAGGACTGTCTCCTGTGGGAGGGACCCCACGTGGAGCAGGGGAAGAGTGTGAGGAGTCCTCCCCCTGAGGAGGAAAGGAGCGGCAGAGACAACCTGTGATGAACTGACCACAACCCCCATTCCCCGTCCCCCTGTGCTGCTCAGGGGGAGGAGGTAGAGAAAATTGGGAGTGAAGTTGAGCCCGGGAAGAAGGGAGGGGTGGGGGGAAGGTGTTTTAAGATTTGGTTTTATTTCTCATTACCCTACTCTGACTTTTGATTGGCAAGAWATTAAATTAATTTCCCCGAGTTGAGTCTTTTTTTGCCATGACGGAAATTGCTGAGTGATCTCCCTGTCCTTATCTCGACCCATGAGCCTTTCRTCTTATTYTTCTCTCCCCTGTCCAACTGGACAGGAGGGGGAGTCATAGAGCGGCTTGGTGGGCACCTGGTGTCCAGCCAAGGTCAAACCACCACATCTCTCTTAATCCCTGTCTTTTAAAATGTTCTTTCTATGAACATTTCCCTCTTGTCCAGTACRCTGTCTTTATTTTTTAATTATTTGTCTGTCTTTAGTGCTGTCACCTTTATATTTTCTGTCTATGTCTTCATTTGTATAGTTCACTGTCACTATTTTTTAGTTCTTTCCTCTCTTAATCGCTTGGCTTTTCAAATTTTGTTTCTGTGTCTACTTTTATCTAGTTTGCTGTTCCTCTTTTTAGTTCTTTCCCGTCTGTCCTGTATCTCATGGCTTTTTAAATTTTCATTCTATGTCTACTTTTATCAAGCTCCCTATCCCTATTTTTTAATTCTTTCCTGTCATGTACCACGTCGCTTTAAAAATTTACTATGTCTCCATTTATTTAGTTTGCTATTTGCTCTATTTTTTAATTTTTTTTCCTTTACTTCCCTAATCCCCATTGCTTTAAAATGTTCTTTCTATGCCTACTTTTATTCCCTTTGCTGTCTTTTTAAAATTATTTCTTGTCCTTCCATAGCGACGTTGCTTTTTAAAATTTTCTTTCTATGTTTTTGTTCGCTGTCGCTATTTTTTAATATTTTCCTTATTTCCTTAATYCCCGCTGCTTTTAAAATTTTCTGTCTACTTTTATCCCATTCACTGTTGTTATTTCCCCCTTTTCTTTTTATTATTAATTATCATTCCTTAGTGCCGTCACTTTTTAAATTTTCTTTCTACATCTCTGTTTTAGTTCGCTGTCCCTATTTTTTATTTTTCCCCTTATTTCCCTAWTGCCAATYGYTTTTTAAGTGTTCTTTCTATGCCTACTTTTTCCCCCTTCGATGTCTTTTTAAAATTACTTCTTGTCTTTCCTTAGTGCCATCCCTTTTTAAATTTTCTGTCTATGTCTGCATTTTAGTTTGCTGTCACTATTTTTTAGTTCTTTCCTCTGTTAATCCCTTGGCTTTTAAAATTTAGCTTTTATGTCTACTTTTATCTAGTTTGCTCTCCCTATTTTTTAATCTTTTATTTTCTGTCCAGTACCCTTTCTCTTTTTAAATGTTCTAAGTCTCTGTTTATTTAGTTTGCTGTCCCTATTTTAAATTTTTTTCCCTTTATTTCCCTAATCCCCATTGCTTGTTAAATGTTCTTTCTACGCCTACTTTTATCTTGTTCGCTGTTTTTTTTTAAATTATATCTTGTCTTTCCTTAGTGCTGATGCTTTCTAAATTTTCTATGTCTCTGTTTTAGTTTGCTGTTGCTACTTTTTATTTTTCCCCTTATTTCCCTAATGCCTGTCGCATTTTAATTTTTCTATGCCTACTTTTATTCCCTTCGCTATCTTCTTAAAATTATTTCTTGTTTTTCCTTACTGCTGTCACTTTCAAATTTTCTTTCTATGTCTCCGTTTTATTTCACCATTGCTACTTTTTAGTTCTTTCTTCTCTTAATCCCTTGGTTTTTAAAAATTTCTACTTTTATATCACTTGCTGTCGTTATTTTTAATTTTTTTTTTTCTTGTTTTTCCTTAGTGCCATCACTTTTTAAATTTTTTTTTCTACATATCTGTTTTAGGTCGCTGTCACTATTTTTTAATTTTTTCCTTACTTCCTTAATCCCCGTTGCTTTTAAAATTTTCTGTATACTTTTATCCCATTTGCCTTTATTATTTCACTTTCTTTTCTTTTAATTATTTCTTGTCTTTCCTTAGTGCTGTCGCTTTTAAAATTTTCTTTCTACATCTCTGTTTTGGTTCGCTGTCCCTATTTTATAATTTTTTCCTTTATTTCCGTAATGACTATTGCTTTTTAAATGTTCTTTCTAGGCCTAGTTTTATTCCCTTCGCTTTTTTTGCTAAATTATATCTTGTCTTTCCTTAGTGCCATCACTTATTAAATTTTCTTTCTATGTCTCCAATTTAGTTTACCATTGCTATTTTTATTTTTTTCCCCCTTATTTCCCTAATTCCTGTTGCTATTAAACTTTTCGACTTTTAGCCCATTCACTGTCTTTTTTTAAAAATTATTTTTTCTTGTCTTTTCTTAGTGCCATTGCTTTTTAGATTTTTTTTTCCACATTTCTGTTTTAATGCGCTGTGGGTATTCTTTAATTTTTCCTTATTTCTTTAATCCCTGTTGCTTTTATCTTTCTGTGTCTACTTTTATCAAGATGGCTAACCCTATTTTTTTATTATTTTCTGTCTTTCCTCTGTCATGTTGCTTTTACATTTTTCTCCTATATCTACTTTTATCTAGTTCACCAGCTTTATGTCTTATTTCATTCTGGTCTGTGCTGTACCCTATCGCTTTTTAATTTTTGTTTCTACATCTTCGTTTCTTTAGTTTGCTGTCCTGTTTTTTCATTTTTTTTCCCCTTTATTTCCTTAATCTGGTTGCTTTTTAATGTGGTTTTTTTTTTTTTTCCTACGTCTACTTTTATCTAGTTCCTGTGCCTATTTTTTAACTTTTTCTTGTCTGTTGGGTACTCTTGATTTTTAAATTTTATTTGTCTCAGTTTCTTAAGGATGTTATTGTGTAATTCCCTACGCGGTCACGCTGCTGATGCAGTAGACGTAGCTGTAGTAAAAGAGCAGGCACCGTCGTCCCCAGTAAGGGCGGCGCTCTCTGGTCGGTGCTGCGCGCCGGGACCTTCAGGCAGGCGAGGAAGCGCCTGCCGCGCCTCCCGCCGCCCTTACGCCTTCTGGTGGTTCGCCCCGCCCCYTTCCCAGGGGATTGTGGGAAGGGCGGTGGGCGGGGCCTGGGGTAGATGAGCCACAGCCTCTGCTCAGGGGGCTCCTTCTGCTCCTGGGCTTCTCTGGGGTCGGTGCTCTGCTGCTCCTTCAGTTGATTGCAGCTTTTTTGCTGTCTAAGCTATTTGGGCAGGTGTGTTTTGACGGTTAGAGAAGCGGAGGTGTCTGTCTGAGGTRAGAGCTTCAGGACCAGTCAAGGTTCAGCAGCATATGTAGTAGAAAACAGACTTGCATACAGCTTTTTTTTTTCTTTTTTTGGGTCAGTAGTTGTGTATTGAGTGTTCAGGGGTGGCAAGGTGGTTTAATAGTATGCGTTTTTAAATTTTATTCTAGGTGCATCGCATTTTCCTGGAATTCCTGCCTTCACTGAAGATGGAGCCTTGGTTTTTTTCACCAGATTTGCTGTATACTGTGTAAATGGCTGAGATCATCTCTCTCAATAGGACCGATGGTGATATTATCTAGCAGGGGTTAGGGTGAGCATCTTGTACACATCTGTATGTGGAGTTTTAGCATTTCTCAGGAAAGCAGCAAAGCAGCAGGGACATAAGGCATAGGGTCTTTCAGGGTATGGGACAGCTCATTGCCTTTCCCAGTTGCCCACAGAGTATGTGGTCCCTAGAACCTTTGCAGCTTGCAGCAGGCCCCTCGTAGACTATGAGTGTCAGGACTTTGCTTATTTTGTGGGCCTGTAGCAGAGTCCAGAGTCTGTGGGAAGATGGAAGATAGGAGATGCCTGCAGAATGTAGGGCACGGCTCAAAGAGCAGCTCCTGAGGAGCAGCCGACACCGGGGGTTCAGGGGTGCAAATTCAGGGAAGGAGCTGTCAGGAAGGAGTGGGGGTCCTTCCCTGACAGTTCAGGAGAAGAGAAGGGGTTTCTAAAGTTTTGGGACCAGGGGATGGTTGGGAAAGGGAGGAGGGTTCATCAGCCTTTCTCAGATTGGTTTTGCAGTTGGATTTGGGCGTCGATGAGGTCTGTTCTGTTTTAGTCACTGCAGCTGGCGGGAGGTACAACAAAGTCACGAGAGACACAGCGTAAACCTCATGAGAGATGCAGATGGGCCTCCGCATCACAATATACAGGGCTGAATGTCAGATAAGTCTCATCTTGTAAAGCATTAGGTACATTAAAATATACCCTCCAGAACTCTGCTGTCTCCGCTTCTCTGTGCTTTTTACTTACTTCATTCCCTGGCTTAATTTTGGCATCCATCCCTTCACCGTCCATCCGGATGTCACAGTCATCGTTACTTAGAGGCATTGACTAGGCACTTATTTCCAGCGCAAGTTTGTGTCACTGTCTTCCCTGGAATTTCTTGGAGAAGAGGATGTGTATTTTTTGTGCTCATAACAAATCTCCAGCCGGGGTCTGTCTTTTATCGCAGTCCCGGGCACGCAAGCTTTTTCTATTATTCCAGTGTTGCCTTTTTCCTTAAGTGTCCCATGAGATTTGCTCCAGTATCAGTCATGGCAGTTAATGTTCTCTTGTTCTTGTTTATCTATTGTGTTTTTAGCACCAGTTTCTGTGGTCGTAAGGTGTCCGTTTTAGATCTTTGAGTCACTATGTCACACCATCGTGGTTCTTCCATCGGCTGACCACCGCTGTAATTCCCTAAGGGGCTTCGTAGGTAAGGAGGTAGTTTGTGTCGTTTGTTTTCTGTGTACTATAGCATATGTTACTCAGATCTTGATGTTCCCATTGGTTTTTTTTTTTTGCTAGTGCGGGCACAGCTCAGCAGCAGGTGAGGATCTCAAGGGGATGACCGGAACTCTCTGGGAGAGGCTGCTCGAGTGGCACTTGAACAGATTGAATCTCAAAGGCTCAATGGGAATTATGTGTCTCTTGGTATCTTAGGTGCTGCAAGTGATGACGGCTGCAGCATCCGACTCTGGAATGAGCAGGTGAGTGGAACGCCACGGCACTTCTGAGGAGAGGGGTGTTGGAGGGAAGAGATTGGCGTTGACTGATGTGATGCTTACTGCTGGCACTATTTGTGTGTTTTGGGTTTTTTTGCAGATGGCTAAGAGGAACTTGGCGACTGCAGGAACATCCCAGTTAGCCGATGTGGGTTTTTTTGTCAAGGATGGCTTTAGGCTCCTGGCCATCTGAAAGCTAAGTTGAGGGATGATGGCTGAGGAGGGGTTGGGAGGTGGGCCAAGGTTGGGAATTGCAGGGAGGGGTTTTAAAGTTAGTGTAGGGGAGAGGACTGTCCAGGAACAGTCCCCTTTGGGCAGCTAGAGGAAGCGGGTTACTTTTCAGCACAACACTAGTGTGTGCTGGGCAGGGCAGTTCCAGCCTGTGTCTGTGTTGTTGTGTAGTTTGTGTAGTCTGTCTTCTGTGTCTTCGACCTTCCTCGGGTCTCRATGTCCTTGTTGCTCTTTGCATTCAAGGAGCACGGCATGTGCCTTGGGTGCCATCTCTAGGGTCTCAAATGCCTGTACTCATTGGCACAGCGCCAGTCCAGTGCTTGTTTTCTTGCGTGACAAGCTTAAAACATGGATTGGTCTTGCGTCTTGGAAGTTTCTGGACAGTCCTCTTTTGTGGCATCATTCCAGGCTGTGTCAGCAGCTCTACTCTCTAGCTGTCCATTTTCATGGACTGGGACTTCTTCCCTGTATCCTTACATTCTTAGGTCTTGAAGCAAGGCTTCTTGTGCATCCATCATCTCAGTCTTGACAGTAACTTCTTGTAATGGGCCATTACATTAGTGTCTCTTCTGAGGTTGCCATAGAGCCTCCTCACCTCACCGTTCTTCTTACCCGAATGTCTCTGGTCCAGGAGTTATTCTTCTTGCCAAGAGTTTTCTCTCATCTTTGAGGCGTGTTGTTTGTAGTGTTCCATGTGGTGTCGATCTGTGTGTGTTTGGCGAGAGCCACCCTGCCCAGCGGTGTAGAGTCAGGGGTAGGTGGAATAGCAAATGTTGATAGGCCTAGACTGTTTAGGCAATGGTTGTACAGTCATCTTGGATCGAGTAGCCAGCAGCAGGATGGGTGGACAGTCATTTAATAGTGTTTTATGGAGATGATCGGAGCCTTCCAGGAGGGGCTGTTCAGTGGTAGTGGCAGAGATGCCGGCAGGGCAAGTGCTGCTGGCAGCAAAGGCGCGGGAAGGGCAAGTGCCGCAGGCAGAGGCACTGGCTGGGCAGGTGCCGGTGGCAGGCAGGCAGGCACTGGCCAGCAGGCAGGCGCTGGCAGAAAAACTGCTGCCGGCAGGCAGGCGCAAGCATGTGAAATGCTGGTGGCAGGCTGGTCCTGGCAGGGGTGCTGAKGGGGCACGGGGGAACTTTTGGTAGGGAGAGGCAGCTGCGCTGCCTTTGCATGGGCCATTGGCAGCCCAAGGAGAAGCTGGCTGCCCGGCAGGCAACAAGGTGCCTTCAAGTGCCCTGAGCTACATGGCTGGAGGAGAAGCAAAAACTCCTCTGCAGAGCGAGCAGGGGGAGCAGGAGGCACCAAGGAGGCTTCTCCTGAGAGCTGCCGCCCAGCACCAGGAGCAGCATGCAGTTCTCCTCTGCAGCCCATCTCACCACCAGAGAGCAATAAATGCCCATGTTTGCAGCTTCACACAGGCAAGTACTGCTTCCCGGCTAATACCGACGTCAGTTTTCTGTCTGGACTGGTGCAGAGTGAAGAATGAGCAGTTTTTCCAGCTCATGTCTTTGCTCTGACAACCAGTGGCCACACAGCCAGCTGGCGCTTCACAGGGAGACCCTGTTGCAAGTCCTTCCACCTCCGTGATGTGCTGCACTGCTTGGAAATGCTAAATGCAGAACATTTATTTCCTCGCTGCTTTTTGCAAATGCTGAGTTCATTTTCCCCTTCTAATCACTGCGAGGCATCCATCATCGGGGCAATGAATAGTTTACTGCGTGTTTACCAAGCATTCCTGTAATGCCATTAGGAGAGCCTCAGCCTTGAGCTCAGAGGAGGTAAATCTTTGTCCCGTTTGAAATATAGCAAGCTCAGGGGAGAACCGGTTCCCAAAACCTTCCTGCCTCACTTCACGGGGCTGCCTGTTCTCAGTTCAGGTGGCTGGTGCTCACTGTGCTAGGGCAGGATCTTTTCAGCAGTTTTTCGGGTCAGTTCCCCTTTTTCTTTTCATACACGGGGAAAAGCACAGTCTCWCAGTTTTGTACCAGAAAGCAGGTCAACGACTGGACATCAGGCTATCGGGGGAGGCAGGGGGAGAGGGAAGCTTTGATGGCTCTGGAAGACCTGAGAGTCCACGTGGTGCAGAAGTGCCCTGCCCTGGCACCAAGATCTCCACCCATTTCTCCTCCTGCCTGCCCCCAGCACCTCGCTTAAGGATGCTCCTCAGCCCTGCTGCACCCTGCCGGTCTGGTCCTCAGTAGTGCCCTTTGGGTCCCTGAAATGAGGTCCAAGGCCACCACAAGGCTGCTGCCCAGGCATCCCAGCAGGGCTTTTGTTACCAGTAGTTGCAGGGCTGGTGCTGCGCTGCTGGCCAGGCTCTGTACTTGGGGGCAGGAATGCAGGTGGCTGTGCCTCTATCTGTGGCAGAGCCCCCAGACCCACACTGGTGGCCAGTGGCTGTTGTGGTTCTTGTCAAAGTTAAGCCCAGTGGAGGATGAATCATGCAGAGAGCATCCCTACTAAAATATCCCTTCCAGAGCTAAAACCTGAGGCTGTTCTGCTTAGCACTGGTGAGAAAAAATGGGCTTTGCTTAAACATAGAAGGTCAGCTGGTCTAAATCAGCTAAGCTCCATGAAGTCAAACAGATACTCTGATTTGCAGGGACTGTGGATCTGGCCCATGGTTTTTAACCAAGTGTGTCCTCTTTAAATCACAGCAAACAAATTTGTGGTGCCTGGGGGGAAAAAAAMCAAAGAGACTCGCTCCTTGGGAAGGTCCCATAAAACATCATTTCCCCTCTCCCTCATCTGTCTGCCTACCTGCTCCCACACGCTGTGACAAAGCTGGGCTGTTTTCCTAGTGGGATGTGAGGTCAGGGTGGCCAGGGCTAATTAAACTCCATAATAATACTTGGAAATAGAGTGAAACTTGGAGCGGTCAGTTGTGCATACCACATCMTGGGCCTGTGCCTGAGGGAGGGTGAGGATACCACATCCCTCCAGCCACCAGCGCAGTTTCATGGGCAGAGAAACATGCTTTGGGGACTTTGTGCCAGAGGAGGTCACCAGGTGATGGCTCAGGTGCTGGGGCAGCCAGGCTGGAGGCTATCGTCCTCCACCCCTTCCTGGGTGGGGGGGATATTGTCCATCATTCCCGGGGCACGGTGACTGGGAGCTGTCTGTCTTTTAGACACAGCAGGGAGTGCCCATGTGTGTATGTAGGGAGGGAGCACAGGGACCACGTAAGGGGTGCGTGCCCCGAGGTGCTGCAGGGTGCAGAGCCTGGCCAGAGCTGTGATGTTGCTCCAAGAGAAGGTTGGAAGGGCAGGACTGTAGAAACACAGGAGGTATTTATCCTATGGTAGGCATTGGCCACCAGTGTCCAGCCCTCCTTCACCAGCACTAATGTCAGCCCAAACAGATGGAGGAAGAAATAGGGGAAAGGGAAAGGATGGATCAAGTCTCCTCTTACRCCAGGTGTCATTATCTTGCTGTGGCTTCTGACTTATTTCTGAGCTGCATGTGACTGTCTGCTCCATGCCCCGTCCCAGGAGTTTTCCTTCCTTCAGTCCTCAGCCAGCTGAGCTGGAAATAGCACCGACAGGGACCACGTGCAGCAGCATSTGCCTTCACACGGCTGCTAAAAGCAGCACCTTCCTTTCCAGCACTTCCAAAGGGTGAAGGGTGCTGTAGGAACTTCCTTGCTTTGGCTTCGGTGCTTCTGCGTGCCGATGTCTGGACCTGCTGCCAACCAGTTTCACTCCGGTCTTTCACCAGTGCAACCCTCCAGGCACCAGTGCTACCAGYCCTGACGTAGGCCCACCTAAGAGCCAACGCTGGCACTCTGACCCTATTTTTGTTTAATGGCTCAGGGGGCCATTTAAGGCCTGGAATAAAGAGGGACTGGATTTCTTTAACATATGCTCATTCTTGGACAGTGGAAATACCATGACAAGAATAATTCTTGGATCATCTTAGCTCCGGTGTGAGCCTCCTGAGGCATTAGGAAAAAGGAATTGCTGATAACTATAAATACAGATATGGACAGAAGTGTAGATAGCTAGCTTTATTTGGGTTTACACGGAAACTACTCTTTCCTGCAGAAATACAAYACCCAACAATAATAATTACTATCAGCAGACATCTTTCATCATTCCTTCACTGTACGGCGCTGCAAGTCTTCACCGGGCCTGTGCTGGACAGAGGCTGGGCTGGATGGAGAGACCTTCCTATTCCCATCTGTACAATACAGCTCCAACTCAGCCTTTTTCCACTCTATGCCTCAGATCCCATGGGTTAAACAAGGGATAGAAACCCTCTCTAGTACTGTCAAAGCCTGGCAGTTGCACAGGGAAARTGCATGCTGCTTGGGAGGGAAGTTTGAATTTCAGTGGTGTGCTGCGCAGATCCAGGGTGTGGGTAGGAGCCGTCTCTCCCATCTCAAGGACCTGCACCTGGGCCTCCCCTTAACCAGAGGAATCAACCACAGCTGATGCTGCTGCACCACCCCTGCTAAAAGCACACTGTGGCTGTGCAGAGCTGTTCTGGAGCTCAGTGCCCAGGTTTTGTAGCTGGTGCCCTAGGATCATTTATCCATCTCTATCAGCCTTGGACTTTGGCAGAGGCTGGCCTCCAGTACAGCCTGCTTCTGCTGGAGGCTCGTCGGTGATGTGGAGGAGCAGAGTCTGAGGCAGAGGTAAACCTGAGCTCGTCTTATCTCAGAGGTGGCTGGTCCTCTCCAGCCAGCATCTTCCTGTGTTGCTTGGAACAGTAATGAGAAGTTGGTAAACACCAGCTGTTCTGCTAAGCAGAGGTGGGTGAAGTATGTAAACTGGGCAATTTAGATTAAAAATCATTTATTTTCACAGCACCCTGGGTTTTTGTTCAGTGATAATTGGGATCATAAATATGTATGCCAGGAGGTGTAGCGGAGGTTGATGCTGGGAGGCTAAGCAACAGCCAAGAGTCACTAACTGTAACTGCATGTGCTTAAATAACCCTTCCCTTCCCTGCACTGTGGTAAGGTGGGCAGCAGTGCAAGGCAGCCTGTCTGTCTGTGCTGAGATGGGGCCTATGTCTGCACTGCTGGTGTCCCTGCCCTGGGAGCTTGCCATGTCTCTGAGGGAGGGGAGAAGCAAAACCAAAAAGAGAGGAAGGACAGGGCAGCTGGGAAGTGGCCAATGACTGTGGACAGGGAATAGTGAGGCCAGATGTAAAAAAATTCCCAGCTGAGATTAAATACTTCTTGTGCTGAGATGGCATCAGGCACGGCATCAGCCCTGGAGCTGTCATCCCTGCTTGTCACCGGCCACAGGGCACACAGGTATCACCAGGACTTACCAGCACTGATCTCCAGAGTTGCTTTCTGCTCTCATAGGCACTTCTCATTCAGCAGGACTGATGGGAGACCAGCGCTGGATGCTGTGCTGGGCTTTGCCAGGGAGAACATCTCTCTGGGACTGGAAAGGGCAGAGAGAGTGAACTGGTAAACATGGTGCAGAAAACATTGTCCCTTCTAAGCGTACAGCTGGTAGAGACCATGTGTGCTAGTGACAGGCACACATGGAAGGGCAACTGTCTCTCCTGGGTACCAGTTGATGGGCAAAGAGCTCCATGTTCCTGTCTTGTCCCAGCTCTCAGACAAATGCAATGGTGCCAGGGTGCACTAAGGGTCCCAGCTAAGCTGCTTATAGCTCCCCAGCTCCTGCATGCTGTCCCAACAGCTACGGCTCCTCCGAGAGGGAAACACAGGCAGGAAACCTGGCAGCAACAGGCTCCCCTCACCACAGCACTGGAGACAAGTGTAGGAAACAGCACAAATGCCAACAATTTCTGTCACACTACAGGAGGGGGGGGGCGGGGAAAAAAAGACTCCGTATTTGGCTGCCATGAAGGCTGTTGGGATACAGTCCAGGAATCAGGATGAATACAAAGAAATGAGCCCCTGAGCACCAGATGGTTTTTGAGAAAGGAAGAATGAATTCTTACATAACAAAATTCCCTTTGTGCACTGGTTATGGGGTGGTTGTTTTATTTTTCTGTTTTGTTTTGGGTTTTTTTCTTTCTTTTGCACCTGCTCTGACAGTGGTGTTGGGGCCACACAAGAATGCATAAACATACATTGGTGTGTAGGGAGCAATGGCTGCAGCATTTACGTCCTGACTCTAAGGTTTAATTCTGCCTGGGACACCTTCAGTTCCTTGCAGCTGGGTTTTGAATTGCAGCATGACTTTTTCCTACTGCTGTCCAAGATTTAAGCCATGCTTGATCCCGAAGTATTAGTACAATATTAATCAGGTTAAAAAAAAAAAAAAAAAAGCCTTGCTCCAGTGCTTTGGGAAGGATTTGCAGAAGTTCCTATATGACTCCGCTGTGTCGGGCTTGTGTTCTTCTGAAGTCTCTTCCAGACTTCCCTAACCTGTCAGCTGGGCTTTCCCATCTTGTCCACCTCATGATCTGACAGAAGAATAAACTCTGTGCTCTGGTGGTGGCTACCCCCGGGGCAGACCATGCTGGAGCACTGCTGAGGTGCAAGGCTCCAGTCTTCGGGGATGACAGGACCTGCTTTGTACCTGGCTTCTTCTGCAGAGTAGGGTTTGTGAGTCTGTCCTGGCTTCTGTCAGTCCTTTATCAGCTCTGTTTTCCTTCTGTGTCCTGCTGAACTCCTCCTTAAAGTGCCTTTGTCTGGGATATACATCTTTTCCTGTGAAATCTCCTTGATGCTGTCTTGATAAACTAGTAGACGTGAGCGCTTGCGGGTCTTAGTTTAGTATGGTTTGTTCTCAGATTCTTTCCAAACCTGTCTTGAAAAGTGGCAGATAACTACTCTTTTGATGCCCTCTGTGATCCCAGTATTCATCTCAGATTGGAAATCTCTTGATCTTGTGCATCTGTTGTATTTTCATGTGGAAGGATACAATGGATAAAGAGACACTTGGATGCTTTACAAATCATAATAGTCTCTGAAAGGACATCTGGTGATTTCCATTTGCTTTTTGGCAGGAAGGCTGTTGCCTTTGGAAGTCAGCAGGTGTCCCTTCGATGGTGCCACAGTTGCTGAAAATTTCATCTTGCTTTTGTCCAAGCTGAAACCTGCTCCTGCCTCTCTTCGAAGACCTAAGCCAGGGCTTTGAAGGGTGGTGTTTCAGTGCCTTACCTCAGAATGTCATCTGCTGTGACATTGTCCTGCCAGCCTGGCATGCCGCTGGCAGTCTGTTCTTCCACTTGCATTTTAACTCAGGTTTGTGACTGTCTACATCTGGCTGGTGGAGAAGGAAAATGTCACATGAAGGACTGAGAATGGCTGATGGGCTCTGCCTTGTTGGTTGAGGGGCTTCTCTTCCAATTTACTCTGTTCCCTCCCTTATTTTTAGTTCCAGTGCAGTAGATCTTCCCTGGGCAGATCTTGCACTGCATGAACCATTCCCTTCTTTTATTGGTACCACTTCTGTAAGACTGCCCCTCCTGGAAATCCATCTTGGGTACTTTACTCTGTGTTAGTAGAGACATGTCACAACACACCGCTTGCATTAGGGACTTCCTTGTGTTTTTCTTCTGCCTGTAATGCACAAAGACTTTCTCTGAGGTTAGGTGGCACTGGATTTGTGAGCTGGTGGTATTGCCTGCACTAACCAAGGTCTCCAACTGCATTGCTTCCCATGGTGTTGTGGGACCTTCCACCCTGCAGCTCGTGCTGTGGTTGTGCCAGCATAGACACTTCAGCATGGCTTTGCCTGCTTGGGCTGTGCCGTCTCCACTTCCAGAGCACTGAAGAGATTTCTATTCACTCACAAATCCCCTGATGTCCCGGTGCCATTTTGACACCGAGTTTGCGGTTGATCTGCACGCAGCTGCCTTGCTTTGACTTAGCTAGTCTGGGCACTCATTTCTCTGCAAATTTGCACTGCCTGCGGTGTCACTCATGGGCATAATCTAAAACCCTCAGTCATGGCTTTGACAGGGTGGCTCTTTCCCTTGCTTTTCTGCTCTGCAAGCTTTAGGATAACAATTTCTCTTGCCATGGTGACTGTACAGGAACTATATGCATGTCATTTTCCATTGTCATGTTTTTCTCGGCGCCACCCACAGACCTTTCTTTGCAGTTATCTTTCTCTTCTGCTTTTTATCTCTGCATATTCTCTTGGATGTGTTTTGCTTTTTTCTTTCTTATTTCCTTTGCTGGGCTGTGGAATATTGCTGAGCCTGCTTCACTCGCCCAGCAAGCCTGCCCCTAGGTGCCCTTTCTCAGACAAGCTCCATCTTCCCATTCTGTAGTGAACAAACACAGCTCTGAAGGTTGGATTATCTTACAGGTCAGGTGCTTTGTGAACTTCAGCCATAAACAAATCTGTTGTTTTCCAGGCTCACAACTGGATGTTGTTTTTCTGGATCACAACTGTTGATAAGGTGCTGCTCACCGATGCTGATTTCTAGCAGTCACAAAGCCTTTCCCATGCCTACCTGTCACTTCTGCAGGTGGGATGCTGCAGGGGTTTTCCAGAGCTGCTAGCACCATATGCACATGCAGCCTTTGCCCATTTCTCCTTGTTATGCTGCTGCTCTGGCTTCATGACCCTCTCCCAGCCAGCCTTGCTGCAGTTTGGCTGTCTCCCCATTGTACTCTGAAGAATGCCCAATTGCTAAACACTTCCCTTCTCATGTCGAAGGGCTTGGGGCCTGGAAGCTGGTGTGCTGCTGTGCACGTTGTTTTCTGCGTGCCGTTTGTTTGTTTTCTCTTTGCCTTGCTGGATTTCTTGGCTCTGATTGCTTGTGCCTGCAGGAGCCAGCTTGTCTCTGCGTGCCGTTGGTGCTTCAGCCAAAGAAAGAGGGAATCGGCATGGCACGGCTGTGGGCACTTCTCTCTGTGCTTTTAGCCAGCTCTGCTCTTGGGATGATGTGGCTGCATGCATGTGGATCTGGACCCACTCACTAAGCCCTGTTGAGAGGCAGAAACCATTTGCTTGTCTATGGGTGCCAGGCTAAGACAGTCTCCCTTGTCTGTGCCTGGTGCTTGCCACAGCGAGCTTGTGGTGGCCCAGCACACGGCACAAACTCATGCTTCCCTTCTTGCCTTTTGCTCCAGGTCCTCCAATGCTGCCTGGAAGTACTAGTCCCTGCCAGCCTCTACAGTCCCAGGTATTGCCTTTATTGCTTGAGCATCCTAATGGGCCATGGGGTAGCTGCTAGCACACTATTGGCAAGCTTCAGTGCTCGGTCCAGGGCAAGGCATCGAGGAAGCTGCAGGTGCTGTTTCCTATTCCCCAGTCACATATCTACCATGTGTATAGTAGGGGGGCCTGTATTTGCTTGATTTGGCAATCTGAAATGGCCAGTATCTGGGTTTTCCTAGGGCTGCAGGGGGCTTGGAGGCTACGGCGCCGGGCACCAGCAGCCAAGAGCAGGGTGAAGCACTGCCAGACCTGGGCAGCGCTGCTCTGATCCCTCTGATCCCTCACCTCCTGCTGTTCTGGAACAAGTGTCCGAAGCAAAGGACACTGTGTAAATACCCATTTCCTGGGCATTGTGTTTCTCCAAGGGGATTGCACTGCCTAAACTACAGGGAAGGGGAAGCATTCATAGCTTGTCTGCAGAGGACAAGAAGATGAAGATGCTCAGATGGCAGGTGAACATGTGGAAAATGATGGGAGGTGGGTCTGGGAGATTTGGACCACAGGGGAGAGAGAAAATAGCAAAGAGAAATGCACATTTTTGAATGGCTGAGATGTTGCCAACACCCCCTTGCCCATCCCCATGTGAGTGCATGTGTGCAGGGGTTGTATGTGAGAAAGAGAGAAGCTCAGGAATAATTAACAGCTCATTATTTGCTGTTCTCCAGGCTAAAGGCCATTACCTCAGGCAGCCTCACAGACACAGCTCTGCTCTCGCAGGCATCCTGAACCCATCCCCTGCCAAACCACAGCTGCCATTCCTGTGTGATTGAGGGAAACGAGCCCTTTCCTTTCCCTTGCCTTCAAACAAGGGTGAGAGGCCTTGGCTGATGCAAAAATAAACATGAACCATGATCAGGACAAAGGCGAGTCACTGGCCCAGCTGCTATTGTAAACAGTGCCTTTCCTCCCCTCCCCAGGCACCAGGCTTTCCTGGAGGTCCCCTCCGGCCCCTGCCAGCCTGGATGTTCTCCCTGCATCTGGCTTCCCTGCCTTGTTTTGGTGTCACTTTCCAAAAAGCTCACAGCTGGGCTTATGTGCAGAGTAGTGCTGTCTGGTATCTGTGTGAGAAGAAGAGGATGAAGGCAGCAGAGAAGGGGAGCTGGAGTCACTCTTCACTCCTGGGAGCTGTGGGGATTTGGAGTATTGCTCTGGTGTTCATCCACCTGCTGCCGCAGCCCTTCCCGGTCATCCCGCTCTCCAGGCCTGGGAGCAAAGCCCATCTGTACCTGTCATTGCGGTGAACTGCCCAGGAGGCGTACGCTGAGCTGCTTGGCTCACTGGTTGCCCATTTGCACTGGGCTTTGGAGCAGATAATGTTCCTGCTCTGTCCCATCTCGCTCACAAGCAGCAGAAGAGGAGGAAGGGATGGTACGTGGAGAGAGATCCTAGCCTGAAATCAAGTGCAAGAAAGATGGAACATCTTTAGTGGGGAGATGCTTTGCAGCCCTCCTTTGGGATGGAGGATCCCTTGGTCAGCTCTCCAGTGGTGCTTCAGTGGAGAAAAGATGCACAAGCCACTTTCAGAAGGCTTCAGGTAGCTGCCCTCAGGGTCACCCTGTGTCTGGGTGTTGGTACCTGCCTAGGATGGGGGATGAGCCGGCAAGCACGCTGCCAGCATGGTGAGTGACAGGGGACAGAGCTGTAGGGGACCACCTCATCACCCGGGGCTTCTTGTAGCGAGACAAGTTGGCTGATCTAAGCCCACAGTGGCCTGTAGATGCAGAGATGAGCTAACACTGAACTCACTTGGGAATGTGGCACACAGCCAGCCTTGTCCCTTTCTCTTCTAAGAAGCATTAATTAAGCTGGATTTACTTGGCTAAGGGACACCTCGAGTCAAGACATGTCCAGGGTAACTGTTTATGCATTGCTTCTCGTACAATTGGAGAGCAATAAATGACAATCATTATCAGGTTCTGACACTGAAATTGTGTAAACACTTAAATTGCCCTTCTGGACCTCAAAAGGCTCATCCAGCCAGGCTTGGGGAGCTCCTCTGCTCCCACCAAGCCCAGACACTTGTGTCCTTGCCCCCAGTGAGTGGCCGGCAGTTCCTGATGGCAGGAGGCTGGTTGGAGGGGCTCTGTGTCCCTGCCCGGCCTCCCACTGGGTGCACCTCCGAGGTGTTAAGCAGCTCAGAGCCTCACCCTGTGAGCAAGCAAGGGCCAGCCTCGATGGACTGTAATGTGTGCCAGGATGCATGCTGTAATTTATGCATATTTGTGTGCTAATAATCGATAGAGATGGGCTTTGTTATGGATCTGAAAGCCGCAGGCACTGAACTGCAGCCCAAAACAAGGTACAGCTGCTGCAGGAGATGTTCTTCAGGCTGGCAGGCTCCGATCTGCTGCAGACACAGCACATGCAGGCTGTGCATCACACTGTGACTGATCCACAGTGTTTCCCTGCTGCAAGGTGGAGTTTTCAAAGGTCTTGAAAGCAGGTGGTGCTCCAGCAACCACTGGATTACAGCCTCAGCTATTTCCCTCATAGTGCCTTTTAAAATCCCAAATAATTTCTCATTATTCAAGTTTTTATCAACATTAATTCTGAAAGTTATCATTCTGGGCTCCCCAGGACACTAATGCATGTTCCCCTATTGGCCCTAGATCTCCTGGTTTAGCCTTTTAGAAAGACATCCAGTCCTGATTTTCAAAGCCTGGAAGTAATAGTGAATCACTCCATCCCTGTGCATGCTGTTCTGCTATTTAATTACTTACCCTGCTTCCTATTCCGAATTTGTCTAATTTCAATTTCCAGGCTCTGGATCTGCTACTCAGTTGAAGACCACCTTATCATCACAAAGCTTTTTCYGAGCTGGCATTTATAGTCTGTAATCAAGTTACCCACCTGTCTTCTCGTTTTCAAAGAAAATAGATTGAGTTTCTTTAATCTGTTACTGCAAGTCCAGGTTGCCAGACCCTTTTTATTTTCTTATACATAGAGTGTACCTCAGCATAAGTTGTAAGTGTCATGTATGTGCCGAGGGAGCTGTTTAAGGAGAGGAGAGAGAAATTCTCTCCAAGACTGGCTGAATTTTGCAGTTCAGATTGGCATCGCGCTCACCCATTTTGGTACTGCTCCCATATATTAAGAAATGTGTTTAATATTCTGTTCCGCAGATTAATAAACATGAGCCTTTTCTGGCTGCCTTTAGTTAGGCAAGATGATGTATTTATACTGCAAAACTCAGCCCCTGTCCTGAAGCTCTTACAATGTCATGTAAAAGACAAGGTACAACAAGGGAAGCCATTGACACGGGCAGATGAAAAAGCACCAGGGGAAGCGGCAAGAGGGATGCCTGGGTACAAACGTCTGCTTTGTGCTTACAAAGACAGCTAAAGCCACTTCACATTTTTGGAAGAATGGAAATAAGTGCTGACACGAAAGAAGCATCAGCCACAGGCATGTTCAGACAGCCAAGGAGCAACACAAGTCTGGGTACAGTAGGTGAATCTGAGTGTGCAACTGCAGCTGCGTGGGAGCCCAGGGCCGGGAGCCAGCCTGGGTCTCTCTCGGGGTGGGCAAGCAGTGTCTCCATCAGCTGCTCTCTGTGGGTGGGAGTGTTCCTCGGTGTGCTGGGAAGAGCTGGCTGAGGATGTTGGGCTGGGGGTGCAGGGGCGGCAGCAGAGGAGGAACAGGACATGGAGGGAGAATGGCTGATGGGACTGTGCCTGGGGAAGGTTTCGGAGGGCGAAGGACAACCTGTACACCAGTTTTTTGGCTCTTGTTCTGTGACAGATCGGCCACGCCAAGCTTATAGGGCTGCGATTGCAACTCCCAGGGATATGCCACGAGTAGGCACAAACTCGTTGTCATTGCTCAGTGACCTGTGAACAAGCCCGGCCATGACTGTTCTTCCCGCCCCCGTGGATTCATCAGCTCTCAGAGGTTTGAGACTGCCCAATGAAATAGATTTTAAACCCAATCTGGGAAGTTCAAGTCTGCGGGAGGAGATTTCCCACAGCCCCTCAGTCAGTCCATCTGCTGCCGGAGCCCTAGCCACCTCCACCTGGAGCTGCCTCTCTCCCGCCGTGCCGAACAGGGGCTGCGGGAGCGGCACAAGCGATACCGGGGCATTGGCTTACCTGGTTCATCGTGAAACGAAACATTCAGACAGGCAGCTCCTGGGATAGCCCTCTGTCTGCTTAATTTGTTCTCTTCCACAAGAGCAATACAGAAAGCTTCACTCTGAAGAGGCTATTCTGCATTTTCTGCAATTTTTTAGGGTGCAGGCAGGCTTTCACGGGAAGGCTGGGGTCTGCACCCAGGGGGTTGGGCCAGAGGATGGGTTTGTGAGGGACAGCATCTAAACCTCAGAGGCTGCCTGAGAAAAACATGAGCCGGGGCTGGCAGGTGGAAAGGCTGCACGTGGCCAGGCAGAAAGGGGTTACCATGGCAAGGAGCATTGGCTGCTCCAAAGCAGGGCTGTGCTGGGTTGCCCTGGACCTCTTCCAGAGAGAAGCCCAAGTTGGAGCCTATAGAAATGATCACGACCCACCAGAGCTGCTTTACATACAGGCATACATCAGCTGAATTTGTTAATTCCGTTTTAGTAAGACAATAATTGCATGTTTATAAAAAACCAACAGATTTCAAAGAATGACTGGTATTCAGTGATTGCCCAGGAGACATGGATTGATTTCCTGCTCATCGGCCAATCTTTAATTATTATTATGCATCATTGTATTTAGTTTCATAAACAAAAGGCAATGAAAACCAGAGATTAACATTTGATACCTATAACTTAATTTACGTAAAATAGCTTTATTAGCTCAAAGCCTGGAACATTCCAGGAGGGTTTTAGCCCACGTCCTTGAGATACAAACGCTCACAATAGCTCTACGGTGGCTTTAACGAAGTATGTGTCATGCTGCCTTGAACAGAGAGGCAGACTCCCAGAGAAGCCAGCGATCTTCTTGCACCCCTCCTGCCAACGTCTGCAGCGCTGGGCGCTCGGGGAGGCAGGAGCACCCCAGGGTTCAAGTGCCTTGAGTGTCTATCGAGGTATGTGTTATTCTCACTTTAAAAAGTGCTCATATTTCAATGTATATTAGCACATTATCTTGGAAAGCTTGCCCCATGCCTGCTGCTTTGCAGGGTGCCCGAGGGGAATGCCACACTGGAGTACTCGGTGGCCCTGTCATTTCTTGTGCATGTCATGGCTCTGCAGCAATGCACGCTCTCAGCCCCATACCACAAACAGCCAGGGAAGCACCGACTCTTGGCCCCACCGGCACCGGAGGAGGACGTGATCATATGTCTCGTTAGTTAATTAGAGGACAGAAGAGCAAGCTGCGGAAGTTGGAGAAGCCCTACAAAACGTGTGAAAATGTCAAATGAGCTCTGAAAGCAAAGCCCAAGGTGCTGCCCTTTGTGAAAACCACACTTTGGGCAACTTGTTCCTGTCCTTCAGGATGAACACGGAGCGCAGGCAAATGCTTGTGCCATGCCAGGACAGCTCTATTAGTGGAAAAATACACTTAGCACAGTACCTTGCTGCTGCACCGTGCCCAGAGGGCACCTCATGTCCAAGGGTGACCATCAGCAGCACGCCATGGCCCCAGCTTTCAGCAGGGACTCTCCTCACTGCAGAGCAGGGTGAAGGGAGCATCTCCAGAGAGTGTCCTGTGCTGGTACACTCTGGCTGCTCAGGGGCTATCCTCCAGCTTTCGAGGGTGATTTCCAGCATTGCATCATTTTTATGGCACTGGAGCTGGGTTACACTGCCCTGGGGAAGCCGAGATGCCTGTTAGTCATGCGGTGGGTGATGACTGCTCTGCTCCTGTTTTGCCATGAGCCCTCTCTGCCAGCCTGATCTCTTCTATTAATTTATTTACTGAACAAATGTCATTTCCCCAGCTCTGCAGCGATGCACACTCTCAGCCCCGTACCACAACCAGCCAGGGAAGCACCGACCCTTGGCCCCACTGGTGATGGAGGAGGACATGAGGAGGTCCTCAGCCTCTGCCCAAGAGGCAGAGCAGGCAGCGGGCAGCGCTGAATTTGCCTCTGCCCAAATCAATTTGAAAAGTGAAAGATCTTGCTGTAGAAGTTCTACCAGTGCTCTCCTGCAGCCCATGCCATGGTCAGCACGTACGTCAGCGCTGTCCCAGGCTCGCGGGGGAAACAGGAAGGCAGGAGTAAGTCCTCCATTGCAAAATGCATACAGTGCTTTCTGGAATTTGCTTTGCCATGTGGCCTGCAATATTAATTTTTAAAACTCCTCTGCTGATTATTTAGTTCTGAAATCGAGCAGTGTGCCTGTGAGCTCTAAATTTTAGGGAGTATATTGTACCTGACTAATTTTATGGTCTGCATTGCCTTTTATCTTGGCTTGCTATTAATTTAACAGCAAATCTCTGTGTTTGTCAGTTTTGATTCCTGGGGTACCATATAATTTCATTTGTAAATTGATTTGTGCTTTCTGATACTTCAATAAACCCATTTGGTATAAACACAGCTCTTCATCTCCCTACGAGTACGTGGTGAACAAGCAGAAACTGAGCACAAAAATAGACATTTATTTAACCAACAAGTATAATAAGGGGAGGGCAGCAGGAACGGGGTGGTTGGACCAGCAGTCTGCTGACAGCCTTTAAACAAGGTGCAGATTACAGTGCAAACTAACCAGCAGTTTTATCTTCAGGCAGGACCTACTGAATGCAATATCCTCTTTATTCACTGTCTGCTGTGTGCAGGCGAGAGGTTTTGGGGCACCACTGGCCTCCCCTAGCCTGGTACCCCCACAGCTCCCCAGGTGCACATTGCCTGAGATGCCCTGGTGTTTCCCAGCCCTGGCATCTCTCCAAGTGTGCAACACACTGGAGAGGGTGAGAGTGGGTGGTTGATCAGGGACCAAGGGAAACCAAGCCAAAACTGGGAGTGGGCTTGGTCCCTTGTCTCTGGGCAGTCACCCAGGCTCCCTGCTCCTTCTCCCCATCGCATGTGTCCCTATTCTCTGTGCTCGTTCTCTCCATCCCCTTCTCATGCCTGATTTCTTACCAGCCTCACCAGCTGTGTATTGAGAGCCCAGGTGCCATTGCCAATGYGGCACAAGAGGACAGGCACAGTTAATTTTAATTTCTTTTTTGCAAGCAACTTTTCCTCTGAGTTATCCTGCACAATGCCAAGGCCACAGCATGGAGAGTTTGTCATTCTCCCCCTGCCCACATTTCTCACAGGGAGACGGACTGCAGGTTGAGGCTCAGCCAGATGGCTGCGCGGCCACAGCAGCATGTTCAGCGCACAAATGGCTCTTGAAAGCCTGCAGTAACTACTAATTAAATTAATTTGATAGCTCTAGGTGGTGGGTGATTCACAACAGGGCTCTTGTTAGCAGTATTGGCTCAGAAACCTATTTCACGCTGGGCACCATGTGAAACATTGATGAACATGGAGGAGAGACATGGCATTCTCAGCCAGGAGAGGGGCTCTGCCAAGGGCCATGCCTACAGGCTGGGGTACCTGCCCAGCATCCTGGCAGGAGAAGGGGATGGAGCAGAGCACCGTGTGATGGGCAGATCTCCGGCTGAATCCCTGGGCCAGAACTGCTGCTCGGTGGCAGGTGGCCAGCGCCCACTTGGGAGCCAGGGAACCCTGGGCAACATGGACCAGCTGCTGCAAAGTTGGGGGCACTGGGGCTGACCGCCCTGGTGTGCCAACACACCACCACCTTCCTGGGAAAGACCAGGAGGAGGTGGACAACCATTCTGGAGGCTTTTAGCGCCAAAGGCATTGTCATTCACATGCATTTATCTTCTACGCTGTCTGCGCAAAGGAACTTGCAAGGAGAACATCAGGTTTTGCTGACTGCATGGCTAAGGACTTTGGTATATGGGATGCAACATATAGCAACATGAGCAGCGCCTGCAGGAAAAGCAGGGCAGCATCCTAACCAGAGCACCGAGGGCTAGGAGAAAACATGCCGAAAGCTGTGAAGATAGGGGGGACGTGGGGAAATGCCCTGATATGTGGGACTACACTGCATCCATGCAGTAAGGTAGGCAGAGGAAAGGAAAAGTTGCAGAATACCAAAATACAGGCAATGGAAACCAAATTTATAAGCTGCTTTTTAGTGTGCTAAATTGATAGACCTCCTTTTGGTTCTGTAAAGCGAGTCTTTAACATCTCCCTCAACAATCAGCAAAATGCAGTTTTTGTAAATGTTCTCCTTTTGTCACTTCTTTTATTTTATAACCCATAAGCCAGTATAGAGGCACACACTTTGATTACTCGATTCACTTTCTCTTTGAAGATGTATGTTTTATTTCTCTCCCCCCGCCCCCCAGTTAATGAAGCTTACTTGTATGATTGCAGATTGTGAGATTAGAGAGCTAGAAAAGTTTTATTTCAAATAGCTGCCAATTGTCATTTAGACTTCTGTTATTTCTTTGTCCTCCCAGATCAATACTGTTCGTAACTATTTCAGATTGGAGAAAAGCCATCAAAATATTCTATTTTCACAAAAGATATCTGATTAGACCACTAGTTGCAAGTCACCAATCATTTTTATGTTAATGATTTGTCCAAAGGCACTTTTTCATTTCTGATACGTTTTTTCAGAAACAGAAACACYGGGAAGTGCTAGGTAAATTCAAACTTGACTTCTTGTATTGTAACACGTTGGCTAATTTTGGGGCGTAAAGCATTTGGGAAAATATGGATAAAGAACTTGAAAACCAGTATAAAAAGTGAGCCTATTTCAACCCTCAGAAATAAACCAACATGTTTTCTGAGGTTTTTTTTGCACATATCCATCTTCACTCTCCACTGCAGGCACTGACAGTGGCTGGCTGGGAGATGTCTGTGTGGGAGAATGAAATTGCCCAAGCTGTGCCAAGTTAATGATGTTGAGTAAGATTTTTTAATTTATTTATTTTACTCTTTTCATCAGGCAACATGTTTTTTGGTGGTTTTTCTCCCCAGGTCTGAAATGCTGAGTGGAAGGAACTGTGCAGAGAAAAGGAAATCAAAGAAATCACAGAAGTCGGGACAGAAAATGGTTGGCTCCAGTCCCCGTGTACTGCGAGGCAGCAGGGCAATGCCATAGCCATGCACCATATTAGAGAGGGAAGGGATCTGGGGACTGTGGTGGAAAATTCTTGGAAGTCATCAGCGGCTCTGAACTGCTCACATCAGAACACGGTACCTGGTGCAGCCATGGCAGCCGATGCCTGCATCCGTGGGATGCAGGCAGGGAGCGCCACCGGCTGGGCAGAGAACAGCCTCCTACATATTTTCAGTGCATTTTATCTTCCCTTTGGTTATCCCATAGCTGAACCTTCTCCCACCAGTGCAACCACCTCCCTGTGGACAGCAGGCGATGCTTCCTCAGCCCAGGGAGAGATGGCAATAATGCCTGTGATGGTCTGCCAGCGGGGTCATGGCTCAGGGGGTGGCTGCCGCTGGAGAGGGTTGAGCCACACTTTCCTGAGGTGAGCTCTTTGTCTCGGCGGTCACCCACATCTGCCCTCTGTTGAGGCACCTCTTTGCCTACTTACATGTATTTCCAAAAAAACCTTCACAAAAGCTGCCCCATGGGAAGGAGGAGCTGGAAGGCTGCGGCATGGCAGTAACAACAGCCATTTCCCCGCAAAGCCCACGTGGGAATTGGAGGGCTCTTCTGCTCCCCCCATTAACACCTTCAAATTAGACACCAAAGCCGTAAGGCACGGTGAAGCCAAAGAGAAGCTGAACAGAGAAGGAAGCTCAAGTGGCTGCTTTAACAAAATAGCTCATTTTTCTTTGAAATTAATTGGCTGAATCCTGACAAAACCTGTTATTAAAAGAGCACCCTCGCCTTTTTAATCATCTGAGTTGTTTGTAAAGCACTCCCAGAAACTGGAAATCATACCCTCTCCTCTGGCTCTTTTGTTCATTTCCATCTGGGGGAAATTCATGAGAATTCATTAAAAAATTATTGGCATCCCAGAGCCAAAGGCAACAGGCCTCTCAAAACATCCAAATAAAAACTGCTCTAATGAATAACCACTGTCAAACGGCCAGGCAAAAAGGAAAAACAGGACAGCAAACAAAACTAAACAAAAACTTAAGCAGTTGCCTGTTAAGCGGGGGCTGCAATTATGAGTTCTGTGATTCACACACCAACACCCACCCACCACCACTCTCTACCAAATGATTCAAGGCAGCTAGCATCACTCTAATGCCCTGGGACTTTCCTTTTGTCAGTGAAAAGATAGGGCTGAATGCAGCTGGGATGCTCTAAACCTACAAATGCAACTTAAATCATGAGAGTAAACTTGTCATCTTGCTCACTGCACACTCCCACCAGAACAAGTCAGCAGGTCAAAGTCTGCCTTGAGTTATCTTCTTGCCACCATGGGGTGGGCAGCAAGTCCAGATGAGGTAACTGCCTGATCTTGTGAGCCGAGCCTGCAGAGGGATAGGGAGAGCATCATTTGGTCCTGGATGGTGGTGCGAATGGGATGTCTGTTATCAGCTAGATTAGCAGCGGGAAGAGGAATGGAAAACAACCTGTGTGCTGCGCTTTCCTACACAACAGCACAGCCTGGGTCTACATTTGGCAGAGAACAGCCTCCTACATATTTTCAGTGCACTTTTTCTCCTTGCATTCAGCTGGCAGGCTGTGGGGACCCTTCCCCAGTGGCTCATGTCCTCTGTCACCCCCCCATGTATGGGCCATGGTGGGAGTGGGCTTTGCAGCATTCGGGCTGCACTTGCAATGGCTGCATCAATATTCATCTCTCTGTAAACATAAACTGCCCCTGCTGCTCGGACTCCCTTCAGATTATTCATATCGATTCAGCACTGTTAATGATTAAATACAATGTTCTTCAAAGCCTGCATTTAACAGGAAAGCTTGATTGGATTTACCGTTTTGAGGTTGGGTGGGTTGTTTTCAGTTAACGTTGCTTGTGGAACATCGTGTCATTTTGCAAATGAAGAATTACCCTCTCGCCTTTTAATAAAAACTTCCATCTCTGAAGGATTCACATCCTCCTGCTTAATCAGATAACTGATACATTGCACGCCCCACCGTCATCTCCGGGGCCCTCTCCCCCACAGCCATCACAAGCTGAGCAGCTCCTGCAGGCTGAGCCAACCGTGCCCAGAAACCACAGGCTGGAGGACAGGGGACAGAACAGGTCCCAGCAAAGGCAGATGATTGCAAAGTACCTATCTGTGGATGGCATCCCTAGGGCTCCCTCGGATAGGGAGAATAACAATTACAAAACCTGGTACTTGTCCTGGAGAGAACTTCATGCCTTTACAGAGGAAGTCAGAAGACAAAATGCAGAATGAGGTGATTTAGTTGATGTTCCCAACAGCCTCTTGCCAGCGCTGGGAAGAAATCCCCAAAACCCCAGTGCAATGCATTGTGCAGTTTTGCCTTCCAATAGTTCATCAGGAGTCCGTCCATCCAAACACTGTCCATCCATCACCAAGTCCCAGCCTCCGTAGGAAATGTCCAGACTTAAATCTGAAGGAGGAACATGTTTCCATGTAGAACCAGCAGGATACAATCGCTGCACATATTTGGGGCAATAGCTATAGGTGAACGGGGGCATGGTTTTACTGAGAGCTCTCATTTTATTTATTTCTCATCTTGTCTTTAAGTGAGACAGCATGAGGGCTCGACCACACAAGTTAAGAAAGGAAAAACAAGGAGAGAACACAACAGTGAAGTTGCTGAGTTGCTACTAGTCAGTGACAGTTTAAAAAGAAGATGTGAAATCAAAGATTCAGTAAAAAAATCCCTGACCTGACAAAGCACAGAAACCCTATGAGAAGCAGCAGAGGGAAAACAGATTGGAACTCAGCAAGATCGGTCCATTGCAGGCAGCAGCAGAGACCAGCATTTCCTGGGGCTGCCTGACCAGGAGGGATTGGCAGCGTGCCTGCTCTGGGACAGGGACACACCACACGCTTGCCCCAGCCCAACGCTATGTGCATTAGCAGTAGGATGATTGCTGCGTACGCGGGGGCATGGGCATGTTTCTGCTTTAAGTCTTTGCGCCTGATAGAAGATGGACAAATAGAAGTGACCCAGAGGTCTGGGGTTACATCTGGTTAGACTCAACCAATGGAGATGAAATCCATTTTGGGATCTCTAATGGCTCTCGCTCGGTGGTGTCACACTGGAGCCAGGATATTAAGGGCACCTGTCAGGGCTATTTTAGGAAACAGAGGGCTCCTGCCTGGTGCCCCGCTTCCCTCTGCACTGAGCTCACATCGTGTCAAATGAGGTCTCCTGGAGCAGGGCACGCAGAAAGTTGTGGTTTTAGTGGAAAGCCTGGATGAGAAAGTGGCTTTCTGAGCCCCCTTGTCACACACAGCTCCAGCCTGGACTATGTGGGTTTATTTCTGGCATCCTCTCTGCAAATTCTACCTGCAGGTTTTGGACCCAGCTGCACACCTTGAGCTTTGCCTCTTCCCAAGACAGGAGGAAGGTTAGGGCTTCTCCTGGAGAGCTGCCTTGCAAAGCTGAGCTGTTATCTTCTCCCATGGGAAGAGCCAGCCAGGGTGAGAAGGGAAATGAGTTCAGTGTCTACACATGGGGACTTCTCTCAATGCAGTGAAATAGCCTGTGTGATGGTTATACACAAACAGGCCAAAGCAGCTGGGTTCTGACCTGCCAAAGTGCAACATTTTGAGTTTCAGGTGTGGGTCTTGATGTCAAGCCCGCCGAGAGGCTGAAACGCCTAAGCCTTTGTGCCCTGGGAGGTCTAGCCTGGCTCTGACCCATCATGCCAGGATAAAGGCAGCAATGACTGGGTTTGCTCTTCCACGAGAGCTATTTCTGGAACTACCTCACCTTTTCTCTTCTTAATTACTGCCATAGGTTACAGTTCCCCTGGTTTTGAATGGCATGAGCTAAGATGACCTCAGGCACCTCTACTTGGGCAGTTGGGCTTTGGATCCAGCAAAGCCTGTCCCTACAGAGCCAGCAGTAGTTGGGAGCACTGCAGATGCAGTGTGCTTTGCTTGATCCAGGATAACATGGGGAAAAACACATAACAGAGGGACAGAATGTGTTTTAAAACAGAGACTACAAAGCAAACATGTTAAGTGCTCTGTATGCAAAAGCAGGAGGAATCCTTCCAGCTCAAGAAAGATCCTGCTGCAATTTGGGTGTGAAATGAACTCTTGGTGAAGGAAAGTAGGTATACAATTTCTCATCAAATGAGTAGAGCAGGCAGCCAAGAACACAATTTTCAAGGTTATGTTGCAATTAATTCGATTTAATGTCAGAGCCTCTTTTTTGTTCTTGTCCCATTATCTCCTCCAAGGCTTCATCAGACTTAAACTTTCTCTTTAGAAATTCTGCTTCCCAGCACAGTGGAAGTCACCACTGTGAGGTGGTGATGCCTGACCAGCTCAGTTAACCCTGAATACTGCCACAGCCATGCCATGGGTTGGGTTTGGATGTATTATCCACCTTTTGCTTTCAGCCTCTATCATTGCAATTGCAAATTCAGGCATTTTCTTCTCTCAGACTAGATACAGGGAAGATGCTCCAGGGAGCTTTGTATGCCAAGGAGTGGGATTTTTCAAAATCACTAGTGGTTTTGGATAGGGAGTTCAAGACTGTAGCCAGTCACACACTGATAATTCAGTAACAAAGCTACTCCCAGAGATGGCTTGATTGATGAGGGGTCTGACGGAGTCCTGCCTACCAGCAAGTGCATCTCCAGCTACCTAGCATGGTGCTACTGTGCCTGGTTTTCAGCTCTCTTTACAGGCATCTGGAGATGAGCAGGCAATGAAAGCACCCAGAAATCCCAGGGGGAAAAAAAAAAAAAAAAAAAATCTAATTTTCTTCCAAACAATTAACTCTCATATTGGCAGCCATTAAATCCTCCCAGTTTCTCCCACCCTACTTTCTTTCCCCTCTCCAAGCTCACCTTCTCTGAAGGACTGCAGAATGCCAGAACAACCATCACAGCCAGTGCGAGCTCCACAAACACCAGCAGCAGGTACACTCCTATAACATCCCCTACTCCAGACATGCAAGAAGCAAAGACAAATCCTTGCTTCTCAGCTCACCTTCTCCCTAYCCCTACAACATTGCCCTCCCTCAAGCCTTTGCCTCTGAGCTGGATTTAAGAGCTCCCCCATTAGCACTTCTCTTTTACCCACCTGCAGAGCTACTTTAGAAAACAGAGCACCAGCTCCTATTTCCTCCACAGCATACCCACAGCCCACAAAACTTAGAGGTGTAGATTAAGGCCAGCTGTGGAGAACTTAAAGACTCATCTGTGCATGAGTGGCTGCTGGCAGGAATGGAGGGAAGGCAGCCCTGGCTGCCCAGGTATAAAGCCTTGGTTTGCTTCTAATACTGCTTGGCTGGAGAGCTGCTAGATGATCTGAGCTGTAGGGTTATAGCTGAGGAAGTTTGTTCTTCTCTATCTTTTGTCAGAGCTGTTCATGTCTGTCTCTCTGCTAGGCATTCCTGATGACCCACATGTTCCTCCCGTGCTGCTAGTGACCCTGTGCTCTCGGGGAGCTGCTCTCTAACCAGCTGGCTGCAGGCAGGAGCAAGGCTGAGCCCTGTGGCCAGGGTGCTTGCTCTATCCTGCAAACTGCATTGTATAGCCAGGCAGGGGGTGCTGGCTCTCCTCTGACCCTTCTTCTGGGTTTCATATGCCAACCTAATCATTAGGGTATCTTTGGCTGGTGTTGCTTCAGGAATGAGTCCCTCCTGAGATTTCTGCTTGGAGAGGTCTGCCCCCATCCCAGCTGCTGTGGAGGACCCCTCAGTGAGCACCTGTCATGGGGGGAATGGCTACTTACATTGATTTAATTTAGTTATAGGGAGGGTTGAAAGACCTGTGGTTCGGTTCCTAATGTAGCAAATGATCCTCTTGCTTATAAATTCTGTTGCATCAGCAGAAGCATTTTATGTTGCTGAAGGCTGCACTAATCACTAAAAGACAGAAATATATCTTCCACTGAAATTTATCCCTGCACTTAAGCAGGGAATACAGATACATCTCAACCCTCTGGATCCAGGGCTAGAAGGAAATTTCCCTCTTGGAACTCCTGTTGGTTTTCCTTGCTTTGGCTTTGAAACAGTTGAGGGTGGAGGGAAATGGAAGAAAACAGCGAGATCCATATGAGTGAAGCTTGAGCTTTGTCCATCTGTTTCTGGCAGAAAGCAGCAGGGCTCTGCTGGGTCTCCTGTCCCTTTGCAGTCACCACCCGAGCTGTGGGTGGGGAGGACTGAGCACCTCTGCCTGTGCTGGTGCTCTTCCTCTCCGGGCTGTAACCCCCTGCTACCTGCCCTGGAGAGACCAGGTTGCAGCGGATGAAGGTTACAGGCAGGCGTGAAGGGCACTTCTGTCATCAGACAGACATCTGCCCACAGCGGGACAGAGTCCGGGAGCCTCCTCCAGCAGGCACTGCCCTGGAGAGATTAACCCTGAAAAGGGGATGGAAAAACAGCCCTGACATGAACCTGCATTCCCTGCTAGCGAGTCTGGAGGGAAATTCAGACACAGGTGCAGGACCCAGTGAGTCAGGCTCCTTTTTCTCCCCTCTAATACCACCCCAAGAAGGGTCCCTGGGAGCTYGGACTGGGTTACGTGAGGTTGTGGGGGATCCTGAGCAGGGGAGGTTTCCAGGAAAAAGCGGAGCTTTAGGAACTCTGGAGGGCCTGGCTGTGCCTCAGCCCTGTGGGAGCTGGAGTGATGTTGGATTTACACCTGTGTAAATGAGAGGTGAGATCCAGTTTGGATGTAGTTTCCCAATAAACAGGCACAAATATACACATGGGTACAGTGAAAGGGGCACTCTTCCAGCCCACAGAGCTTCTGCAGAAGTCTCCACATCGGAGTTTTTCTGTTCCAGAAGAAGACAAGCCAGGCAATAAATACTGGAAAAAGCCGTGAAGGATAAATTGCTGTTGCAGAAAGAAATCCCTCCTGCTTGGCAGAAGCTCTATTTATCTCCCAAAGACTTTAGTCTCAGTCTCTCCCAGAGGAACATTAATGGATCTTGTTAGGAGCTCCCATGATAAACAAACCTTTGTCACATGCCAAGAGGACAGGAAAGTCTGCCAGCTCCCTGGTCCCCCCCTAGAGACTTGAGGGGATGCTTTGTGCTGTAAATGCCATGCCAGGGGACAACATGACAGTGCCACTGAGAGACCCGTCTGTGTAGGGGCTGTACAGCAGGGCTGCTAGTGAAGATAAAACCCCTTTCCCTTGAGGTGCTGTGGGCTTGCCACCCACCTCCCTGTCTGAGGAAGAGGGCTGGAGATGGCAGCCACGCTCCTGGGGCTCCATCTGTGCTCTGCATCCACAGGAGGCACSACGGGTCTGGGCTGATGCTGGCGCGTTTGCCTTGTCCTCACCTTGTTACTCACCTTGCTGCTATGGGTGGTCCCCAGCTTTGAGTTGAGCTAATCTCAACACCCACTTTATGGAGTCACCTTTGATGAAGACCTGGACCAACAGCTGCCGCTTGTCCCATCAGGCCTGGTCCTGCTCGCTTGCCCGCTTGGCACTACTGTTCGTGGGAGACCGTCTTTCTGTGGTAGGGTCACGCTCTCGTCAGGTTAAGTTACTCAGCTATTGACTACATTCATTAGTCAGATATCGACACATCATGCTGAAGAAAATGAGGAGGACTGCTACAGTGACTGCTTTATTGCTCAGTCTGTTAAAAGAAAGCTGCTCTGCGTTTGCTTCTCCCCAAAAAGCTGAATATTCAAAAGGTCAGAAGGATGTCTCAGCATGAATCAGTCAGGAGACTTATATCTAAGATCAAAAGGATTGTCAATCCAATTAACAGCCTGGGTTCCAGCAGCGGCAGGCGTTTTACGTATAAAACACACTCTATTCAATGTTTCATCTCCAAGTCCAGGTCTCTCTGGAAGTCTTTCTTCTCAAATATTTTTTCCCATCTCCCCGCTGTCCCAGGCATCCCTCAGCTGGTAGGAGCAGTTCTGTAACCAAGGGTGTAAATTCTCTTTTTTTCTCTCCTTCCCCAGAGATACTGTTTGTCTCTTTTTTTTTGAGGTTAATTAAAGCTACCTCATTTTCACATTGCAGCTGCCTGCCCATATCAGAGGGAGGAAGCTCAGCATGCTGGGCTGTAGCAGAGAGCCAGACCCTGGGTTTCAGACCATAAACAGGGCATGAGTTGAGCAACCAGGGGATGAACCTCCCTTCCTCTGCCTGGGGATGGGGATCCGCATTGTTGGCCGTACTTGGCGCTGCTCTGCAGAGCACTGCCTGCCCGGGCAGGTGGGATAGCAGATCTTTGCCTGCCTGCACGTAAAGGCACTGTGGGTTGATTTAAGCAAAGCAGGGGGATTAGCGCTGGGGAAGCGAGAAGAGATGGGGAAATGTTGTTGGATGTGTACAGGGGGCTGTACAAACCCCATCTTCGGGACCCTCCATCAGGCATCTGCTGCTCCAGGAGTGAGCAGTGCCGGCATGCCCACGGTCCCCTCCGTGCCAGTGGGTCCGCAGTGCTCTGCCCCGCTGCAGCCGGCCTCTACCGTCAGCAGGAAGATACCGCAGCCTGGAAGAAGAGCTTGCTCAGAGCGGGTTAAAGTCAGTGCACACTATGTGTAACAACTTCTCAGTGGAAATGAAGATGGGCTATTAACACTCTGCATCAGTGCCGGTCCCTCAGGGACACCCAGGGCACCCACATGAATACCCTATCAGAGCATTAGGATTCATGTAGGCACAAGAGAGTCTGCACCAAAGGAATGAATAGTGATGAGGCCATTATTTTATTGGACTTTCTGGAAATGCCGATGTTCCCCATGCAGTATTAGCATAGCCAGCAGCAGTGTTGCAGGCAGTCCAGGAGGACTCAGTGAGCTGCTGGGACCTCTAAGCACCCAAACCTCTGTGGATATAGACTCCTACAGTCCGAATCCCTGCCTGATGGGAGGTAGGAAACCACTCCAGTGCTGCTGTGGTACTGCATGGAGGCTCCTCTCTGGACAAGGTCAGCTTGTAGGAGAGGAGGACTTGACACTACCTTTGCATTGAGGCCAATAACCTGTCCCTGATAGTGGCACCTGATGTCCCAGAGGAAGATGGGGAATACACAAAGCAAGCAAGACCTGGCCAAATGCACAAGGTTTTCCTGCTCCTCAGCCAAGTTAATAATAGAGCAGGATTCAAACCCAGAGAGCCACATTGTATTTTAAGCTGACCCCAATTCATTCAGGGGAGCCATTAGGCTGCACGCAACAGGCTGGTTCCCTGGCCAAGGGAAGGTGGGAAGGCTGCAGAAAGGCTGTCGTGGTGGAGGAAAGCCCCCCTTGCACTGCTCTCTGATACCCTCGTCTGGCTGAATCTGGAAGCTCAACCTCCCAATGGACAGGACAAATCAACCCCAAATGGGTCCTCTTCAGCTTTTAGGACAAATGTGTGGAGTTTGGGACCAGGAGTGCCTAAGCTGTCATTGGATGGGCAGCAGGGGACATGAAATGTCCTGGAAGACGTGCCCACGGATAGACGGAGACTCTGTTTCTTCTCACCAGCCATGTAGAAGACTGCAGGGATCAGCGCTGAGCTCGAAGGCTCCTTCTGCAGCCTGTGGCAAAGAAATGGAGGTGTGGGTGGGCTTTGAGGAAATACATCCCCCACTAGAAGGAGAAGAGCAAGAAGACAAAACAGGCTTAGAAAGGCAGGTACCGCTCAGGCAGTTGCTCCATCAAGCAGCTATAGAGTGCTGAGCTAAGGGAAATTCACAGCAAAGAAAAAACCAGACTTTAAAACCATGTTTGCTTCCTTCAAAGTTAYCCAGCAAGTGGTTTCCTATTAAAAGTAACCTTGGAGATGCAGCCACCAGGTTGACACAGCATCGCCCTGGTAGGCTCCGCAGTCCCCAGCTGTGCCGTGGCGATGCTGCTCTGGTACATTCTGTAATTGTTAATCAGCGCTATATAGCGTGCAACCACCACAGGAATCAATGCTTAAATAAGCACAGGGAAGTCTTAGCTAATGAAATGGGTGTTTATTTCTATTCTGGGGACAGGCTTGTTCTCTTGTTCCTGAGAAGTATCCTGGATTTCTCCATGTGCTGAAGTTGAAGCGTGGCAGCTGTGACTCTCCAGCTCTGCATCTGCTGAAATCTTTCCCGTGACACATTTGCAGTGGCATCTTGCAGATAAACCTGGCTGCTTCTGTCACCCCGCCAGCACTGCATTGCTTCAGAGCTACAGGGCTCAGGGGTAGCAGGAGCGTTTGCCACTATTTTTTCTGGGGTGTGCATCCATTACACAAGTATGTCTTACGAATCAATTACAAAGAGGAAGAAAATGGGGGCAAAACCAGAACCATGGGCTTCCCCTGAGGTTCAGGGCATTTGCCTCAGGAGAGCTGCTTTGCGTTCAGCCTCCCCGTGCCTGCTTTATCTCCTTTGCCCAACCCCACTGTCTTTGTCCATCTCACTGGTGCCATGTTTTGTCCATCCCTTTTTGAGGAATCCTTTTGGCTGGGAGAAACACACCTCAGCTGCTGGGGGGCCAAGAGGTGGAGATTGCCCTATCCACATGGAAAGAAGCACTGATGAGGCTTCAGGACTTGCCACGAGCATCTTGTGGGCTAATGGTCCCCTCTCCCTGCATGACCCAAAAATAGAGGGGAGGCTGCAGGCAGAGTCAGGGCTCCAGGTGGCAGAAGAAGTGGCATGTTTGTTCRCAGCAGGATGAAAACAACACTCTTTGAAAGCTTTCCAGGGACTTGCCCTGCCGGTGTACCTTTATTAAGGGTGTCAGCTTTGGAGCTCCTCTGGCATCCATGGGTGCCACCACATGATCTGGCTCCTATCGACAAGACAATCCTCTCCTGTGAAGTTCCTCTGTTGGTTTTTCTGATCTGTGCAATGACTTCCCCTTTTCAGTCAACCTCCCTGATCCTTGAAAAAGCATCTCTTCCTCCTGCTTCCCTCCTTCAAGCCCCCATCTAGGGGCTGTGTCTCTCTCCGGTGTCCCAGCCCRGTGTAGATGCAGGACACTTTGCTCAACATTGTGTGGGTAGAGAAGCTTTGGCCTCTGGCTGGCACCTTTCAGCCATCCCAGGATTGCTGCAAACTTGCCATTATTGTCCCCATTGCTGTCGGTGGTGAGTTCTGAGCATCTTGCTCTGGACCTCCCTCCATGCCTGAGGAGGTCCAGGTTAGCCCTTCCTGCCCCCAGCTGGGGCAGACCTTGTTGCTGAGCAAATCTGAGCCCTCTCTGTTCATAACAAGCCCAGCTCTTCTGCATTTGGGGCATGCTAATCCTTCCTGCCCTCAAGCACGCGCCAAAAATAGCACCGAGCCCCCGCCGAGTGCAGCCTCAACAGCAACAGGTGCTGTCCTGGAGCCGCCACGGCCGACCAGGCTGCTCGGAGCCTGCCAGCCCCTCAGCTGCTGGCAAATGTGGCGTAATTTCTCATGCTGTTATCCCGTGGCTCGCTGCCAGGCGCACCTGGGATGCATCAGAGGCTGGGGTGCAGGCAGCAGCATGGGAGGGCAAGCAAGGGCTCCCCCTCTTCCACCTGTCCTGCCAAAAATCATGCTGTACCCGGCTTCCCGCGGGGCACGGGATGACTGTGCGGCACAAGGGCTCAATTGCCAAGTGGGATTCTCAGGCTGTTTACCAAAACCATCCAGAGTTTGTACAAGGACCAGCRTGAAGTACTCAACTACAGCCATAGGATGGAGAGCTGGAAATGCCATTTAACTCTGGTTAGCCACAATTTGGGGATCAAAGAGTCAGATCCCATCAAAACCATCTTTTTCTCAAAAAACCGTCATTTCTGATTACACTTTCATAGGGGGAGCTCTGAAACATGGCAAACTTCATTTTGGATTGACGCATTCATTTTGCCTTGGTGTTGATAAAAGAAAACTGAAAAATTTAATTTCCTCTTCGTTTGCTTTGTCCCTGAATGCACTTGTCTAGACGATGCCGAGGGTGTTCTCATTTTTCCCCTCCCCCTCCTTTGTTGTTTAGAAAAAAAAAATCACAAAACTTCTCCAACTGAATGCATGTAGGAGAAAGTGGAACAGTCCACAGGTCAGTGCACTCCACTTTCCATTAGAAAGGGGAAGAGGAAGAATGTGGCAATGGAGATGTGACTTATTTGTTTTTTAAAAAGAAGCATCTGAAATGATTTTTCAAAGATGACAAATATTCTCTTTAAAAAAAACCCAGAACCTTCCCAAAAATCTGCCTTTGCAAGCTTGGTGCTCGTTGTGCAATTGCTTTCTGGTTCTACAATTTTTGCACGTTTCTTGCAAGAAGCAGCAGCTGATGCTCCTGCCGGGCTTGCACAGCAGTCAGGCACGTGCGGGGCTGCACATGGGAATGTGCAGTTCCCCAAAGCAGGGCACTGGTGCATTCCCTGCCCTGGGAAGGCTGGCACCAGGGGCAAAATACACCTCTGCCATAGAGCCGGGTCCCCATTACTGTACCAATGCAGGGCCATTGAAAAGGCTGCGGAGAGCAGAGCGAGTGGCCAGGATTTGTCTGACCAAGTGCAGATGTCTTCAGCTGAGCTGCTCCAAAGCGCTTTTGTAATCTTGGTAGAAAAATAGCCCGTCTAGGGAGGCAGTTTATCCTAGCATAGGATAGTCATAATTTCCTGATGCTTAGCTGACCTCTGCTTGAACAGTGTATGCACTTACATGCTGTTTGCTACCCCTAGGATGTCTCCTTTGCTGGTCTTTTATTGTCCTCCTTACCCCCTCTTGCCTATTTAGATCTTGAGCTTTGCAGGACCAGACCCTTCTCCGCATGGCTGGTGTGATACCCGGAGCCGTGGAGCTCCCTGCTTCGGCTGCCTGGTTGCTATCGCTGTTGCAAACACAGTTAATAGTCATCTGCACCCCTGGACGCCCGTACAGCCTTTCCATTGGCTTGGGTGGGCTTTGAATGAGGATTAACTCTTAAAAACACCGTCTCCCCATGCACGCTGCAGTCAAGACTAGTAGCAAAATAGTTAATGGTTAACAAAAGCATTAGATATTTCTCTACTCTTTCAGTTTCCAGTCACAACAGTCTTTAGAGAAGCAGCATCGATAAACCAGCCTGGTGTTTGTAATGTCCGGATACATTTTGCTGTTATTTTTTGTGTTTTAATTACCATAATTTCCATTTCTGTAACACCCCTTCTTCCTGTTTTTCATTTCCTGCTGTCAGATGACAGCCTGGTCTGTGCAGATTCACATTTTCATTATGAATTTCACTGACAGACATGTACAAAAAGAAAAGCAGACAACTAAGCCAGCCCCCATCACTTCCCCAATTGATGAAGCAAAACCATTCCCCTCAGCATCAGGATTCTGCAATCGAAAGGTGACCCCTTCTATCAATTTCCATGGAGACCAAAACAGAGCATCTGGGATTTAAATGTTCTCCCATAATAATCAAAATTATGGTAAATTACCAGCATGAAGTTATTTAATCCACCATTTACTGGGCTTTGTGCCTATAGATTTGAAAGCAAATGTGTTTGGGAGACCCAGAAATCAGCTTCTGCCTCAGGAAGGCAGAGCGGCGCCAGCTGGGGCTGGTGGGGCTGTCAGAAGAGGCTCAGGAATAATATCGGTGCTGTGGCAGCAGCACCCTTCAGGGTGATGTCAGGCCAGGGGAGCATGACTGGGGAAAGGGACACATCCTCCAGAAGGCATATAAGGCAGGGAAAGTACCTGCTATTTATGCCCAGCTGTGTGATTTTTAAAAGGATGCTAAGAGATGGAGGACCACTGAATGAGGGGATGTGGCTGCAGCTGGGAGGGACCATGGGTCTCGGGTCGGTGTGGGAACTGAGCCACCCTTGAGGGCATGGTCCCCCCAGTCCTCCTCCATCCTCCAGGAAAATCTGTGCCCAGAAGCAACAGGGCACTGCAGGAAGGCGTCCTACAAGGGTTGCTGGGGACTGGGAGCCCTGCTTGCGTGGCAGCTAACAGAATGACCCTAAAAGTTGCAGCTGGAGCAAGCGAACATTTCTTTCCTCCTGTTTTGCTGCTGGCTGCACATGAAAAGCCCCTGACTTTTCTGTAGCCTCTGCTATTTGCCAGGTAGCGTGAAAGCTAGCCAGATGCGGAGTTTTTTATTAACCTGTTTACATTTGCAAGTTATGAGGCATCTCATCTGCAAGAGGTGACAGTGCCAGAGCCTCAAATGAACAAACAGGTCAGAAAACAAGGAGCAAAGACTGAATCTGCTGCTCGGTGTGGGTGGAAAGGGGTCATTTGATTCCTGGAAGGATTAAACCAACTCATAAAATAGCCCCATTCAGACAGCAGCATTTGCGAGTGCTGACATCTTAGCTTAACGAGGTTCTTTACCAGCCATTTGAGAAAGCGATTTTACATGCTGCTCTCAAGAGGTTTAAGTTGCCGTAAGTCATGTTCATACCTCTAACCATGAAAGGATGAAGAAAAGGTTTATTGCAGTTATGTGCTGCAATAATCTCCTCGCAGCAATTTTCTCCAGATCGCTTTAAAGCTTTAGGAACTTTAGAAAGATATTTGGACGCATCCTGGGATGTCTGGAGGCAGTGGGGTTGTGTGTGCTCTTGGCAAATAAGGCTCACAATTTATCCAGTCCCAAAACCCAGGGCTGACCCCAGAGCTCAGTAAATCCAGATACAAAGTCTGGGAGATGGAGAAAATCCATCCTGTTAGCTTGCTGGAGGCCTGCAGAGGTTAGACAAAGCCTCTTTACTTGGGTCTGCATGTGGCTGGCACATAAGTGTCTGAGCCGTAAGTGACTTTGGAAATGTCCTTAGAAAGCAGGGATGAGATGCTGAGTTTTTGTGGTTCACAGTCACGCTAAAAAGTGGAGGTATGGCACCACGGAGACCTGCATACCATCATGCAGCAGTTCAAGGCTGTCTCTGTTCCTTGATAAAAGACATACCAAATTCCCCCAGCAGCTTTGCATGCAGGTCCCACCAGAGGACTGGTCCCCAGGCTGTGTGGACCCGCAGTGTGCATGCTGCCTAAAGCCCTGTGCTCACTGGCAGCCAGAGAACAGGCTGCTGACAGACGTAAAGCACAACCACTGCCTTGAACATCTTTATGTATTAGGTCACTCCAGGCCCTCCAATGTTTTAAATTGAGACGATTAATTGTCTAATCATGAATTCTGTTGGAAATGTGTCATTTTGATTCTTTCGTTGTTTAGGAACCAAATTCTTCCCCTGACAATTGCTTCTGAAAAGCTGTAATGTTGTCACTGCCACCCGGCCCCACGTCACCAGGGAGAACAGCTGGGGATTGAGAGGAGGAATTAAGGAGCCTTCTGCTCTATCACTGATCTGAAGTTTGGGCAAAGAACCAGCCCTCAGGACCTGCCATGTCGGAAACTCCAGATTCCTCTGTTGTCATCCTGTGAAACCCTTGGGAGACTCAGCACCCTCCTTCATCTCTCTTTTTTTCTCCTCCTTGGTTTCTTCGACCTGTCCTCCTCCTGCTCTGTTCCACAGCACCTGCAGGACTGGTACCTACACGGACTGCCTTGCTGCTGCCCAGCTCCTCTCTAGCCTTGTCCCACAGTCCCATTCCCACAGTGCCTGGAGATATCGCAACCCGTTACCCATCAGCATCAGCAAGCTTCGTGGAGAGGCCCTGCAACCTGCTCTGGTGCACTTTGTGTTTTGACTTCCCCTGGCTATTCTGCCTGCATTCAACCTCCCCYCCAGGTAGCCCCACCACCTCCCCACGAGCTGCCCTGGCATCCGCAGGAGCACAGTGACTTTCTGCTCCCACCATCCAGGTGCAGTTCCCTCCTCCGGCGCCGCTTGATGAAYAGCGTAAAAAAGAAGAGTGGGAAGAGGAGGACTTTTCATTCTTTATTTGTAGGAACAATTTGTTCGGTGAGAAGAACAGAGCTCTTACAATCACAATGGTGCTCCAGCCAAGTGCTGTACACAAAGACTCCCCAAGCAAGCGCTCCACGTGCACTGAGCCTGCTGAGCCCCCGTGCTGCTCGCAGGGCGCGGGGCTCCCTCCGTGCGGAGCTGCGGCTCCGGCTCACGGATACGATTTCCAGGCAGGACAGACCACAGCTCATTGCCATGGCATGGACCTCTGCCCCCCACCGATCCCTGGTACAGCTGCACAGGCAGTACTGGAGCATCACCCACCTCCATTGCTCAGCTTGGGCTTTGCTGTGATGGAGACTTTGTTGTGTACTGTCCCTAGCAGGCGTTCGCTCCCCGCAGGCTATGAGTGCTCATTGCCAATCCTGGTCTACTTTCGGACACATATCTATGCCTGTCCCTTTCCTGCACCCCACGTGCTTTGCAATGAGGGAGAGARCAGCTCCACAGTCGCTGGGGAGACTGGGCATTGCCAGAGGTCCYGGATGCTCCACTGGTGGGTACAGATCCCTGACAAACTCTGCATGGCTGAATTAACAAACAGGCTCATTCTGTGCTGAACTATGGGAAGGACAGGGAGCAGCAGCGATCAGGGAGCCAGAGAGGTTCTTGGAGGAGGARAGAGGAGCGCAGGTCAAGCAGTGGAGCCTGACCGGGACATAATGAGCAGCAGGTATTTGAAGAGCATCACTARGAATAACGGAATGAAGTTTTCAGGAGGAAATGCAGGTGGAATACTAATAGCCGCTCCTGACTTGGACTACAGAGCAATCTCCCAAAGGACAGGGCAATAACCCTGGTTTCAGGGCATTTAAAAATAGATCCAGCACACCACTGGTAAATGTAATACATGGAACAAGCCTGAAGGGTCATAGGCAGATGGATTTGTAATACATCTCTTCTATCTCTAACTCTTACAACTCTGCAAGGAAGCAATCAGCAATAAGCAGGTCACTGCTTTTGGGCCATGCTGGCAAATTATCAGAGCAAGTGTAACCATTTCACTTACTGCAACCTGCTCTTGCACATGAGAGGATTTGTGAGAAAAAGAATTGTAACGATCCCATGCATGTGTCTAACCTGAAAACTAATCCCAAGGGCAGTGTTTCCAGTACATAAGTGATTAGAGCCAGCCAGGAATCTTCTGAGGAACAGGTTTTGGTTGGGAAATATTTCCATTCAGCAGCCACACAGGTTTGGACAAAGCCTTGGTGGGGCATCTCAGAGGGAAGGGTATGGGAGAAGCCAGGCTCCCCTGGAGCAGCCGGGAGCCCTTCCAAGGGATGCCTGGGCGCCCTGGCTCCCTCCTGAGGTGGGAGCTGTGGGAGAGCAGCAGGGCATGGTAGAGCCCCCCTCTCCTATAGAAAYGGTTCCCCTCTGCACTGGGACACACAGGCTTTCCATAAAATTGGGTACCTGACCACGAGCGKATGCTGCTGGTGTGCCAGTTTTTTAGAAAAATGGGTAGGAACAGCCAAGGCTGAGCATGAACCGTTACAGCACAGCTACAGCATTGTCTAGAGAGGCTCGTGTCTGCCCGTCTCAAACAGGCTGTGTTAATATGGATATCTTTTGCATAGAGCAGAAAAGGTTGCCAGGTATTAAACCTCTGTGAGCACACTGGCAGGAACTTGCCTGGCTGGGATACGGCCCCCTGTGAGTGTCCAAAGCCAGGATGTACACATAGTAAGTTTGCTTCATTACAGCTGGCAGTGCTGGGAGGACACGATCCGGGCAAGCAACTTGCACAGAGACACATACCCTGCACAAGCACAGCTGCACAGAGAAAATCTGGCTAGAGGGACACTGTAGAGCTTATGCAGCCTACAGCTGTCCTGCTGTCCTTCCCAACAAAGATTTGCCTAGCCTGTTCTTAATTCTTGAAAGATTAAAATCACACACTCACCCCAGGGTAAGTATTTCTGGTTTAACTGCAGCCTTTTCCTCCTGCCTCACGTGCACACCCGGTGTGCGTTCCCGGATTGGGCCCGCTCAAGGCATACACCTGCCCCTTTGCGTGCTCCCGTTGCACAGACACTCAGCACGCACTCCCTCTCTCCGTCCTCTCTCGGCTGCGGATGTTTGTGGGGAAGGTGCTCTGTTAGCAGCTTTGCATCAAGCAGCAAGAAAATAAATAAATAAATACGATTGCACATGAGGGAAGGGGTTTGCAGCTGGAAGCCCAAGGGAGAAGTTCTGAGATGGGGCTCCCGGCACAGTTTGGTACCAGCACATTTTGCCCAGGCCTCCAGGAGCAGCTTGGTGAACAGACACCTGCAGCCACCCAGCTGGGCATGACAGTCTGCAGCTGGGACACCACCTGCCATTAAGAGGTGCACATTTTCCTATGGTTTTGAATTAGTTTTTCCTGCTATTTTCTGTCTAAGCCCCTGTCACTCCCTCCGTCTCTGTCTCTTTCTCTGCTTAATGAGTTTTTTACAATCCGAGATGCAGGAGCTGAGTGTGCAGCCTGCCGGCATGCTCATTTCCACAGCTACGGGAGAGGGACAGATGCTCTATAATGTTTTGGGGCTCGGGTGTTAAAACTTGGCTCCCAAGTGTGGCTGGTCACGCTAGCATGTGACTGCTTGCAAGTAAAAGGATTGCCAGGTTCAAGCCTTTCTCCTGTCTGAAGTCCAGGCATTACGGTTGCAGATTTGTCGGCATAAGGAGCAAACAAAGGCCATGTTACATTTGCACTGTGCAATGTCAGCCTCATCTAGCAACAGCATTGCACTGGGCAGCACAGTCATGCACTGGGCAGGATTTGACCTGTGCTAATACTTCTGCTTGTTTGTGAGGGTCTGGGCCCCACATGCAGTACATGTAGGCCTAGAGAGAAAAAGAGGTAGACAGAGAAGACACCAGAAGGAGAAACAAGCACAGAATAAGTCAAAGCAATCTTCCACGCTCCTTCTCTCTCAGTCTTGGTCAGATTCCTGTTTCGTCTGGAGCCCCAGCCAGCATGTGGACAGGCAGCTGTGAGCACGTCCTGCCGGTCTCCTGGCCTGACCGTAAGGCAGTGACCTTGCTGTGCCTCTTCCAAACCAGCCACTGGAGATGGCCACRTGGTCCTGATACCCCCTTCCCTTTTGAAAGTGCTTTCCAAGGATGCTGTGCCAGGGAAACCCCTCTGCACCTTTTGTGTGATTTGGACATTCATCTCCTTCAGTTCACAAGGCTCCTGTAGCTTCTTTYCAGAGCTGGTTTCACATGCAGTGACTCCTGCAAAGTGCCTCTCTTAGTGCCGGTCCCCCATCTGTGTCCTCCGAGGCTAGCAGAGCCTTTCCTGGTCCTCTGGTTATCCTTCATCATCTTCTCCTTCAGGTGATGCACGATGGGCTATGGGTTGGGATGAAGATATTTGCCACATTGCCAATCACTTCCCACAGCATCCCCAGGCTCAGAGAAGCAAGGCCATGCTCCCACTCAATCTCTTCAGAGCCCTCATGAGCTCAGGATGGTGAGGAAGAGAGGTCAGCCCATTCAGCTCTCAACCATTCCTGGACACCCAGGGATCTCTGTGGGACAGAGAAAGAAAGAAAGAAAGAAAGAAAAAAAGCATCAGTTTAGCGTGGTAGAGGTTGGGGTAGAGGAGGGATTCAGATGCTGAAGCCAGGAGAGAGATTATACTTCCCCAGGACTCACTGGTCCTGCCTGGTGTACACCATGTCCACTGGCTCTATCATAGCCTTCAGGCACCCTCCCCAGCTGCTGTTGAACCCCCCAAAGGAGCCAGTGGATGAATGAGCACCAGGAGCAGCCCACTCTCTCCATGCCCAGTGGTGCCCTGCCCATACATGCCACCGCATGCCAGTRGGTGAGCTTCTGCCCCTACGTTTTGCAGTGATGTTTCTACAGTGCCGTTGCACTCCTGAGCCGTGTGAGCGGGATGATCAACCGAGGCATTCCGCAGGGGTTGCACTCCCTGGACAGCTGGGTGCTTTAGTATCCGAGCAATGATTTTCCTGCAGTAGCTACCAAAAAGCAAAGCTTCTTTGCATGAAATAATTGGAATAAACAGATGCATCTCTACATATACACTCAGGTCAGCTGCGCAGGAGATGAGAACACATTTCCTTCTGGTTTTAGTATCTGTGAATCTACAAAAGGGAAGAAACAGGGCTTTTTCTTGATGGTGGAGATACCTGAATGACAGACACATTAGATGGAAAAATGGGAAATTAATCTTTAGATAGAGAAAGGAACAGGTACTGGATATGCCTGTGCTTTTATTTATTTGAAAGTGATATTGTAATAAGTACATGTCAAAGATCATGGTCTGTGCGTGTGTGGGGAGAAAGCAGCATTTAAAACCAGAATGGATCTGCAGAAAGGAAAAAACCGTATCTGTTCTTTGGGAACACAATGCCTCTCAGAATAATTCTGGGTATCCAAAATGAAGTTGTATTTCTTGTGCAAATCAAAGATGAAGTTCCAACATGAGGGAGATGATTTGCAACAGTGTCAGTTGCCAGCATCTCTTTAAAAAGACTACTCACACTCCATCTGCCSTGCAAAGTGTGTCTGTCCCTCCACCCTTCGTCTGTCCTTCTTTCCTTCCTTCCTTCCTTCCCTCCTTCCTTCGGAAACACACACAGCCCCAGTCTGTACCACACCTTATTGCCAAGAAGGATTCTACTTTGCACAAAAGAAGGAAGAAAAGTCTTTCACCTTTTGTGTTTCCTCCTCCTAAAAAAAACCCCTGTGGACTGCAATTACTTCTGCTGGTGCAGCCTGTGCAGTGAAGTGTGGGCTGGGGCTGGTAATCATTAAACACCAAGCTAAGGAGAAACTGATTTGCTGAATCAGCTGGATTTAGATGATTTGAACGTGTTAATCGCTACTCTTTAGTTTTGTACATGGGGCGCTGTGGGCTATCAGAAACTAAAGCCATCACAACTGTAGCCCAGAAATCTTGCAGATCAGGAGCTCTTTAGAAAATCCCTGAGACTTCCCATATGGAATAATAGCAGCTCCAAACTCCAGCAATTTCCACAGGCAACAGCCCCACAGTCATGCAGCATGGGACCGAGGACTGACAGTTTAACTAGGGAGGAAAGCTATACCCAAATATGAAGTAACGACGATGAAATCAGTGACTTTCTGCAATGCGGTATGCTAAGCAGGCTGGAGTTCTTCCATAACAAAACTGGAATCTCTGAGTGAAGCTTCTCTGCCCTTTTTCATCAGCTTGAAGCCAAAGGGCTCTTCTTTGAGTATCCTATAGATGGAGCTTGTAAGCTTACAAGGAAACTTGAACCATGCTGTAAGCTCCCAGGGCAAAGGCACTGTTGTAGAGTTCAAATGGGAAGGAAGAGGGAATTCTCTAAACAAATTGTACATCTGCATTCAGGAAAGAGAGCCATGAAGCAGAGCAAGGTTATATTTCTGACCCTCCATCCCTCAGCCACTGTGATTTAATTGCCTCCTTTCCTAATTGGAAAGAGCTTTGCTCTTTGCAGTGGTGCTTCTAATCACCCTCACCCCTCACAGGCCAGTTCCTGAGGTCCTGACTTTGTTCCTCCTAGGAACCCAAAGGAAGTCAATGTTTCTTGATATCTGGATATTTTATGACATGCGTACTATAATAGTGACGTTCTGGTATTCCAAATCCCAGCCATGCACATGAGTTTTGGTAGGAGACAGAAGTCCAATGTCCTCTTCCTGCTGCCCCATTGGATGAGCTTCACATTCAAGCTCCAGTTTCTATGGCAATAATCACAGTTTTGTTTCACGACTGGTAAACTCTGCTGCTCCCCGCCAGCGAACTCATCAGCTGAGTTATTCACCGCTAGTAAGAGCAAAATGGGTGGGAAAACTGGGGCCACGCTCCCTTAGCTCTTATTTCATCTCCACAGTGCCACCTTCCAGCCGAGTGTGCGGACAAGGAGGTGAGCGTCAGCGAGGTACCTCCAAGCTGCCGCAGGTCACAGGTTCAGCCTGAGCTGCCGAAACGCACGTCTGGAGCTCGGAGCAGCCATCCGTCCCCATGGCTGTACAGCATGGATGTGGGAACCATTTCGTGCACCCAGCTGGGGTTCCTTGGGGCTGGGAGCATGGAGAATGGTTTTATTTCTCCTGTCTGTCGATGATAGCTGTGGCTGGACCCTTGGGTAAGAAGTGGAAAGGGAAGGACTGCAGTTCTTCTCTGGTTTCTGAGGTTCTCCTGCTGCCTCTCACCTCTGCCAGCATGGGGGAGGCTGAGACACGGGTAAAGCATGGCCTCAGCCTTTTTTAAAAAAAGAAAGAAGGTGAGGGCTTAGTTCCCTGGGACACCCATGGCCCCGTCCTGCTCTGTGGCACCTCCAGGCTACCTGGTGGTTCACATGGACCCCGTTTCGACTCACTGGCTTTCAAGCAGTTATGCCACACATGGCTGCATTTCACTGTGTGCAAAGCGAGCCACTCAGAGCAAACGTGTACTATTAAAAAAGAAAGTCACTCATGAACAATTAAGAGATTGGCCAGATGCCAACGAAGAGGGGTGTAAATCAGCTTGTCTCCACTGGCTTTAATAGAGCAAGGCTGACGGACTCTGAGGTGACCACTGGGCTCTCTAACTTCCCGAAGAACAGCCACCAGAAATCCAAGCCCTCCTTGCCAAAGTCTCTTTAAACAGCAAGGTTGTTTGGGAGGCCCTACAGCTTCAAGAGGAAATATCCACTTCTCGTCTCCTTCTGCTTAAATCTGCAGTCTGGAGGCTGAAGTTACAGCAGTAGAGAGAGGGGCCAGCACCCCTTTTACAGCCAGGCTTTCACTTCTAGCCCTTTAGAGACAAGGTGGGAAAATGTAGAGAAACAAGTGAGCAAGGATTAACACCCTGAATGCTGCCAGCACAGAATGCCTACAACAACTGCTCGTGTCCTCTCGGAGGAGAAAAGTGCAGCCAGCATTCCCACCCCTCCAGACTAGCTCTTAGCACCAGTTGTAAGGGCAGCTCCTCCATGTGCCCCTCTGTCTTCAGCTAGGACCACCAGTTCCTCCATGGACACCTGCCTGGTGTCCGCCAAGGTATGACGGTACYGCTGCCTTGCTTTCCATCATCATCATCATCGCAACACAAGCCAAATGGTCAGATTCATCCCTATATGACTCCCCTGCAATAGTGACAGGCAATGGGACTAATCACTTTACACAGGAGCATTGGTTTATCCTTTCTTTTCATTAATGACCAATTACATGGAGCTCTTTGAGGCCCAAACTGTGGTGAAGGTACAACTCATTTCCATCAACTTAATGCCAGCAAAATCCATGGAGTTGCTCTCCATCATCACCGCTGTATCCCAGAGCAAACCCTGGCCTGCTGTTCAGTAACAGAGTACTAAGGACATGCTGAGCCCAACTACTTTTGCTCTTGTTCTGGTGTAAATCAGCAGTGACATTCTGAAGTCAAGGGAGTCTAACTTTCCTTTACACTGCCATTATGGCGCTGACGTCAGTGGAGCGATTTCAAATTTATGCTGGTGTCATTGAGAAAGGAATTAGACCTAATTGATTTACACCACTGTAAAACTGATGTGCAAGGGGAACTGGGTTTGCAGCACACAGCCCTGTCCAGGCACTGATGGAAGACAGGGCTAGCTACCCAAATAACGGCATAATCTGAAGAATCCTTATTTATGGTCTCTGAATGTGTGTGTGCACGTAGAAAGGTTTGGAAGATGGCAATTAAAATAAACAGCAGATCACTTATCCTAAACATCTGCCTCGTAAAAGCAGAAAATCAGATGTTGCCCTGGAACGCATGCTATTTGCTGCTCCGAGTAACACAGAGGGAGCACAGCTCGCCTGACCTCTTCCAACATTTCCTCTGCCCTGAGATTTGAATTCCTCAGGGTTCACAAGTCAGAACATAACATTCAAAACAGAAGTCGGCTGAAGAAACCTTGCAGCCTCTGTTCTCGACTGGTGTCTGTTCACCTGTGGGAAGTTTGGATTTGCTTACCAGACAAACACGATGAGAGGGATGGACCACCCACATCCCACAAAACAAGGGGTGTGTGGAGACAGGCCACATGCATTCATCTTGCTAACTACATAGCCAGCTGGATATCACTAATTTACATTCCCTTATTTTGTTTCAGTACAGCTCTAGAAGAGGTGGAAGACTAATGATGAAACCACTTTTGGTCATTCGTCATAATACATCCCAGGCTCAAGGGCAGCCATTCTGCAGGGTGAAGATCTGATGAGAAGGTAAAAATGACCTTTTCAATCAATGGGAGTCGACTATTGCCCACATAGTCACAGTGGGACTTGGAAATGCCCCATAAGAGACATTTCCCAAGGGGTCAAGGAAATGATGAAGAGGGCAAAAATTCCCTCCTTGGCCCTAGGCTGTAGATTGGCAGTAGATTGTCTTAGGGGTTTGCTAAGTGGTTTTGCTAATCTTCTCAGATTTGCTTCACTTAATTTGAGACATGTACACTGGAAATCTCCATCTGAGCTAGTCGTCCAGAGAAATGGGCTCCTCTAGGAGCCCAGTCCTCAGACTAGTGTAGCTATCCGCAAGGCAGCTAGGCAGCTCTTCCCCTAAGCATCAACCGGATTCAGGGTGGAGTGAGGGCAGAGCAAAACCGGGTTTTACTCTATAGCCTTCCTGCACTCCAGGCAAACAAGACAGTCTGTCAGCCTTGCATTGCACAGTCTCTGCATCTAAACAGGGGTCTTCCAATCTAGTAAAGATTGGCACAGACTGTCTACAGATTCTCCCCTCTATCCTTTCCTACCTCTTCAATCTCTCATTGGAAACTCTTGCTATTTTATCATGTTTCAGCAACCTGTCATCTACCGTTTGCCAACAATTCTTCCTATAACCTTTAAATAGCATATGTTAAACGTGCAGGGTGTAAAAAGAATCCTAGGGTACAACAACATGAAATGAACCATCATTTGCTTCTTCACAGATCAAGCAAAGAAGAACCAGTTAATGCGTGATAAGAAGCCGAGGTGTAACATAAGGGCACAAGGAACCCCAGAGTGTACCAATCCCAGAGTTAGGCTACATTATGACCATACTTACTTAAGAAAGGGAAAAATTACATCTCAGCCCTTTTAGTTTGCTGTAACCCAAACCTGTGCTTTAGGGCATCTCTGTACTTGGCTGTACGAGGTGATGTTCTGGGTGACACATGGTGATGCTACTTGTTTTGTTGCAGGCCTCTGACACAGCATCTTTCCTCCACAGAGTTCATCCATGACTCCTAGGTACAAGTCACAGCCTCAGGAATGCCTGGCAGTGCCTCTGAACACTTTATAATGCATCCATCAGCTCAGGGGTAGTATTTCTTCCCTGTCATTCTCCCCTGCACCAGTTTGTGCTTATTTTATACTCCTTCCCCATGAGCTCTCCTACGGGACAGGGATCCAGCCGCCAATGCAACAAAGCCAAACTTTGACACAACTTCCCAGTTAGTGTCAGTTCTTAGCACGTGTCCAGCTTGCTCCCCACTAGCCAGGCACCAATTTAACTTCACATCTCCACTTGTTGGTTGTGGTATCAAACTTCTCTGAAGACCTAAGTCCTCTTTGTCCTTTATCACCAGTTGAAGAACACAGATCTCCCACCACTAGGATATCACTCGAATCTGCCAGGGTCTTGGTGAAGATCACTGGCTCTTAAATTGATGCAGATGGCAGTCCCATCTCTAAATCCCAAACCTGGATCTTCATTTACTTTGCTGAGAAATAATGTCCTCATCAAATTCTAGGTTTGAAGGACTTCTTTTTTTCCTGGCAGAGGATCACCAAAGTAACTCTGGGAAGTAGCCAGAATGTGAACAGCTGCAAAGCAACAGACTTTTAAAAGCTGTGTTATCTTATTTCTCTTGCATTTGCCTGCCCCAGCTTTTCTGAGGGGGTTGTTTGTTTCTTTTTTTGAATTTTGGGGAAGTGGAAAGGACATTGTTTGCTTTGCTTTTTTTTAATCATTGAACAGATTAAAGGTGGTTCCCAACAGAGCAACAATTCTCTTTGAAACTATTAAATCAAACTGTAAAATCCTGCAATCCCCCAGCAGGAGCTCTTGACTGTCGGAGAGTTGGGAGCCTTGTGCAATGCTTTTCTGGGGTTTTATGTTTTTTGGCAGATAATGATTTTCCTCCCTGTGTTTTCCTGACAATAGTGCGCTAGGGCATGTGCTGCTATTGTGCACACAGCTCTTTGCAGTTGATAGACTTCACTCAAATGTTGCAACTGTGACTATCAGGGCAAGTGGGAGGACTGTAGAAAGGGAAGATACTTCCTGAAGCCTTAATGGAAGAGGTTTACCCTGTAACATGAGCTACTGCATGTACACATGATGTAAGCGTAAAATACCCTGTATGTGGGATCTCACTATGCTCTCGAGGTACAGAAACATGATTTCATGACTACACAAAAAACTACATCCTTTCAGTGCTCTGCAAACCTGAAATTATGACAGAGATAAGTGTGCTGTTATAACCAGAGCCCTGCACGCCAGATAACGCAGGCAATGCTTTTGTCTTGTTTTGTGGCACACTGTAATCTCCTTTCCTTGGTATGATGCCAACATAGTGTAGACTTGTCCTTAAGCTGGGCTTACACCCAGTTTCCTATGCAGTTGTTTCAACTAATACAGACTTAAAACCAAACCAAACAATTTAACAACGAGCAGAACATCCTTCTCCCTGTAGGAACAACAGAATACCCAAACAGCACCCTCACTCCTCCACCTGCCTCTGTACTCCACACCCTATTGAAGAGATGGGATTTCAGCTCCTCTCCTGCCACAATCAAAGCACACAGCTCTGAGCAACCTGCTCTCACTGACCCTGCCTTGASTAGGGGGTTTGGATCTCCAGAGGTCCCTGTCAGCCCCAACTATTTTGCAATCCTGTGAAATACAGCAGGTAGGAGCACTGCTGTGTACCAGGCTCAGAAGGTCATGCAAGCTGGAAAAGGATACACATGAAGACACCACCATCTCTTCTTTGCTGCCAGCCAGCTGTGAAGTAGCAAAGACTATCTCCTAATTTTCCTGCGAAATGTCTGGTTTCTGCCCTCTGGGCAGCATGCTGAGCTTGCGGGGCTGTAGAAACACATTAGCTGCCAGGCTGGCGCAAAGGGGCTTTCCGGTGGCAGTTTCCCTCAGGGCTCTTGAGGCTCCCAGTGAATTGCAACAGCGAGGACCCTTCAGTTAAGCGTCACTGGCATTTGAGTGGCAAGGTGTTGGCAATGTGGGCACTACCAGCCCAAGTAGAGACCCACCACTGACTTCTTTACAACTGTGTTCTTCCCCATTAATTCAGAAGTTCTCCGTTTTCCTGTTACACTGTGATTTGTTGCTGTGTAGGCTACTTGCAGATAAACAATCAAAAGAACCAGCCTTTGGTGGAAGCTGCTAAGCTGAAGGCAGACAATGCTCTGAGAGGGCACGGCTGGGTTGTTTCTCAGGTTTGATGAGGTGGGATCCCACTTAGGGTCAAGTTGTTCCTCAAGGCTCCGCTGGTCTCCTTCTGGCCCAGGAGTATTTGAAGTGACAGGTTGCCAGCCCCAGGTGACAGAGGTAGACCACCATCAAGAGAACCAAATTTAAGGGCCATTATGACAGAGATTAAGCCCAGGTGCCTTCACTGCCCTGCTTTTAGATGCAAATCCATATATGAGAATAGCAAACAATGGTCCCCTGGATGAGAAAGGGCCAGGGATCCTACAAACGTGACAGAAGTGGCATATCAGCAGGTTATTCAGTGCTTGCCCGTGAATGCCTGGAGGGGCTTCACACTAAAAAAAGTCCTACTGTTTTAAGAAAGAAACATTTGTGGACATTTGGCTTCAAGCAATGAAAATCCTTCTCCAGACTTAGCTCATGGCTTGTGGAATTCGGGTCTGAACTCTGATTTCCTCCAACTGCTTCAAACGCTCCAAGGATTTCTGGGAAATCTTGTAAATGGATTTTGGGTGGTCTGTTTAATTGTTTTATGCAAAATAACCTGGGGTCAGGGGAAAATGCAAAAGATTTTTATTTTAGAAACTCCAAGTGTCATGGGGCAGCTCTCTGGTAACGCACCGAGCACTCAGCCAGGATTTTGTTTTCTACCACAAGAAGCAGGGATATCCTCTCCATACTGCTTTGTGACACGGGGAGACACTTACACGAGAGGATCCTTCTCAGCTCTTTTGAGGGACTCCATGAGTTGGCAGCAGCCACCACAATGCTCCAGTGCTAAATTGTTCTTAAAGGTCTAATTTGAAACAGCAAACACAGGGAATGAGGAGTAAAGCTGTCAAGRCCAGGTGGCTTAACAGAAGCCATCATGAAGCCATCACAGTGTTCCTCAAAGCTGCATGAAGCCATCACAGTGTCCCTCAAGGGACACTACCTCCGTGCTCCATTTGTGCAAGGGTCCAAGAGGTAACAAGCAGAAGCAAATCTGCTCCTTTTCCCTGTAAAAGGCTTCCTTTTTACTGAATTAAGTAGGAAGAGTGAACTTTTCCCATGCCTAGCATATCATTGCTAGTAAAAAGGGACTGAGCCAGATTCAGAGACCCAATCCACAACCGGTGAGCCAGCTGAAGATAAGGGAACGGGGAAGAAGGTCCAGATCTCTGCTTCCGATTCACTGGCAAACATCCAAACCAGCTGTCCTGTGGTTGGTCAGAGCACAGAATCTCTCTTTTTAGAGAAATTTGGTGCATTTCCTACATGCATACACCCATAACTGACAGTCACAGCTACCCAGATTGTTCTAACCTAAATTCTGCCTCCTTGAACTGAGCATTTCCAGGATGGCTGTCAGCCTAGAACAAGGGACGGGGACACACGAGGAATTCAGGCCAGGTGAAATTGGGCATTACCATCTCCCCCTTGGGAAACAGAGAGACTTAACATCCCCATTTGTGCTTTGCTGTGAGCTTTTGTGATGCTGCTGTTGTTCCCTCAAGACTCTTCCTGCAGGGAAGAGGCAGCAAGAGAGTGCGAGACACAGAGGACGTCCTCCCTCCGTCTCTCATGTGCAGCTCCGCGGCTGCCTCTCTCGCAGGCGCCGTTCCCATGCAAGGCTCCAGTGCGGATGACCTCTGATCCCAAGGGCACGAGTGGAACGGCCTCGGATGTGGGAAATGGTTTACAACCAAGTCCCTTATCCTCACACACCCTACGAACCCCACGCTAGCCCCAGGGGCTAGGCAGAGTGCAGGGAGGCTGAACGAGACACTTCCACCACACTTAACTAATTGCCGTGCCCTGCTGAGCCGCTGCAGCCTGCTCCATACACCGGGAGCTGGCGGCCGCTGGGGTCTCCTTTCCTGCCGGGGAGGAGTGGAGCCTCACGGAGCCTTGCCGGGGAAGACACGGGTGGTTTGTGTCCGTCCACCTCCAATGCTGCTGCCGCCCAGCCCGCCTCCATGCTGCTCTTCTCCTTCCTTGATTAAAGCCAGAATGTGACGTGCATCGGGTGCTGACCCCACATGATGCCAGAAAGGGTCTGAAGCGAGGCCTGACAGAGGAAATGGCTCCTGTGACGCTCCCCGAGAAGGAAGGAGGTGCTCCTGCCTGCAGCCCCCGGCGCCGTGGTGTGCGGCCGGCGGCTGGTGTTGGAGCGTGGTCCCACCAGCGGCCAGGAGGAAGGAGGAAGGGAAGGCACTTGCCTGTTTACATCAATGCAAAAGTATTTCCCTCATTTTCAAAATGGTGGGTTTTCATCTGCTGATCTCAAAGCAGTTGGGAAAGAAGTGTTATTTCTTCCACCCAGCAGATAAGGGGTTAGGATCTGACCAAGGTCGTTTAGCAAGCCCGAGCCACTAGTGACATAAGTCTGGTTTCCAAATCTCCAATCTTCAGCCAACCCTGCGCAGCTCTGACATCTCCTGATGAATGTGTGCGCTAACACTAATGCTAGTTTATGACTAACATGACTAATGAGGTAATGCGGATACTAGTTTAGACTCAGAGACATAGCGGATGCCATTTCACCCACAAATAAAATTCTTTATTCGAATATCCTTTCCTTTCCCTTAGAAGAACTTACTCTCCAAAACTGTGTATTATCCACCTGCTTGACTTCTTGGGATTGGGACGTGGCAAAGAGGACAAGGGACAGGGCAGCAGCTGCCTGTGAGAGGTGATTATGGGAGAAATTCAGTTCTTGYGATTTCAAATCACTCCATTGTGTTACACAAATTCGTATTTGGCGAGAGGATCCAGGCCACGGGACAGCTCAAAAGCAGTTTTTCCTAAATATGACTTTGGTGAGGTATTTTTAAGCATCACCGCTTGGGAAGGAAGGAGGAAGAAGTCACCGGTTTCTGTTCTGCTCCTGTCCTGCTGCTGGAGGGGAACCGCACCCAGGGATGTGGAAATATTTCAGGGGCTGCCCAGGACAGATCGGGTTTGTTCAGGGGCTCAGGCTGCCTTTTAGCCAGCCTGCGGCAGGTGCACAGGGCGAAAGGGAAGCTTCTCTGATGGATGGGAATCAAAGTAGAAAGAGAAACTGGTGAAATGTTAACGCTGCAGCAGGGCAGGACGCGCTCTCTCTTCTCAGGAGTGGTTACAGGGCTCATAAAGGTCAGGGTTTCTTTTTTAGAGCCTTAAATTTTGACATTTGACAGGGTATTGCTGCTGCCACTGGGAAGTAAGAGATATGCTGGTGCCCCTTGGGATGGTCGATGGCAGCTTGAAAACTTGACGCTGGCACGAACGTTAACGGCTCAGAAGGGAGCAAGCAAAGAGAACAGGGGAAAGCAAACGAAAGAGGGAAAGAAAGAAAAGCCACAGGTTTTTGAGGTTTTCTTAAGGCAGACTTTGTGGGCCCGTACAGTTTGCTAATGCTGGGGGAAAGGCAGTTACGTAAGTGTAAGTGATTCAGCACAAAGAAACCATCTGGGGACTGTGAGTCCTTCCCCTCCGGTGGCAGCGGCGACTCTGACTAATAGAGTGCGTAAATAACACAAAAGCAGTATAAACAGCATGGCCATCCCCATCACAGCCCTTTCTCCATAGCCATGCTGTGCAGTGGCTGTCCCGCAGGACACAGGTGGCTCTGGGGAAGGTGGAGGTGGCATTAACCCTCTCTTAGCTGGCATCCTCCCCGCGCACATCCCTAACCCACACGGGGCACAGCATAAAGCAGCTCTCCCCCATGCTGGGGGCTCTCAGCCTGTTTTCTCCACAGCAGCAGTTTCTCACCTCTGTCTCCTAAGATTAAAGAAAGGCTGGAGACTCCTGAGCAGCAAYGTAAGTGGCCTGCTCTCATCCAGCTACAGAGCAATGAGGCATCGGAAAAGGATGTGAATGTGGCAGAGCCATGCAGAACTGCAGAGCACAGCACTGAAACCAGACCTGAGGCTAGTGGGTCCCCGCATGACGCTGTCTTCCACCTAAGAACAAGCAGGAAAGTCTTATTTCAAAGACTGAGCAGCATGTTATGCCCCTCAGACATTCTCCCCGTAGACTATTTCTGAACTGCCCACATGCATGGCTTCAGTGTACAGCATCTATTGGCACTCCTTCCCGTCCCCTCCTCACTGTACTTAATCTAATAAAGAACAAACCTATTTTTCAAGTCACACAAGAGTAATCTAAAAGCAAACACATTCATTTCACCCAGTGTATGCTGGAGTCACACAAACAACTTGAAGGAGAGTCTAAGTGGCAATTATCTGCAATCATGGTTACATCATTGGTGTTTGGAGGACACTGCTCCTGGGGAAGTCCCGCGGCTCTATCATCCCACTAAATCGGTGACAACCATATTAGAAATACATAACTGTGTGGGCAGGGAGAGAGATGGAGCCCTGGCCATCCTTTATTTTTATCTTGTGTGACAAATCTCCAGTAACTTTTTCAAAAGCAGCTCTGGAGCTTCAGTTCCATTTTCAAAATTGCCTTGGGTAATCGTTCCCTCGTAGATGAGTAGATGTTACTTGATGAGAGTAAGTCCGATTCTTTTTCCCTTATCCTGCTCACCCACATCAAAGGGTGGAGCACAGAGGTTTGTGCCAGGGATGATAAATACTCCCAGGGTTTACAGGGCTAAACCTGTGCGGAAAACACTCAGCCTCACCATGGCTGAGTTCACACTACGCTTTGGTTTCCTTCATCAAAGCAAAGCGACAGCCGCCCGAGCAGCAGCTGGCACACCGAGATGCTGCACACAGCTGATGGTATCGCAGGCAGACACAACACAGCCCTGCAGCAGGCAGCGACCCAGTTCTGCAGCGCAAACAGCATGAAGGCAATGGCCAGGAATCCATGGGTGGAGCGAGCATCGCACCTGGGTAAATACAACTGCAGCAAGAAGGCCTGTTTTCCCAGGGCCCGGCTTTGAGCTTGTAATTGCACCACAGCAGCCCTCAGGGGCTTTTCTGCTTTGCTCTCTGGCAAGCACCTTCTTCAGTGAGTGAGCAAATGGTTGGCATCTGCCACGGAGATATAAAAAGACTTCCCTGCGAGGTGGAGCTCGGCTTGTTGATGATCTCATGGTTTCAGTCACGGTGACCTGCTGGACTTGATGGATGCACCCCTTCCTCCAGTGCCTCTGCCCTTGCCCTCCTTCATCAGCAGCTACTTCTGTCTTCAGCTCAGTTTTCAGCCAGGGAGGCTGGCATCACCTAACCCATCCTTTCCAGTGCAAATCTCAGTTGTACACAACACAACAGCAAGACCTGTCCTCCTGGCCCCCAAAAAAGGGGGCTGGAAGTGAGACAACCCTTGCAGAAGTTAACCAAAGGAGAGGAAAAGCCCAGCAAAACCTCTCCAGGAACATGCAGCAATGGCAGGGAGAGAATGTTAAAGGGACACCGAGTTCTCATTTCAGTGATTTATCTACTGTAATTTCCCTGCTCTTTAGGAAGGGCCAAATCTTACCTCAGCATCATGACTCTGCAGCAATCACAGGCTGTGCTGTGAAGCCCAGCTGTAACCTGAAACCCATTTAAAAATGGATGGTCCATCTGCAGGAATGCAGCCCTGGTATTTACAAGGGGTTCAAGCAGCTCTTCTACAGCCCTCTGATGGTCTGATATGGAAGGGCTTTCAAGTTTGTTATATTTTAAATCAGTTGCATAGTTATGACAGCATTGAAAWCTGAAGGCCTCCAACTTCTTATAGAGAGTGACCAGCAGCTGTGTAACATTGTCTGATTCCTCCACATTTGACCCTGCGATACAAGGGCTCACTGCGATGGCGAGAGGACAGAGCAGGGCTCAGGATCACAGGAGTTTCCAACTGTGTGCCAAAATGGCCAATAAAGAACCTGTGCAATGAAAGAGTGGTTTCTGTGGCGTGGAAATCCATCCAGAGGGGGTCTGTGTGGAAATCGTAAATGAGCTTTTCATAAATTACTGGAAGTCAAATGTTAACAACTTCCATGTAAGGAAGATAAAAGGTGGAGCGGGTGAGATGCACACATATATTCAGCTCTATTATTCTCGCCTCAAAAACCAGTCCAGCCAGCCCTTTAATCACTCAGCAGCTCATCTCTAAATTGTCTCTATTATTAACAATAAAGTGCTTGTTATTGGCATCGCCATCCTTTGTAGGAGCAGTGGATGGGGATGAGGATGCCTGCAGTGAGAGGCACGGCACGGCACAGGCACGGGACGAGCAGTGCGGGCAGGGCCCYGGCATGCCTCTGCTGCCCTCCTTGAACAGAGATGCTCAGGAGGAAGGATCGAAACAGAATAACTATGAGCAAAGGGGTAGAACAGAGGGGACACAGGCCTAGGAAACCGTGTGCTTCTGGGGTGTCCCAGACTCTTCTGTCCAGGGAAGAGGTGGGCACCCCATTGTCCCGTACAGGGCAAACACAGGATGAAAAACTTTCGGGTGACTTCTGAGCACAATATACCCATCCCTATGTTTACACTATAGGGGAGGAATCCTCCAGAAATGCACAAGATGACCTAACAGGTCTAGTTTCTATTAGTCGTTTACTTGTAACAAACAGTAATTGGAACTCCTGGCTAAAATCACTGGGGATTTCCTCAGGCAAAGCCATAGCTTGGACCTGGCTTTGCTGATGCTATAATTAGCATGTGTACAGAAAAGTACCCATTAGCATCCACCGACTTCTCTGGCCCGATTTGCATTGATGTTCGTGATGCAATTGCAGCCTCAGCACTGGCTTCTTGTTTCTTGTATCACAGACAGAAGAATGTGGCACCCCTGGATGAATCATGCAAGAAGCAGGGGGAAAGGAAAAAAGTTCTCTGCAAACACAACCTTTTTTGTCATCAGCTGAAAGAAGGAAATTTAACACGTACTTAGGGTTAATGAAAACGGGAAGCTTTTGCAGGGGATGCAGTCACTTTTAGATTAGGCAGGATGACTCAAGACTAACTGATAAATATAACAGAAAATGGCTTTCTACTGCTACTAGGCAAGGGTTGCCTTCTTGGTGCAAAGCGTTGCATCTTATCCTTCGGGGATCTAGCCCCGTTCTCTCACCCTCTCGGTGGTGAGGCGTAATGACCTAGTGGCAGTTGTCTTACAGACATCCTCACAGCACTCTAGGTAAGCTCTGGCAAAGTAACAAAAGGGTTTAATCGTTAAGTGAAACTGGATCAGGCTGAGGTTCAGATTCCTGCTGCGGAAGCCAAGAAATGACAATATCTGGCAGTTGTGAAGCATCTTCTCTCCAAACTCCCGGACACCCCTTGCAGAGACACTGCCCTTGCAGGCACCGCGCGCCTGGCAGGCTCCATTTTGCAGGCAAGCGCGCCGAGGCACCGAGATGTGAGATGAGTCACTGCAGCGGAGCGCAGACCTCAGCGCTCTTGGTTTCTAATCTGGGTCCTGCATCGTAGATGTTTGTCACTGTGGAACAGGGTGATATTTTCATGCTGTATTTCTTCCTGCGACTCAACAAGCACCTTACATAAAAGCCTTTGTGCTTCAGAGAGGACTGAGGTCTTGAGGAATTATGCACAAAGCCTGCACAAGCATTTCGGCACTACCGAGTTGCATGTGCTTCAGTAACAGCACAATCTCTACCCAGTAGCAATATAACCCAGACTGCTTTTCAGGGATGGCTACAGATACTGGGGGCATCTCCATGTTACTCCAAGGGTGCCTTGCACAGCAGGACAACTCCAGCCCAGATCTGGACCATGAATAGGTTTACACCCCTAATACGGGCAGGGTCCTGCCCAGGTCCCAGTCCTGCCGGGCTCCCACCTCCCCACAGGAGGTCTGACTGTCCTTGGGGCACGGTGCAGCTGCGGGCCCCTCCGCACGTCCCCCGGAGCTGCTTATGGCAAAATCATCTCAGCAAAGCAGCGTTGRCGCTAGCCACACAGCACGCGCTCGTGTTACCGCAGGCTCTGGAAATAGCACGGCCGCAGCAACGCAGGCCTGTTTGCCGTGCTGACAAGCGTGCACGATGGACATACCAGGAGAGGTGAGCTACGCTGACCTGTCCCTTCCAAACCACAGCTGCTGGCTGGCACGTCTTGCATTGTGGAGACACCCCAAGATAATAAATAAAAAGCAAACTAAGAGCAACAAAAGTTCTGGGAGCAATGCTGATGCCAAAGCCCAAGCAGCATCCCTGGTGCCACCCAACCCCTTCCCGCAGCTCTCCTCCCAGGAAAACCCCGTCTCCCCACTCGCACCTTGCAGCTGCATCTCCCGCTTATCGCCAAGGCCGTTGCCGCGCCGGGGCAGGGAGACGGCTGTCCTGATTTGTCTCCATACCTGTCAGCCACGCTCACTGCAAAGGCACGCGTGCTTGCAGAATGACAGAAACGCCTGTTCCACACCCTCCCTAATCGCACCTTGGCAGGCAGCAGAGCGGCCTCCGAGAAGGAAGCAAGCTTGCTGTTCATTTTAGAGGAAATCATCGCTCTACACAAAGCTTTAACAACTCGGGAAGGAACCTAGGGGCCGAGAGGAAATTGTGAATTATTGCTTTATATAATCCTGCCTTGTGCCAAGGATTGGGAAAGGACTTTCCAAATGCACAGGCTTGTCTTGGTATCTTCTACAAGGAAGAGGAGGAAAAAGAYGCTTCAGGAAAGAACCTGGTTGCAGGACTCAAATGCCCCAGCTCCAGAAGGGGAGKGATGGAAAATAAGGGAAATAAAGATGGTGTATTAAGGTATGGACATCAGGCTGTCTTCATCTGTGTCCATCACTGGTTTTCTCTGGGCACCTCTATCTACAGGTGGAGGCTCCTAATAGAAAACACATTAAAAAATGCTTTTTTTTAAGCCACCTTCCAATTCTTTCAGCACTCATGGACATYGGAAGTTAAAAACCCCAGCTAATGCCAGCCAGAGAACAAGCAGGCGCTACCCAAGCATGTCTGCCCCAATTTCCAAATCAAGATGCTGCTCTCCCCAGCTATGGCTTTTATTTAAAAAGCGATGCATTTGGCAGGGACTCTTCTTGGCCATTTGATTTGTGGCCCTCTGAGGGATGCTCACAAGCATTTCACCCCATCCACAGGAGCTCTTTCTTAAAAAAATGCAAGGAAAGGTTGCCACATTTTTCACTTGACTTCAGCAGAAGTCTGCTGGGAAACTCTAATTTCGCCATGAAATAACTCAGCCCTGGGCTTCTGGGYGCCGGATGAAGCCCTGTGAGCTTTGCTTCATTCCTGTGCAGCATACAGGGTGGTGTGGGTGCTGTGGTGCCTGACGGGAGTGCCTGACTCTGAAACCTCCAGAGGTTTTTTGTCCCTGTAGCCCTGAGCAGAGCTGAAGACCACAGCAGGCTGCTGGAGACGGCTCTTTGCTCTGGTTACATGGCTGAAACTGGGTCTGTCCCCTTTCCACCAACAGAGCATCTGCTTGGATCAAAGAAACACCTTCCTGACATGTCAGGAGAGTTTGGAGAGGCATTTCACCAACAGCTTCTGTGCTCAGAGGTTTTACGCTTGGATGCAGTGGGCAAAGCTCATTGCCAGCACGGGAAAGGTAACGTATTCTGGTCCACCAGCCACGCAGGCTCCCATGTAGGCATCGTGTTGGCAAAACACAGCACCTATGCCAAGACTTCCCTCTGCGGTCACTGTTTGGACCAGCAGCTGCTGGCTCCTGGCTCCCCACCTCCAGCTCCACATGAGCTCCAGTGCTGATCCCAGCGGAGTGAGTGTGATGTGCAGCTCTGTTCCCAGTCAGGGCAGCTCTGCCAGCACAGGTCCTTGGGGGCCTCCCACTGCTCCAAGGAGATGGAGGAAAGTCTTGGCGGAGGCCAGAGGCAGCTCAGGATGGAGGAGAGGAAGGGATGAAAGGTTTCCCCTTTCCGAGCTGCGATAGCAGGAAGGGAAGGGCTGGTGGGCACATTGGAGGGGTCACAGACAGGGATGCCAGAGGTGCAAGTCCTGTGCAATAGGAGGGTAAGATACAGATACAGGCACCAAAGCACAAACAGAAGAAAGTAGCTGGGAGCAGCTGGGGGCTCAGGGATGGTGCTGGGTACCAGCATCGTGGCTTAGCTCTGGAGCTGGGAAATCCTGTGGGACTGCTCTGCAGTGCCCCATCAGTCGAGATGTGGCACTTTTCCTACACTGAAGGAAAATAAACACTAAAGACAGAAACAATCCAGCTGTTTATGGAGCATCTCAGGTTTGCAGTAGGAGTTTCCTCCCATGACAAAATCCCTGGCTTTTCTTCCCACTCCAGCAGTGTGAAGGAGCCATAAAGTTGCTGTAATGAGCCTGCTGAAAGTTTTGGCTGGCAGGGGAGAATACCTGAGTAGCACAGCACATGCTCTGTGCCTTCTCCAGTGTCGGGCTAGGATGGGACGTGACTAGGGACTGGCTTGATACTGCTGTCTTGTGACCCCTGGCCCTGAGACTGGCAGAGTGAAAAGGTGACACCCAGGGCCAGGATTTGTTGGATTTTTACCGGACAGGAGGATCAGTTGCCTCTTTTTCATTCCTCTCCAGTGGAAACCCCCTCCACATCCCTTCATTAGGTCTGAATGCCCTGACCCAGCTAATTTACTCAGTCATCAGTAGGGAGCAGGCTCTGCTCACTAGCATAATTTGAACACCTAACTTGGGCCACTTAAATCCTTACTTGCAGTTTGCAGATGCGGAGAGCTTTTCCTTGCATACCTGTTGCTTGCAATGAGCCAGCTCTTCCTCAGCATCTCCCATCCCCAGGAGAAACCAAACCCTGTACAAGGCATTGGCGACAAGGGAAAGGAGGGTCCGCTGAGCAGCCTGCCTTCCCTCTGAAATGCTCAGCTGAGGCAGCGCTCAAACAACACCTCCCTTTATCTCTCACTAGCCCTCTCGGTGAATCGGGTGCTTGTTCTGCCTCAGGTGGAAAAATTCCAGCTCCAATTTGTCACTGGTTCCCCGGCGTGGTCCCACTGCACGGCCACCTGGCTCAGCTGGTGGGGTCTGAAGCTACCTGGCACGGTGTGCTCTCACTGTGCTCATCGCTCGGGCGATTTGGGTTTAAACATCGCCCCACTGCCCTGTGCCAAGACCTGCCCCATCACCTGCCTGCTCCCTGCCTGGGTCATCTTCCCAAGGTGCTTTCTTGCGGGGCCAGGGCTTCCAGCACTGGCTCTGTCAGGCAGGAGGGAAGAGTAATGATTTGAGACAAAAATATTTGATGCCATTTACAGGTAAAAGCAGAATCTTTTAGTTTGGTTGAGGTTATTTTTCCCCTGCTCTTCCTGAAACTGGAACCCCGCTGCAGGAGGTGGCCTGGTGCAAGGCGGAGGAGACCGTCTTTAAAAATAAAACAACACTCACCTTCCCTGCTCTGGGAGCATAAATCAGGCTGGCCACTTGCCTTGGACAACTCCCCCGACACTGGGAACAAACTGTGCATGCATTGCCTCTTTAATGGCCATCCACTCTCATCCACAGTTCCCCAGCATTTCTGTATCACTGAAAAACTGTCCCCTCTCCCTTCGTCCTGCCGCCTTCCTCCTGCCAGATCTGCTAAATCAAACTCATACTGGCTGAGAGCAGACAAGGAAACTACTAACGTAGGAGGGAAGAGGCACCAGTCAGGCTGCCTGCACTGAAATGCAGATCCTGCTGTCACGGCATTTTCCAGTCCTGTTTCTTCTCCTTCTGCAATCCCTTTCCAGCTTCTCCCTCCTCTTCCACATGGGATCCAGCCTCTTGCTTTCCACCTTGAGTTTCCTGCTGGTGCTTGAGTCATTGTCCCTCCTAGGACTGATTTCTCACCTCCATTTGTTTCTTCATCATCTTTTTACACTCTCCTTGGGCTATATTTCATTTTGCCTCTGTTCTGTGGTCGCCTCCGTCTGTCCCTTTAACCATTCTCCTTTGAGTCCTTCTCTTTCTCTCTGTTTTTCTTCACCAGTCTGTACTGTATTTATGACTTTATTGGCAGAGTTGATGGAACTGTCTGCCTTACAGACACAGGCCCTCAGTAAGCTGCAGTTGTCCAAACCTATGCTAAAAAAGTTGGCACCGTCCAGTTTTATCACTGTCTTTCCCCTTCTGAGTTTTGCATGTTAAAGGGAATTCTTAGTCAGAGAAAGAAAACATGCCTGAAATCACTCGGACTTTGATATAAGCCTTTGGCTTTGCAAATCATATCAGAAAGGAAAATTCCCAAAGCTCTGCCATCTAACTGTAGCAAACTGAAATCCTATCCTGCAGCCAAACAAGTGAGTCCAAGCGTGCTGCTCAGCGGTGGCTTGCCCCCGGCGCGGAGGGTTGGAGCCAGCCCAGCCTGAGACCAAACCCGAGCAGATGCAATGCCAGCACCCCCTCTTGGGGTCCCTCTAAGGTCGGGGGGGACGCTGGTAGGGAGACCTCATTGTGCCCCTAACCAGCACTTCTGCAGAGCCCCACGCTTCACTTCAGACCAAAAATCCTTTCCCCCCTCTCCAATTAATTTCTGTCTCTCCTGGCCAACATCCACAAGTCACGCCTAGAAATCACAGCCCCCCCCGGCCCTGCTGCCACTGGCTGTGGCTCGGAGGCTAATCACGCCACGGCTCTGCGCCCTGACCTTTCCTTTCTGGGAACACCACACACCCCTTGCCTCTCATCACTTGACTCTCGGCCACTGCCAAGCGAGAGGCAGCCCAGCCGGAGCAGCCCGGCACCCTGCCCTTCTCCCTGCCTCCTCCTGCCCCTGCCAGCCCAGCGTGGCAGCAGCCGCTGTGTCATCACCTCCTGCGCTGGGGAGAGATGCCCGCAACTGCCCCTTACAGTCTGCTAGCAAATGTCAGCTGGGGGCCTGCGAAGGAGAGGCTGGGATTGCAGGAGGAACAGCCTGTACGTCACTCTGCTGCCGGGGACGAGGAGATGTTCATTCAGGGCTGGATGACTCTCCTGGAGGGCTTTCCATGCTTTAAATAGGTACCCTGAGGATCCCCTTTTAAGAAGGGTCTTTCTCTGCAGCAGGGAGCCCCGGAGGGACAGGGAACCACACAGCCAGCTTTTAAATGGTCTGAACAAATCATGCTGTGCAGTTACTGAGGAATGGCCTTCTTGTTCTGAGTCACAAAATGTCTTTCTATGGTTCTGCACCCCCTTTTTCCTCCCGTGTGTCTCCCCCTCTACAGCTCCCCTTTGCCTCAGCTGCTATGCTGAAGTGATATGAATTAACTCCAATAGCTGTGGATTGTGCCCCCAGCTTAGTGCCTTCCCTGCTTCCATATCTATAACTGTATATGCTTGTACTCTGTATCTCTATATTTGTATCTCAGCTGGATACAGCAGGACCTCCAGGTTTGGGTGGGACTTGCCTTCATTGCCTCTCCACCGCCACCACCACTGATGTTGCTCAGGGCCCCGTCTCCCACGGCAGGGAGTGTGCTAACGTCTCAGTTGTGCAAAACCCTGGCAAGTTCACAAATGCCTCCACTTTCATGAAGCTGAAAAGAATAAGAGGACAACCTGTGCTTGCCAGGAGAAGACAAAGAGAGGGGTGTCTCTGAGCCACAGCACTTCAAAGGACTGGTCCTGGTGAAAGGCAGGTCCCTACCACCACCCATCGCAACCCAAAGCAAAATGCCATCCAGGGTAAGACACTGCTCTGATGTCATGCTGAGTAACACCTACCCCTCCAGCCCAACCATGAAAGCATCTCTCTTCCCCTCCCACACCAAAGACCTCTGTAATCAGACACTGACCCTGCTACAAGCAGGCTTTCAAGATCATGCAGAGCGTTGACTGAGTCCCTGTCATGACCAATTTCACGAGTTACCTTCCAGCTTACACCACAGCATCTGGCACTGCAGTCCAGCTCAACAAGAGCACAGGACCAGGGTAACACACATCCCAATGGAAAATCTGTGACCTGATGGTTTACAGCACAGACATCTTTCATACACGGCAAGCTGGGTGGAAAGAGGTCCTGCTTGAACAGGGCTAACCTACACAGAGCCTAGGCAAGGCACCTGGGAAGGCACATGGGCAGGAAAGGCATCGCAGGGCCCAGCACAGCAAATCCCCCTGGCAGACCATCCTAAAACCCAGCCTAGAAAGTCAACATCTCTCCATTTCGAATTGCTGGGCTGCTACGAGGGTGCTTCTCCTCTGAGCAACGAGGGAACTGTTTCTTTCTCATCTTCTTTAGCTACAAAGCTGTTCGTACAGCCCTTCACACTCAGCAGCTCTGCACTCCAGCTTTTGAGCCTAACTAGTCTCTATAAAGAAGGTCCCATGCTCAGCCAGACTCACGTCAAGGCAGAGTATCACAGTAGTATCTGGGTTACAATGAGGTATCACAAAAGACCTACAGTCAAGGCCAATTCAGATTTATCTCAGCATTGTTCCCTTGTGCGAGGCTGGCCATTGTGCTGACATGCTTCCTCTCTGAAACCACCGACAGCAACATCTTCTTATTTTGGTGAGACACAGACCTTGGCCAAGGTCCCAAGCAGAGGGCTGGAAGAGCAGGGTGACAGCCTATGCCCGATCCCACCCATTCCCAAGCAGGACAGCCAGGTGAGGTGAACGGAGAGTAAGAAAACATCTGAACAGTGAGAAGAGATTCCCCAGTGAACAGGTACCCATGCAGCTCCTCCACCCTGCTCCCCTGCACATAAATATATCAAGGCTTCCACTACCTCTGCTACATGCAGACACGCTTCCTTTCTCTACTAAGTGTGTATTGGAAAATCAGCATCTCTCTCACCGAGCCATTTGCTTCCAGGGCGAGGCCTGCAGAAACTTACCTAGGGCTTCTGCTCCCATTTTTCTCAGGAAAAACTGCCACTCGTTTCCAGACACGAGACCAATACAACAGAACAGGAATTTCAGGCTTTGGAGCAGGGACCCTGCAACCCCATGGATATTTTGCACTGTTTTTGAAGGCTTCTTCGAGGCTAACTAACCAATTCGCTGTCCAGACGCTGCAGCCCATGGGACCTCCATCCAACAGCCACTAAGGAGTGTAACAGCCCGACAGGCACCCGTGGTGGTAGGCACCACTTGACCTGATGCCAGCAGGCTTCGGAGGCAGAAGAGCAGTACGGCTTTGGGGGCGATAAAAAACGTTTTCAGCAGTGTGGTTCTTGTTTAGGCTGATGGCTACAAAATATCAAGATGAGGGCACTCCCCACTCAGGGATGAACGAGCATTTCCCTCAGCCAGAGAGAAAAAAAGATTAAGGAGGGATTTTTCACACTCACATACACTTAAAGAGGAAAAAATATTTACATGAGGGAGAAAGGACTTGGCAGGGGCTTCCCAGAGGCTGTTTGCTGTTTATGCATTTCTCAGGAGCAGGCTGAGGCTGCAGAGCTCAGCGGTGGAGCCTGAACCCCCCCCGAGGAGGTTCAGACTGTCTAGGGCTGGTGAGAGATCCTCTCGCCATTGCTCCTGTTGCCTACGCCTGCAATGAAGTCATGTCTGCGAGACTGCAGGYAGCTCTGGCAGCGGCTGCTGTGGTTTCCTAATGCCTCTCCTTTGGCATTGCTGGGGGACCAGAGCCAGGAGGGGCTGCTGGGAGCCTCAGGGCAATCACCAAAGGTGTTGTGAAGTAGGGACTGGGCTTTAGGCACCTCTTAGGATCAAGCACCTTTCCATAAGATGGGACATGAAACATTCTCCAGTCTGAACGTCCCGTTTTAACTGGGGTCGGGGGAGCTGGATGGCAGCTGGGGCTCCCCCCCACAGATGCTGAAGGTCTGATTCTGATTCCCTCTTCAAGACCCCTGCAGTTGGCAACAGCTTGCATTTCTAGCTGGGGCTCTCTATCCCTTGAAAGCACAAAGTTACAAACCCATAAATTACTATAATTTGGGCATCTGCCGTGTTTTGGAAGTGCCTGGTGTAATCTCTCCCCGTCCAAGCTGCACAATGACTCCCCGCTGTTGTTTCTGGAAAGGAGAAGCCTCAAAACGTGCAAGGCACACACTGGCCTCTGCTGCCAAGACTTTCGTCATGGTCTTAAGTGGCATAAAGAATGCAAAAYACTTGTCATTGCAACACGCTGGGCTGGGATCCTGCTTGACATGAACCATGCTCTTTCTTCACCCCCACCTGAAGCAAAAAGAGCACCAGGACAACAGGGCTAGGTAACAGAGAAAAGGCCAGGAGACTAGGATACTTTTCCAAAGATCCCCCCCAGAAGCTTTTCCAATCCTAATTAGGAGATAAAGCAACCTGGGACAGACAGAAGTGACCTACCACACTGTGCTCCTGTCACCCCCATTCCTGCGGGGCAATTCACCCCATTACCCCTGCTCCCAGCCCAAGCTCCAAACCAGCACAGCTGGAGAAGCTGCAGCACGGTGTTTGCACCGTGCTGAGCCAGGACTAAGGAGCCCTGCTGAGGTGTGTGGTGCTCATCCTGGGYGAGGTAAGACCTCGCTCAGACAGCTGAGAGGGAGCAGAGTTGTTATTCAGTCCTGCTGCAATGCCAGCGTGGGGGCTCGCTTCTGGGCTAGAGCAGAGCAGAGGCAGCACCAGGCTTTACGGACAAGCCCTGCATACATTTCACAGTGTTTCACCTTTCCCGTCCCAATGGTCTCTGCACTGGACATCTGTGTTTCCTCCCAGTCCCAGAGAACGCTGGCACTGGTGACCAGCAACAGAGGATTAAAGCCCCCAGCTGTACTGGTCCGTGCTTCTGCAGCAGCCCTGCTCTGCCACAGGAGCACAGCAGCCATCCAAGACTGCCACTGTTTCCAGTCCAAACAGGCAGAAGAGCAGGTGGATTTTTAAAAACCACTTTGCCTGCAAACCCTGACATAAGAGATGAAAACCAGAGAAGCCCTTTTATGTTGAGGTGCTGAGCACCCACAACTTCCTCACCGTTTCCAGGGCTCAAAGTGCTGCATAAACTAGTGAAATTCTCATCCACGCGAGGAGGCTGTGTGTGCCTCCCTGCCAGCACCAGGCTATTCAGGTGTTGGGTTTTTTTAATGAGGCCTGAAGGATTCACTGGAAGAGTCTGGGAGAGTATGCGGAAAACACAGCCAGCAAAACAGCTTTAAGCAAGGACACTTGACTACAAGCATACCATAAATACTCTTTATTTAAACACAATGTCAATCAATAGGACCTGCCATAAATACTCAAACTTTGAACATACAGATCTTCATCTATGTATCTACCTAACACAACAAAACATCTTTACATTTCCTTGTATATACAGATCTATATATCGCTGTATATAGATAATGGAAATATATACACACACATATACATACATATATCTAAATATATATGCACTTGTGCAAAAATGACCTTACCAAGGACAGTAAACAAGTAAATACTTCCCAATTCACTCTCGCTGGCACTGGCAATATTGCACCGAAATTCAGTTGTATGCTTCTGCCATTGGGAGGGTGAGAAAACAGGAGAAGAACTGAAATTGCATGCATGGAGAAGCAGCAAATCCACTTCTTTCATGATGAAGAATATTTGTAGAGGCTCGATGTCCCCTGAGATACTCTGCTTGATTCATCGCCCTTACACACAGCAATTCCAGCAGATACCCACTGCCAAATCCAGGTAAATTAGGGTTGTGTCCTGCTCTTACAACACTTACCGGGAGAGATAACCTCCGTCCAAGTTCTGTGTAAACTTCAGTTTCGGGCGTGCACTGCTCTGTCTAGACCCAGGCTGTGTCGCTAAGACCCCAGGGGAGCATCTGTGCTCCCGACCAAGCTGGCTGTACTTTGTTCTGTGGCAGGCAAACACGAGCCTCAGTCCTTATGCCAAGGGTGCAAGAGGGAGCGGTTGTGCCACAGGGTCTGCCCCCATGCCACCAGCTGCAGCTTGGGCCCTTGAAGAACAGCTGTAGTTATCTCCCAAGAGGCAGCGCTGGGTGAAATATTGCTGCCCTACTCTGTAATATGACAAAAAGCACCTACAGGTCCCCATGGGTGCCCCGTGCAGCTGGTCACCCCGCAGGAATGTCTCYGATAAGAGGGTGTAGCTACCCCAGCTGCCAAATGATGGTGTCCGCACAGCCTGGGATGTATGTTCATTGCAAAATGTTCTCTTTGCCCCTAGGAAGAAAGGTTAGGACTAATGCTCGCTTTCAAAACAGCTCCACTAACAGAGTAACAAGGGGAAGAAATGCTYGGGCTGCTGGGTTCAAGTCTCAGAAAGAGCCAAGCTTTCACACTGAAAGAGACTTTGTTGCACAGGGAGGAGATGCCAAAGAGTGGCTGCTTGTGGACCTGAGAAACCAAGCACAAGTGTAAAAACAGCGATGAAAGAAACCTTAATCCTTGCAAAACACTAGTCTCGGGGAGCCTGCGGTCACACCACCTCTCTGCTGAGAACAGCCAAGGCCAGGGTGGCTTTTCAAAACAGCCCTTGCTCATCTGAACCTGAAGAACCACCCTGGGTACCACACACACTGCAAACCTGAAGTGCAGGCACTGATGCTGTCTTACAAGTTAGCAAAAGATGTGGGTCAGCCGAGGTACAAGGTGCTTCACCAGGGCTGGATGCTTCTGCACAGGCAGCTGGGGAGGGGGAAGGCTGGGGTGATGCTGGTGAGCGGACCAGCAGGCACCTTCCCCGGCTCCCCCTTTCCATCCTCACTGCCCAGGGACACAGCCAGGCACTGCCACAGTCGGTCAGGAAACCTTTGTTTCCCTGCTCCTTTTAGAAGGATGGCACTTTCTACCCGCTGACAGAGAGCAGAGAAGGGAACATGCAAGATAGGACATCCTCCCTCCTGCCAGAGGAACAAACACGCTCATAAACCCATCTCCTTGGGAATTGGATTCATCATACCAGTGAAAACAAAACACTCAGAGGCAGAGGACTGGCAAAGGGAGGGGAACAAAAGCCCTTCCCTTAGCCAGTGCAGGTGTTTTGAGACTCCTGGCAGCAGGAGCATTGTAATACCAGAAGGGCAAGAGATGCTGGGAGATAGATCACAGCCTGCTGTTTACTCCTAGCCAGCCCTGTCAATACCCTCCCCTCTACAGCAAAAACATGTCCCTTATAGTAAATAAATACATAAATAAGCCCTTTGAAAAGCCCAGCGGCTGTGACGTGGGAGAGCTGAAGAGCACGTTGTGTGCCTGCTCACACATCCGCTCCCTCTGCGGGGAAGCTGGGCTCTCCTTTCTACACTACTAATCCCTGGCCTATTTTCAAACATTTGGGTGCATTTGGTAACTTAAGTCTCTTCCCTCCCTCTCTGCCATACCCACTGCCTTGGSAGTGTCCTTAGGCTGGGGTCCCACCTTCATCTGAACCATAGGGGAGGCCACCAGGCGTGGACCTGGCTCCACAGGTGAAGCCAAGCTCCACGTGCCCGCCCTGACACCCCACAGCAACACGATATGCACCGACGGGCAATGCTGCGCATTAGGAATTGCTGAACAATTCGGGATATTGAGGCGCTTTGGGAATGGTCAGTCCTCAAGAGATGCTTGAGTCGAGCTCCCAGTGGGGATCTGCACCCAGACCCCATCCCCTCCGCCAGCTCCCCTTGCACTTCCACACCTCCCTCATGCTGGAGCAAGCAGCAGGTTATATTTCAAGGCCTGGGCTTCCCAGAAAGCAAAAGCTCTCTCCAGGAATGCTCCCAAGAGGCAAAGGACTGACATAACTCAGCAGCTCTCGATACTCTGCCTGTTTTGGAGGACAAAGCAACGACAGCCCCTGATGTGGAAACTACAGCCTGCCCAAATCACAAGCAGAACCTACGGCGAGGACAGTATTTTGTAAGAACACAAAAGCTGCGTTTGTGACACTCATCTTGACTAAGACTTTAAAAACAGTAACAATCTGTTTGGCCAAAGTGGCTAAAAGCAGTGAACGTACCATGAAGCTCCAGTTAGCTGTACACACTGACACCCGGGGGTGGACAGTACCCCACCCGTGCTCTATCACCTTTGTGGCAGTGGCGTAAGGTACAAACCAGCAGCACAGAAGGTAGCCTGCTCTGTTTGCAGTAAGAATTTGGTATTTTGTCACAGTGATTTTCCTCAAATGAAGTCACTGCTGTGTGTTTTATTAGATGTATTTAACCTGAGCCAACCCTCTGCTAGTGTAAAATCCTAAGTACCCTAAAATGAATTTAAGCAGCTACTGTCCTGACTTCAATGCTCCCTTTTTTAATGCTTAGCATGTATCTATAAAACTATCTTTTTATTATAAAATATTTTAACAGGCCAAAGGATTCCTTTACACAGCTTTTCTTTTTCAACCATGGAACAGAAAAGATTTCTCAGGTTCGGCTTTGGTGGTGCCATAATATTTTTTCCTCCAATATTTCTCTCTTTGGATTCCAGCTGCCCCCAGAACCGCGCAGTTCGTATTTCACCAGTTTTACTAATGTTGCCTTAGAGGAAAGAAATCAGGTCTTCAACACACAGACTTCATTGCCAGCCTGAGGTTTCCTAACACTGTAGCTGAGCACTGGAGTACAGAGGTCAACTGCCCACTGCAAACAGCCCAACGTCCCCTGTCCCTTCCACATCCACGTACTCTGGATGCTGTAGTGGTTCTGCAATTAGCCACTTGCTTGTCTCTCAGCTTTGGCTACATACAGCCGCAACATCTGAAGTATGAACATAGCCAGCCGAACAAATAGAGCAATTATTTGAACAAAGTCCTGGTCTACAACATGTGCTACTGAAATGCAAATAATTAATAATAGTAAAAATACAGACAGCAAGTGAAATGTGGACACTGGATTTCTTTGTGCTGGAGGCTCCTGCCCCAAAGCCGGTGGGAGTTTGGCTGCTGAGCCTGCTGGAGGTTGGCCTGACCCCCAGTCAGGAGCTGGCTGTCACTGTGGGACACCTCCTCCCTCTGTGCCCTTGCTACCTGCTAACCTACCCTGCCCCTGGGCGCTGCAAAATACGGCAAGTGACTGGCAAGATTAAAAACGCAGGAGATAGAACAACACAGGAGATATCGATCACTACAGTCAAGAGGTTAATTTTCACTTCCCCCTGAATGCTACACAATAATCATGGCCCGCACCAAGCTAAAGTGCCCAAGTGTGTGTACCTACACCGACTCCACAGCACACCGGCCTCTCGCATTTCAGTCCTTGTACAGTATGAAGCAAACAGGACCTGACTGCCGGTCCCGGTCCCATGCTGGGTCTCACCCTGCTCAGACAGCCTGTTAATGTTTATCTGAGGAGCAAATGTTTTTGCCGACCTGGGGCCTCACACACCGCACCATGCCATCACACCCCTCCTTTGCTCCAGTGGCTCACGCTCAAAGGACTTCGGGCACTGCTGACAACCCCACCAAGGCAGCGGGTGAGGGCACCGACAGGCACAGGCATCAAAGCAGACAGCGAGAGGCAGGAGGGAAAGGCTCTCAGGCACATTCCCTGCCTCTGCTGTAGTGCTGAGTTGGAAAGGTGGCAAGCGGAGGTGAGCCAGCACCCATCACAGGGCTAGAGGAAGAGAGGGCTCTTAACAGCTGTTCCTCCTTCCCAGCACCCTTTCCAAGCAGGATCAGGACCGCTTTGGGAAAGAAAGAAAGGAGCACTAGGAGTTTCCATACCCCAGCCCCACAAAAGCCAGGTGGAGCTTTACCATGAGGGGTGTGCGAGCTCGAGGAAGAGTTGGTCGCTGCCCTGCACCTTGCAGGAGCCGCAGCAGAGACCAGCAGCAATCCTCCCCCTGCAACTCCGTTCCAGGGGGAATTCCCCTCCAGCGCTCCCTGGGGCTGCCCCTTTCCRTACCAGCGCTTGGGACAAGCCCTTCTCAGAGCAGCCAAGAGAGCCAGGGCCACACGGGGACTGCAAAGAGGTGTCGGCAGCCAGAAACCCTGCTCCATTCCCCCTCCCAGCCTCCGACCTCCCCAGCTTCCTTGCAGCGCTGCCCCAAACCCCCTCTGCCGCCTGCAGCAGGGGGTACCAGCCCTAGGGGACTCGGCTCCGGGTCACCCCGGGTAGCTGGTCACCCCACTGATCTGCAAAGCCAGCTCTGCCGGGGACCCACCGATCCCCAAACTGACCACGACATATCCCCAGCAGCAGCGCAAGCAAAACCCCCGAGGTGCAGGGCAGGTGCGTGGAACTGCGTGGTGGGGGGAAGAGCCCGCACACACGCGGTGCCCGAGCATCCCCCCGCGGGACACCACGGCCCCACGGAGCGCCGATAGGTGCCGAGAGCACCGTTCCCCCCCACCTCTCCCGAGTGTTTCTGAAAAGACCCCCGCACTTGCATATCCTCCCGGCCCTCAGGTCCACCCTTTCACACAGCAGCCGCAGGTGAAAGCAATGGGGGGGGAGCTTCATTTCCCACCCCGATGGCCTCTCCCCTCCAGCTAGGGACTTTCAGAGAGCAAGCCCTCGGCAGCAGTGCCGTCCCCGTCCCGCAGCCCACACCTGCCCGCCCGTGTCTGCCGCCCCCCTGACAGCCCTGCGCGCCCGCCGCCAACTCCTGCAACCCGGGAACAAAATGCAAAGCCTGCCGCAAGGGGAAAAAAAAACCTCAACCAACAAACAAACCAACCAACCTACAGCCGTCCCGCGGCCAGAGCTGCGCTTCCAGTCTGCCACAGAAAATAAAACATCTCTTCCCTTCCCACCTCCTCGGGCTCATGGTCATTTGAGACTTGAAGTTAAACAAACCGGGCAGTTTAAATGCTTTGGTTGGAGCCTCAATAAAAGGATGGTCTGTGGTTGTAGCAGCCTTTCACCCAACTTCCCAGTACCACATTCCTGAGTCCCACAGTCACAGTCTCACATTCTGAGCAACCAGTCCATTTATTTCTATTATTATTATTTCAGCAGAAAGTCCTATAGCACTTAGCAAAAAAACCATTCGTTGTTTCTGGGCGTTGTTTAAGCTGTCCCACTGACGGTAACAGCCGCGGATCCGACACAGCCCTGTCGAGCCGCGCTCGGCCCCGCTCCTAGCATCCCCTCCCCGGGCATTTTGTCGCAGGGTGCCATCTCCGCGCAGCCCCCTGGGCTGGACAACACCGGCACCGCCGCCCGAGGCTGCCCTCCTGGCCGGGGAGGGGACCCACGGCCACCGGCTCGGTTATGAGAAGGGAACCGGGAAGACTCCCGCGGGGCGCCCGGCTCCGCAGGCAGTGCTGCCGCCGGGGCGGGCGGCTGCAGCCCCGCTCCCGCCGCCCCGCACGGCGCTCCCGCCGCAGCCGCCGGCTGCTAACAGTAAGGTCATGAGGTAGTTCAATACCGGCCGCGGCCAGGAAGTTCCTCCGGGGACGAGCTTTCTGCACAGCCTTAAATTCCCCCCCAGCCCTGCTCAAGGGACCCACGGTCGTGCCCCTAAACAGGTAGACTGCAAGCAGCCCTGCCCGACCCTGCCCGGGGCAACCCCCCACCTGTTTGCAGGTGTTTTGCTGAGGTTTGTGTTTCTTGGCAGTCGTTAGATTTTAGGTGCGCTCTAGAAGAGGATCATTACTATTATTATTGGGGGGTTTGTTTTTCCTTAGAGAGAAAGGCTCCTCTTTAAAACCGATGTGTGCCACGCCAGAGCCCATCGCGTCTCGAAGCTACCCGCTAGGCACAGTACCTTTGCAGTGCAAAAAGTCCTCGGGGTGAGGGAAGGAGCCCTCTTCGCAGAGCAACTCGCAGGTTTTATCCGATGCCAGGGGGTAGCCGTTGTCCTCCTCGTTGTAGTCGCTCTTGCCGTTGCTGTTTGAGTAGCCGTTGGCATACATCTTCAGGGCGGACCTGCGGAGGCACAGGAGCTCCTGGAAGGCATACCTGAAGTCCGGGCTCCGGCAGTAGATCAAAGGGTTGAAGGCAGAGTTGACATAGCCCAGCCAGTTCAAGAGGATGTACACGTACTTGGGTATGATGTCGTCCTGGATGACATGCACGATGTTGACGATGAAGAAGGGCAGCCAGCACAGCGTGAAGGTGCCCATGATGATGCCCAGGGTCTTGAGGGCCTTGTGCTCCTTCAAGAAGAACTTGGAGGAACGGCGGTGCCCAGCTCCCCCTTTCTGCTCCTGCTCCTTGTTCTGGGTGTGAAACCTCCCCTCGCTCCTGTCTATCTTCTGCAGCTGCTTCTTGGCCACCTGGAAGACCCTGGCGTACACGAATACCATGACCACGAGCGGCAGGTAGAAGGAGATGATGGAGGAGGCAATGGCATAGGCTTGGTTGGTGAAGAAGTCGCAACATGTGTCCTTCTCATAGCACAGGATGGCCTCGTCACGGTCTGCCCGGTACCAGTGCATTTGGATGGGCAAGAAGGAGGTGAGGGCTGAGACCACCCACACTACGAGGATGACCACGCGTGCCTTACTCTTGGTCAGCAGGCTCTGATACTTGAAAGGGGAGGTGATGGCGAAGTACCGGTCCACGGCAATAACGCAGAGGGTCTCAATGCTGGCCGTGACGCAGAGCACGTCCAGGGAGGTCCAGAACTCACACCAGAAGTTCCCAAACTTCCACATCTCCATGATGATGTGGCTGGCGCCGAAGGGCACCACCGCCAGCCCCATCACCAGGTCGGCGCAGGCGAGCGAGGTGATGAAGTAGTTGGTGACAGTCTGCAGGCGCTGGAACCGGGCGATGGCAGTGATCACCAGCACGTTGCCGAAGACGATGGCCAGCACGATCACCGACATGAGGATCCCCATGCCCACCATCCACACGTCCCGCGACAGCGTGGGGTCGGCGGCGCTCTGGTTGGCGCTGACGTTGCCGCCGGGCAGCTCGGTGCCTGCCACCCCCATGGCCCCCCCAGCAGCCCCCCCGGGCAGGCGGCGGGGGCTTGGCTTTGCCTAGGGCTCCTCCGCGGCAGCGCTGCACCGGGCGCCGCGCATACGGGACGGCAGGCGCGGGACGGGCTGGGCGCGGGACGGGCTGGGCGCGGGGCCGCTCCCGCTGTGCGTGCCTGGGACCGCACCGCAACCGCCCCGCGCGCGGCGGCCGCGCGCCCGCCCGACTACCCCAGCCCGTTAGGCGCCGCGGAACTTATAGCAACACCCGCCGTGACATCAGCCCGCCACAGCCAATG